>BMAV01005177.1:440049-507176 GCA_019973955.1 Trichonephila inaurata madagascariensis
CCCCCCCGCTATAAATTATATATAATAATCTCCAACAAACGCCTGTCTTACAGAGAGGCTGATGCACATTAAGTCAAGCAAAGGATCTCACATTGGCATAGAATTTAAACTTTAAAAAGTGGAAAGCTAACTCAAGTGTGTCTTCATCACTTGATCATGGTTCAAAATTATGAGGATAGACATCAATAATTCTCATGTTGCTTCTAAATGAGACAATAGGAAAAAAACCTTAATTTGTCTCATTAATTATAATAACTATTGTTTAAGAATCCATTTTTTTTTATGTTTTTACAGTTAATAACTCGGCCAAACACCTTTAAATTTGCAAATTTAAGTAACATTGCATAACAGAATTTTCTAAGACAATGGGTTAATAAAAAAAACTCAGAATTTGGTAAAGAATGATAAAGTTATTCAGCAAAAAGGAAGTTTATGACTCTTACGGTATTACTCTTACTCTCCATTATGGTACTTACCTACTATTGCAACAATGCCAACATTCAAGAAAACTCACTAAATTGGCAACCCCGATTTTGCACGTGTCATAGGCACTGATTTGACACCTATGTACTTTGTTTCATTTCATGTCGCCAATACGGTTGCGTCAATACATAAGGACCACTATTACTTTCTAACTTGTAAATTTCATTCATTTAACACTTTTGGAAGATATCTGTATAGTCATTTTTACTCAATTTCATTCATACATAGCATCAAAAAGAAAAATAAATCTTTGAAAACAAACAAAAACTCTCAAATACCTAAGCACCCTTATGAAACTCTTAAAAGCATTCAATATCACAATGTGCAAAATGCAATACATTTTACCATAATCAGCATTAGGGAGGGAAAAAGATCTTTATAAATAGATTCTAGCATTAGGGAGGGAAAAAGATCTTTATAAATAGATCTTTTAGATCTTTATATATAGGTAATTTTGGTTTTATGCAACAAAGTTCTGCATAAAGAGAAAATTTGGGACATATACAATATTAGAAGTAATACAACATTATTCCAATAATATTTATTTATCTAAAGCCTGTGCTTAGTTTCTTGACCATTTGACACCAAGCCTCCCTACTGAATAACAACAATGTCAGTCGGGTATTCATTGAGTCCAGTGCATGGAGCAGGTGATCACCATCCATTCTGGCATGGCTGCAGAATGGGCAGACCTCGTCAACAGCCAGGCCAAGCCAGTAAAGGTATGTTCCCAAAATGTCATGTCCGGTGGTTAGGCACTGCAATAATGAACACTTAAACAGCTCTCACGCAATAATTAGTAATCAATGAGTTACATCACTACTGAAAGGGGATATGTTTGCATGTTCATAAAACAAAACTTAAAAGTTAATCTTTTTACAAAAATGTTTGTTAAAATGTCTTTTAAATGCTATATTATACAAAAAAGTTTTTAAAAAATTGATCATTAGTTGAGCTCAGGACCATCCCATGTAGATTATACCATAAACATGCCTTGTCAAAAGAAGGCATCACATTTCAGCATAATGAACATTTTAAGCTCTTAAACTTAGAAAATTAATAAAAGGAAAAGTTACAAATATATTATATATGTGGGAATCCAACCGAAATCTTCCAAAAGGTGGGATTCTTCAGATAGCGGGGGTTTTATGGTGCGGTGTCTAGGGGTTTTTAGGGTGTATTAGTTAATTTTGAAATAAAATAGACAACATAGTTTAAGAAAGAAACTGGTTGAAAACTAAATTTATTATGAATTATAGGGAAGTATTTACATGGGGAATATTTCAAAAGAATAGGAAAGTTAGATAAGCATATTTTGGAAGAATAGGAAAGTTAGATCACATTACTTTAAGGGAGGCAATTGAGATTAAATAGAACTCATTATGGTGCTATTAAGACTTACCGCCTGGCGCAGACGAACGGCGCTGACGCGCGAAATACGACGTTTCTCTGACGAGTGTTAGTGGGCCTCTGCCGAAAAAGGTTGATGTCGGCGTTTTAAAAGGGACGCTAGATGGCGTTGATGTGGAATACTGTTTTGATTAGAATTGCCGACCTCGGTAAAGGATATGATCTAACCTTTTACAAATGGGATATCCTACAAAATCACCCTCCTCTGACTGAGCTGGTCTCTCAGCTCTTACAGTGTTGAGCTAAATTATTTACTAAAGAGAGCTAAATTGGATTTGGCTATAACCATAAATCTTTAAATATATGAATGTTTATGCAATAACCAAAAAAAATATTGTTCTTATTATAATAAAATATACAGATGAAAAGATGTATACCCGATATTTACAATTCCGGATCTAAAATAAAACATAAAAATACTAAAATATTCTATATTGCGACCTGCATTTAACTAAATACCAAATCACGAAAAAAATAATCCTTCGAATAGGTCGAAAGGTAAAGAATACGAAAATATAATAATTGTTACAAACGAATATAAGATAATTATTGGAAACGAGTTTTACCACATAATAGCAATTAATTTCTCGAAAAGGATATAATATGAGAAAAATTAAATATAATAATTACTATTCAAAATTTAATTTGTATAAAAATATTTCATTAAATCAGCTGAGGTAGTGGTGGAGTTCGGTCCTTCGTGATGACCAACCTTTTCCACTTCATATCTATTTCTAGAATTCACTTTAGTTGCACTATTTCTGTTTCAAATTGCGCATTATACTATTTACTTGAGTATCTTGAAGGGCTACATCTTGCTTATGAAGCTCATGCTTAGATTTCAAATTGCCCAATTCTTCCAAAAGTCTCGAAAACACTTTTTGATCAGTTTGGAAATTTTTCTGAAGATTCTAGTTGAAGTTTTTAAAGTTTTTTTCTCTTCTGAGACATAAAAGCAGTAAAATTCTGCATCTCATCTTTCTTTTTTACCATTACGATCGGACTTGCATATTCCGATGAACTCGGACGTATAATCCCTTCTTTGAGCCATTCCTCTATTTGTTCATTTACCTCTTGTCTTTCGGTGAACGCTAGTCGACGAGGCGGTTGACAGACTGGTTCTTCGTCTTTCAGAATAATTCTCATTGTGACATCAGTAGATGCTATTTTTTCTGGCTTGTAGTCTTGTATTAACTTCTCGAGTTCCTTATTAATTCGGCAATTTTCAACATGACGCAGGTCTAGTTCTTCTTGAAGATTTTCAGCAGATATTTGCATAAGTGCTTGATTTTCATATTTGTTGAATTTAACTCCTTCTTTCGTGAAACTTATCGATACTTGTTCCAAAAGGTCTGACCCAATAACTGCTTCGAATTTTAATTTATCGGCAGGTACAACATGCCAAGTCAATGAGTAGTTTTCATTGTCAATTTCAAATTCATGTTCAAAGGAGCCAATAGTTGTCACCTGTGCTTTGCCAATACCTGCGAGAAGTATTTTATTCTTTGATAATTTTGTTGGGTCCATTATTCTTCTGCTCGTGTTCTCTCGCAGCAAACTTACGGTACTACCACTGTCTATAAGCGCCGTGATTTTCTTCTTTCCGAAAAATATTTCTTTA
The DNA here is from genome assembly GCA_019973955.1 of Trichonephila inaurata madagascariensis. Taxonomy (NCBI): domain Eukaryota; kingdom Metazoa; phylum Arthropoda; class Arachnida; order Araneae; family Nephilidae; genus Trichonephila; species Trichonephila inaurata. The sequence continues at coordinate 443,564 of BMAV01005177.1, forward strand.
GTACATACACCTTCCTTAACGATGAGTGTGCAAGTTTCCTCTGGACGTTCTTTGAATTTCCATGACTTTGAATAGTTCGTCTGAGCATGCTTGTGGAAGCATTGTAGTTTGGGTGTTTTTCGTAATTTTCGTTGTAATATCCTTTTTGTGCATTGTCTGGACATCTTTGAACATTTTCGTACTTGGTGACAGGAGCTTCATAATGTTTGTTGAAATTTGTTGACGCTGGAAACTTCTTATCTGTTCTGTTATAGTATTCGAATTTTCTCGGTGCTTCATATCTACGAGTTTTTTCAACGGGTTTGAATTCTTGTTTCTTCGCAAATGGATTGCCTTTTTGCTTCAGTGTTTTTTTTTAACGCCTTCGAATTCTTCGAGTTTTTCTCTGCTAATTGAACAGTAGAGTTCATATTTGGCCATTCACCCAAGTAATATTCTTTAAATTCGAAAGGTGTTTTCCCGTTTAAATTGATCCGTTACGATTAGATCAGATAATTTTTCAAAAGTATCTATCTTTAAACCGTCTATCCAGCTGTTGAAGTAAGTATTTAATTCATGGTAGAAATCAATCCATGTTCTTTCAGGAGCCTTTTGATGAGAAACAAATAGCTGTCGAAATTTTTCTGGAGTTAGCTTAAAACGTTTCAGTAGTAAGTCTTTAACATGTTCGTAAGAGTGAGATTTGTCATCAGGCTCTCTCGCTATGATGTGAGATATTTCAGCCAGTAATAGGACTAACAGATGAGAGACCCAAAATTCTTGATTTATATCCAGTATCTGCGCTTGACGTTCGAATAATTTAAGATAAAGACTGATGTCTTCTTTCAAATCAAAACGATGTTTAAATTTTGACACTTCTTTGACGTGAAATTTAGTATTACTGCCTTCGGATGTATCAGCACCTAATTTAAATTGCGCTTGGATCCTCAACTTTTCCAATTCAAATTCGTCTTTATGTTTTTGTTCATCAAACTTCAATTTTTCGATGTGTATTCTTTCTTCTCGTTCTTCTATGCGTAATTGTACTTCCTTGGCTTTACGATCCCCTACTATCGTTGTGGGTAGGTTTTTGGTTAGATCTTTGTCATATTCTTTACTACTAGTAATTAGGTCTTTGAGAGTAGCGATGGTCATAGATTTATCGAATTTTAAATTTAGTTCTGTGGCTAAGACGAATAAATCTTCACGTCGACCTTTGCCGAGATAGGCCATTTTAAAATTTAAATTTAATTTTATTTAGTAACTAAAAGAATTAACTAAACTGTCACGCGCTCCAACAATAACAATGGTATCACTATAGTATAGCAAATCTCGCTTTCAATTAACAAAATTCTTAAGATAAAATTATAATGCACCAAAATACATTAAATATGCAATGAAATACTCAAAACTTATACACTTAAAAATATTTTAGACCAATAATGTTTAAAAACAACAGTGCAAGCTAAAACGCGTAATACTTAAATTGAAATACTTCAATTATTAATTTCAAACAAAAAAGAACTTCTATAAAAACATTTAATATATCAGTTGTCTCCTTTTGTTATAATAAATGCAAAAAGAATTTGAAAGTAAACAAAGTAAATCTTGTTTAAAAAAACTGAGATTAAATTTATTATAAAATGAAAAAGAATTTAATCATTCAAAACGAAACAATTAGAAGTTAGTCACTTAAGGAAAAAGCTCATATTTTTTTTTATTACACCAATAAAAATAAAATCATTCAGGATTTATCTCATCATCAAATTCAAATAAGAAGCACACGTTTCAATAGAAAGCATAATAATTCTGTCAAAAATGAACTCAAAATATTCATATATTGAATGATAAAGTAGACCATTAAAAATTAGATCATTTAGGAAGTTACATCAATAAATTATAAAAATGAATGATGTTTAAATGAAAAGCAAAAATGATTCAATGAAATTTCTTCTCAAAATAGAAATGATTAATTTATTACACAACAGCTGCGAGGGGAGGATAGAGCAATCGAGATTTTTGCAATCGAGATTTTCTTGATGAGCTAAGAAGCGCCGGTCAAGGTCAACACAACCAGAGCATTTTGTTAAAACACATAAAATAGATTTGTTACACAAATATTCATAACTTGAATATTCATCGATTTCCTAAATATTTTAAAAGATATACTTGCAAAGAATTTAATACGGGCGATTAAATATGCACAAATAGAAAAATAGTATTTTAAAGATAAACATTATGCTTTAAAAATATGAATTATATACTTTAAAAACTCAAACACAATTTTGTTACTAACAGCATGACGATGGCTCTGAAATTCTTCTTTTAGAGATTTCCTTTCTTTTAATGAAGAACAACAAAAACACAGTACCTGATACAGTTGTTTAAAACGTAATTGAAAGTTCTTGGCTGAGTTCTGCAGATGAAGCTTGAAATGGACTGGATCAATTTTCAGAACTGATACTTGCAGGATGAAATAACTCAACAAGAAAGGATCAAAGTAAAATGTTAGTATGTTATGAGAGGCAAACCGTTTGTTTACATTTCAGTCAGCATTTTCAATTTGGGCGTTAAGCCAATTTTTTTTTTCAAAAAAGAAGGTTAGGAAAAGAAAATTTTAAATCAATCCCGGCCAAGCCCCCAATTATTTCTGTGGGAATCCAACCGAAATCTTCCAAAAGGTGGGATTCTTCAGAAAGCAGGGTTTTTATGGCATGGTGTCTAGGGATTTTTAGGGTGTATTAGTTAATTTTGAAATAAAATAGACAACATAGTTCAAGAAAGAAACTGGTTGAAAACTAAATTATTTATTATGAATTATAGGGAAATATTTACATGGGGAATATTTCAAAAGAATAGGAAAGTTAGATAAGCATATTTCGAAAGAATAGGAAAGTTAGATCACATTACTTTAAGGGAGGCAATTGAGATTAAATAGAACTCATTATGGCGCTATTAAGACTTACGGCCTGGCACAGACGAACGGCGCTGATGCGCGAAATACGACGTTTCTCTGACAAGTGTTAGTGGGCCTCTGCCGGAAAAGGTTCATGTCGGCGTTTTAAAAGGGACGCTAGATGGCGTTGATGTGGAATACTGTTTTGATTAGAATTGCTGACCTCGGTAAAGGGATATGATCTAATTTTTTACAAATGGGATATCCTACATATATATATGTTTTAAAATGGCAAACACATTAGTATGTAGGAATAATACCAGCAGAATTGAGAATATATTAGAGGCTATATTAGCCTCAGTTCATTGGTCAAAAGTTCAAGCCCTAATGCCATTGAAGACCAGCTGTGTAAATAGGTTAAATCTGTTGTGGGTTAAAGTCCTCCCATTACCATGGAGTGGAAGTTCAAAGAGGGGGTTGCCAGCTCATATGTCATCTTCAGCACTTGACTGTGGTTCAAAATTATGAGGTATGTTGTCTTATGTAATATTAATTTTTCTAACTCGAAAATATATTTTCTGTATTTAGGATTTAATCACTGCAAAACATTAATTGTTCCTATCTCGTGCTATTCTAAACATATATTTAAATATAATTTAAATACTTAAAAATATATTTTATACTTATTTTTTTTTATCCATAACCAATTCTATCATAAAAATAGATTAGAACAAATTAGAATTAGTCAACATTAGAACAAATGTCAGCACTGGTCAACATTACAAATTTAGAAATAGAAAAATAAAAATTTTGTTTATTAAATAGTTTTCAGCCAGCTCAATTTTTTTAAAAAATAGTACATCAGAATACTTTTAAAAATCATAAAAATTTCTCTTAAATAAGGAATGCTTTTTTTTTTCTACTTAGGCTGACTGAATAAATTTCCGAGTGATTTTGCAATTCATATTTTAAATAAAAAGCCAATAAAATACTTTAAAGATCTGTTATAGTCAAAAAAATTTATTTAAAATGTAGCACTATTTTTCATCCTTTTGCTCATTTTTCTTTCTTCCTTAGTGGTACAACAGCCCAGGGTGGGTTTTGGCCTCCTCAAGAAGCCTTTTCCAAGCCAGCTTCTACCAGCTAGTGTTCTCCAATTCCTCTCAAAACTAGGAATCTTTTTCTAGGCCATCAATCCATCTAAGAATTGGCCTGCCCTTTCTTCATATGCCAATTAGTTGGGCACTGAAGACTTTTTTAAATTGGTGCAGTTTTTATCTATTCTGACGTGACCTGCCCATTTAATTTGTTGTAATTTGATGAAGTTAACAATGTCAGATTCTTTATATGATTGATAGAGCTCTAAATTTTATCTTTACCATGTTCCCTTTTCCAGAATTCCTCCAAACATAAATCTTAAAATCTTCATTTCGTAGATACTTGTCATGTTCTCATCTGTTCGAGACATGGACCAAGTTTCACATGATAGTTAATAGCGATACTTTTATACAATATATTTTTCTTTCGATTAAATTTGATTACATATATTTTTGTATTCTATTAAGTCATCTATCAGCCATAGTAATTCTCTTTTGGATTTCAGTAGTACAATCGTTTCTATTGTTAATTTCCGAACCTAAATAAGTGAAGCTGTCAACAACTTCAAAACTATACTCTTCAATTTTAAAAAGGGAATTGTTAAAACACAATTTTATGTTTTGTTCCTTATAGCCAATTTATTTCAACAGCATCAGTTAAACTCAAAATAAATTTTTTTTTCATTTTGTAGTACATAACTGAGAAAACACATTGACTTTTTTAAAGACCTCATTAGATCAGATAAATAAGAGCTAACTTGCAGTTGATTACATTTATGAATGATACTTGTATATTCCACCTGTGTGGTTACCGGGTCTGAAAGAATAGCCCTGAAGGAATGAAAGTTCATTCTGGATACCTTCCGTTCCATACGCAAGTACTTAACCGATCACGCCAAAACGATCGTCTTTGCATGATGTTGGTACTAGTTCATATAGATATCACACCGCCACATACTCCTCTGCCAGTGTTTCGTCGAATAGGCGAACAAACGATACCATACACGTGGCGAGCATGTAAGCAGTTGCGTCATTCGTGCGTGACGACTTGAGAATTGCGTCATTTGTGTGAGATGACTTTGAGAAGTAGCCGCTTATTTGCGTCAATGTTTGACATCTTGGTTGCTTTTGCAGTGGATAGATGGTGCCACAACTGCAGTGCATGAAGGTTCCTTTGCACAACCAGGGTCACCAATGAAGGATCATTTTGGGTATCTTCCGTTCCGTACATAAGTACTTAACCGATCACGCCAAAACGATCGTCTTCGTGTGATGTTGGTACTAGTTCATATAGATATCACACCGTCACAGCCCCAAATGCGTGTCATTGAAGGCGACTAAAATGGGACTGATCCACCAGGTTCAGGGGTTGGGTGTAGGGCAAACAACCCTACCCCATAAAAAAACTTTAGTTACAAAATCTCAAGAAGAAAATATAACCAGGCTGACTTCTAGGAAATGTCTTGGAAAAAGTTTAAAGAATTTGAGAATAGGATTCTGGAATATTTGGTCTTTGTACAGAAATAAAGGACTGCAAATGCTAATAGAGCAGATGGACAATTATCGGATGGATATTCTAGCTATGCAGGAAGTTAGATGGTTAGGAAAAGAAATTATCAAAAAGAAAAATCACACAATTTTTTATAGCTGTGACAAAAACAAGTATATATTTGGCACTGTGTTTATTTTGAGTTAAGCATCTAAGACCATTTGTAATTGATTTTGTGACAAAGTCACCTAGGCTATGTAAAATAAGGATAAAAGGAACATTTTTTAACTAGTTTTATTAACATCCACGCTCCAACTAAAGATAAAGATAATGTGGAAAAAGAGGTAACACTTACACTTTATGCATCATGTCCAAACAACAATGTTAAAATTATACTACGGGATGCAAATGCAAAAATTGGTATGGAAAAGGAATTTAGGCAAATTGTTGGAAAAGGTAGTCTTCATGATTTATCAAATGATGATGGAAAATGGCCAATTGATTTTGCAGCTGATCATAATATGGTCATATCAAGTACAATGTTCCAACATAAAAGTATTCATGAAATAACTTGAAGATCTCCTGATAGAGGCACATGCAATCAAATTGATCATCTTCTGGTTCATTCTAGACACAAATCAGATATACTGGATGCAAGAACTTATCGTGGGGCTAACCTAGATTCAGATTATTTGCTGGTTATGGCAAGGGTTGGAAATGTTAGACTGCAGACAGTTTAAAAATGAAGCATTGAAACTAAAATTCCAGGAACAGCTTGAAAATAAATACAAAAAAAATTAACATTTTTACTGATGAGGAGAGCATAGACAAAAAATGAACACTAAAGGAAACAATCATCGCAACAGATAACCAAGTTGTGGAACAGGTAAAAAGGACTGGTTTGACAATGATTGTTTCATGGCTACAAAGAGGAAGAATGAGACATATAGTAAAATGCCGAGTAAGAGACATTCAAGAAACTCTGATTGCATACAAAGATGCAAGAGAGGGGAAAAGAGTTTATAGGGCAAAAAAAGGATATTTTTTGTGGATCTTTTTTAAAATGTTGAACATTTGAGGGGATCCAATGAAAGCAGAGCTTTCTTTTGAGAAATAAACCTTGGACACAAAGAATTTAAGCCAAGAACCACCTCTTGTAGTAATAGGGAAGGAGTTATTTTGAGTGATAAAACTGAAGTGTTAAGGAGATGGAATGAACATTTCAACAACTTAACAAAGATAATTATGATTATGAAGCACTTATAGGAAGCACAGAAACTCAGAGTCAAGGTATAGTTGAACCACCATCACTGGAGGAAGTCATTGAAGCCATAAATAAACTTAAACACAATAAAGCACCCGGCCCTGACACTATTCAATCTGAGCTACTGAAAAATGGAAGAAAAGAAACTTCTAAAAAAGTTTATGACTTGATTCAAGCAATTTGGGAACAGGAAGTAATCCCTAAGGAACAGAAAATAAGCATAACTAGTGTAATACACAAGAAAGGAGATATACTCGAGAGTTCAAATTATAGAGGAATCGGTCTGCTCTGCACAAGTTATAAGGTATTCTCAAATATTCTATTCAACATACTTTCTGCACTAGTGGAAAATATAGTTGGAGTTAGCAGAAAATACCCCAATGGATTTAGGAAAGGAAGATCCACTACAGAGCAGATATTCACCATCAGTCAGATTTTGGAAAAAACAAGGGAATTTGGAATTGATACACATCACCTCTTTATTGATTTCAAAACCGCTTATGATAGCATCAAAAGAAAGGCTTTTATTGCAGCCATGAAAGACTTTAAAATCCCTGATAAATTATTAGGGCTGATACGCCTGACATTCAGCGAAACAAAAATCATGGTCAAGGTGCAGAATGATCTTTCAGACCCATTGAAATAAGAAATGGCATTCGACAAGGAGATGCACTAGCATGTTTTCTATTTAATCTGGTGTTAGAAAAAGTGGTAAGAGACTCCAATATCAATACCATAGGAAATATAAATAAATACATTATAAATTCATTATATAAAATATTATTATTCAATAAATCAATACATTTGTTTGTTTTTTGCTGATGACATTGATATCATTGTGTGAACACCTACCGCACTATGACAAATCTTTAGAGAAAGAGGCCCTCAGGATGGGACTGAAAATCAATGAGAATAAGACCAAATACATACCTTGCACTGAATCATGTTTTAACAGTTTCCACTTTAAAATAGAAAAATATAATTTTAAAGTTGTTGACAGTTTCACTTATTTAGGTTCGGAAATTAACAATAGAAACGATTGTACTACTAAAATCCAAAAGAGAATTATTATGGCTGATAGACGTCTTAATGGAATAAGAAAATATATGAAATTGAATTTAATCAAAAGAAAAACAAAGATTCTATTGTATAAAAGTCTTAAGATCAGTATTAACTTATGCATGTGAAACATGGTCCATGTCTCGAACTGACGTGATCATGATAAGTACCTACAAAAGGAAGATTTTAAGAGGAATTCAGGAAAATAGAATGTGGCAAAGAAGTTCAAATTTAGATCTCTATCAATCATATAAAGAATCTGACATTATTAACTTCATCAAATTACAATGAATTAAATGGGCAGGTCACGCTGTCAGAATGGATGAGAAAACCGCACCACTAAAAGTCTCCAAAGCCCAACCAATTGGCACCCGAAAAAAGGGCAGGCCAAATCTTAGATGGATTGATGGCCTAGAAAAAGGTCTTCTAGTTTTGAGAACTAAGAATTCGAGAACACTAGCAAGAAGGCTGGCCTGGAAAAGGCTTCTTGAGAAGGCCAAAGCCCACCCAGGGCTGTCGAGCCACTGAGGAAGGAAGGGAGGAGTGTATTAACTGCAGTATAATTTCCACCACACGACTCACATTGATATTAAACATGAGAATAGGAAATGTACCAATAGAAAAGTTAACAGTTTAACACAATGGAAAGAAAGGGGTTATTTCACACAAAGAGAGGTCAACCATTCATACACACAATTTTATTAATCCCAAAACAGGTGTCCATACACAAACCATCGAAAGAATGTGCAAAATGGAGGAATAAGAAGCACAGGAGAATGTGCTGGAATTGTATGTGTGCAAGTTCATATGGCAATGGCATCAAGAGAGACTGTTTTGACTATTCTGAAGTCAATATTGATCAATTTCCCCACCAAGATCTAAAATCCCAAAATCTTTAAAATTGAAATTCTTTCCCTCCTTTTTCTCCCAAATAAAACAAGATAAAAATTTTTGTTACTGTTCCCTTTTGGTATTATATCGTGGCATATTTTAAATGGTGTAAATTTAGTTGTGTGTGTGTGATGAAGTTACTTTATTCCCCCTTTAAAAGCTGAAGCAAGCAAGATGTATCTTGTCATTAGCCCCAATAAAACCAAATATATGGTATGTACCAGTTTTAATAATCTTTATTTTGAAATAGAATACAGGTTTCAAACTATATCAATAGCTTCAAAAAAATATTTAATCTTTGAAATTACCACACTAAACAACTTAATGCCAAAGGTTCATAACAGTCGCATCTATGTGTGATAAATGTTTTTGTAATAAAAAAAACTAAAAATCTAATTTCAACTTCAAAACAGAACTATTAATTTACAAAGCTTTGATAAGGTTCATTCACACATATGCTGTTAAAACATGGACAATGATTTTAAAAGATAAAGACTTGCAGTATTTAAAAGAAAAATTTTCATTTATTTGGTAGAATTAAATGGGTAATTGCGTATTATTGCAATAATCGCCAATGCTAGCTGAAAAGATTTTATTAAATTTATAGCAATATAGATGATTAAATTGGGAGAAAATTTAACAAGATTAGATGACAATTGAGCCATTATAAAATCTTCTCAGCCTAATAATCTGGTGTATACAAAAAGAAACAAAAACTTAAAGGTTAGACCAGCAATTCCCAACCTGCAGCCCGCGGGGCCTTTTTAAGTGACCCAGTCATGACCTATTGCTCCGAGAAATTCATTTATGAAAATTTGGTGGGAAATTCTTTGTAAAAAAATTAAATATACAGATTATACTTTTTGCTGTCTGTCAATGTCGTATGGATGCGAATTGATATATATATTTTTTTCCCGATTAGTGATAATAGACAACAGTGAAGTAGTGACCATTTTATGAGTGAAACTAATTTTTTAACTATCACATCTTACAAGCAAAAAATATTCGAAGAAAACAGATTGTTTCAAGACAATTGGGAAGTTGGCTATTTTGTAGTGAAAAACAAGCATGCTTCAGTAATTGTTTGATTTATCACAAAAGGGTTGTATTTAAAAAAATACCAATAAACAGGAATCACGTTCAATGACTTTCTTCGAAGATCTCTTTCAAGAGGCGATAAATAAGCCTTTTCTTGAATAATCTTTACAACAGCAAAAAAGTGTTTAGTCAGTGTAACATCACAGCGATAACAAAGACATCCTTATGAAATTTGTTATATCATTGGCAACAGTAAAGCACACAAATATTTTTCGGCGGGGTACAGAGTCGAAAGTCCACCATTTTGGCATCATGCTCCAATACGGCGCCGATATATTCTTTGGATTTTGTTGATTTTCGGGAACAAAAACAGTACAAAATTAATTATTGAATAAATAATCAGCATTACTTAATAAAATTAATTATTAATAACAAATACATAATTAAATTTTACATTATATACATAGGATTACAACCAATCAAAAAAAATCAAGGGCTAAGGGGGGGCCTGACGACTAGACCCCCCCCCTTTTGTGCCCCATTGATTGGTAATCATATGAAACAGTTTACCGATACAAAAATTGCGAAAGAGTGAGTCTTAAATGCTTCCAATTTAGAAAAATTTAGTGACAAAATAAAAAATATAAAAATAATTGAAAAAAAAGCAAAATAGGAGTTTTAACCAATTTCCACATTTTAAATTTTCTATGTTATCTCGGTCTTAAAGCATTTGGCCCCCCCCCCCCCCTCCATCAATTCTCATGTTGCGGCCCGCGTGAAAAAGCAAACATGTATGTTGCCAGGCAGAAAAAAAGGTCGAGTACCCCTGGGTTAGACTAGTCTAGAAAAATATTTGAAAATTATTAAGGTGACAAATTAGAAAACCTTAGCTAAGAACAGGACAGTCTAGAATGGAACTCTGAAGAAGACCAAGGCTTATGTGGGACAGTTGCATCAGAGAAGAAATGTTAACTGAAAATGATTGTCATGTTGTGCTCATATTACAGTCTCATATAAACATCTGAAAATACAATGAAAGACAATATTTTTCTTTTTAGTTAAAAATTATGAAGGAATCCAATTTCTGCTTTAAAAAACATTACATGCATTAAAATATTACATGAATATAAAATTTAGAAAAAAAAAAGCCATTACCCTAAATTAAAAACAGATGTATGATTCAGTTTGATCAATTTCTTAATATTGGCACTCTGAAAAAGTTTTATCAAACACTTGTTGCAATATATTTTGATAGACTCTTAGTACATTTTAAATTAATATGATTTATTTAACTAGGGTATATATTTGATTGATAAGCATTTCATAAAAAGATTACAGAATTATTTTAATGAAATACAGTTCAGAGTTTGACCAAATGTAGTTTTCTGAACATTTGACCCCAGTAGGGTATAGTTATGTAATGAAAAAAGGTAATTTTCGGAACAGCTTTAGTATCGCCCACCCTAGAATTGAAACAATTGATATTTAAATATTTGTCTTATATTGTATAAAAAATATCAAAAGTTAAATATTTATTTAAATTTGAAATTAATAAATTTCCTGAAAAATTGAATTACGAAACGCACGAATAAAATGAGAATTATAAATTTGTAACTTTTACAATCTACCTTTAAACAAAAATAGGATTGATAATTTTGGTAAAGTATTAAACCATTTCCATTTTCACCGGTCTTCTTCACATCTGTGGATATACTAATTTGCTTGCCGGCCATATCTTCTGGTACAGAACAAACATGAAATAAAATGAATTGTGAAACTAAAGAGTTGAGAAGAGTTTAGGTGAGCACCGTTATAATAAAGGTAAAGACCTATAAATATCATGTAAATTTATTAGGTATTTAATTAATGTAAATTTCTGCATATTTTTAAAAATTCGACAAATACTTTAAGTTAGAATTAAAATATCTGTTGGCAATATTTTAATAAATCTAATTATTGCTTAAAGTTGATATAAAGAAATTAAAAGAAACAAATAGATGTGATCGTGTTTCATCAGGCATATCATTTCATTTGTTATCTTCTAGTTAAAATATTAAAAATGGAATTATAAATTAGGATATCACTTCGTATATTAATCGCAAAGAATATTGATTAACGACTTTAAAAACAATAAACTGAAAAAACTACAGATTCATAGCCTAACTGATAATTTGGAATTTTTCTAGTCTGCTGTAGTTCCATTCAAAAGTCTTTTGGAAAATCATTAGAGCAATCTGCACGCCTTTCCACATTTACTTTTGAATAGATTTGATGGCAACACTACGAAAATTTATTGACAAACATTTAAAATCGTATTTGGGTAACATTCATTTTGTTCTAATTGTTGATATAGTTCTTTGTATTTTGTTTCAAACGAGGAAGAACAGATATTAATTTTTTTGTTCACTAGATGCTTTTCAAATTCTTTAGTGTACCCGCTGGCGGGCAGTAGTGTCACAAGCTTTTATTTCCTGTCGAAATTTAAATTGGTGAATTTTGAATTATTAAATTAAAGACTACTTTTAAGCCGTCATCAAAGAATTATTCAAGATTGAATGGTAATGATTTGGCCAAGATTGTTCATTGTTTTTCTATTATGTACAAAAATTTAAGAAACGGTTCAAGTGTAGTATAGGGGGGGGGGGGCACATCGGATTTAGCGATTTTTCTTCGGATTTGGCGATTTTTATCTAAATGTCATGGTGAGATATCGAATTCATTCTATAATAAATAATTCCGAAAAAAGCACTTTGGTGACCGCTTTTAGTCGTCAAAAAAAAGGACTGCGCCAAGTGCGCCCCCCCCCCTTCCTATACTACACTTTAACCTTAAGAAACTAAAAGAGTTTGATTTTTAGTGTACCTATAACACTTTTTAATCGAACACGGAACTTTCTAAAGCAAGGTTTGCCAACCTTTTTGGGAAGAGAGCCATTATCTGATTTTAAAAAAATGCATGCTCTTTCCAATCAACCAAAAAGTGCTAATTATAGGCTTATTATGGGATTTTTATGCAAGTTTAAGTTGTAGAATTTTAAAAATAATTTAATATATATAAAACAGAAGTACACACAAATTGAGGTTTTTTTCACTAACAAACTTTTTACAGTTGCACACGCACAGTTAATTAGGTTAGGAAAAGAAAATGAGTAACTTGAAACACTTAATTCTAAATAATTATTAAACTGTCAATACTTTCTAAATGCAGCCTTTGAATTGGTAGTTATTTTACCAAGTCATCTATTAGGATTAGTTCTTGAAAGTACTAGTAAAATTAACTTGTTTCTGGTGAATAGAAATTAATTTTGACCTATAGTTTAACTTTATTTTGTTCATAATTGAAAACATTTGTTCACAAACATATGCTAATCCAAACTTACAGCAATATCTGACAGCCAAATCCTATAAATTTGGAAAATTTCTTGTTGGCCCCAAATTCTACATAATTCGGAGTACTTACATATTAACATCACTGCAGTCAGATTGGTACCATTTTCCACTAAAATATGATTAAATAGATTTTTTTTCAACTATAAAACACGTAAGAATCTTTTTGTTTGAATATAATGGCATGATTTGCGTGGCACCCATTTTGCTGCAGTGTCACTAATATGTAGGTACCTAATTTGTATCACTTGCAGTTGAAATAAGTTTATTTTATTTAATTTGCTGTGTAGTATGGTGTTATAGTTCAGTAATTCCAATTTGGATTTCAGGTGGATAACAATTAACATTTTGCAAGTGCTAGTTTGATATCATGGGGCACACCAAGTTGTTTATGTTCGCCAAAATAGGCAATAACATTACAATATGATTACCTTGATATTTTTATCATTTGGCAATGTGGTTGCCATGGGGATAATATATATTAGAAATAATTTTTATTGGTTTTTTCCCGAGGTAACCCTATTAATTTCAGACAATTTTAATTCAATTTCTTTAAAAATTTAACCATTTTCATTTCATTTGCTCTTCAAGCTACCATTTCAGTCTTCTGTTTTATTTTGTGCTATTTTCAAATGCGGATATTTCTAATATCATGGGTGAGTACTAGGGTATTTTCTTAAAAGAATGAGTGCTGTACTTTTAATTATTACTATAAATCGTCCAGTTTCACTTTATTTTACTTTTTAAAGATGCTTTTTTGAAAGCTCCTTGTTGGATGAAATTCATTGAAGGAACTTGCAGTTTTGGGAATATTGCAAGTTTTTGGTACTTTTTAATTGATATTTATTAATTTTAATATATATTATGTAATTATTTTATTAATAATATAATATAAAAATACAATTACTATTATATGTAATAATTATTTATAATACTTTTTTTTTATTATATTTATTTATTTATAAATATTATTACATAGTATGCTATTTACTTATAATTATTATTGTTGTTATTTATTTATAATTATTATATTATGAGTATTTTTATATGTATGATTTTTAATATATTACAAAACAATGATTATTCTTTTTAATAATTACTATTAAATTATATCAAATGATTATTATTGTGTATGATAATTATTATTATATACTGCATAATATTATTAGTAGTACATGTAACTTTTTATATTATATTGATATTCATTATTTATTGATTGTTCTTGGTTATTTTCAATCTCTTCCTATATTCTTCATTTGAAATGTATTTCAAAACAATTCTTTAAAATTATCTTCCTGACAATTTGTTACCACTGGGCCGCCATCTTGGATTCCATTCCAGGGACAAGCTGTTTCGGGGCGTTGCCCCATAATATCAAACTAGTTCAGTTTTGCCAAGAAATTAAAGATCTATGAAAAGATCAGCATTTTTTTATCAAAATCATCAAACCTAGCACTGAATGGATTCTGCAAAATGGATATTAAATTTTTAAGTCTATCACAGCATAGAGTAATATTAACTTTGGTAGATATAGTCCCTACATTAAAGTGAAATGTGTTAAACTTGTTTCTCCAAAGTCAAGAAGAAAAAACATAAAAGTTTGTTTGCAGAAGATATAGAACCAAATAGTTAGGAATAATATAATCTCTTCCATATAATCTTAAACTTAAATTATTTAAATGTCCCATAATATCCATAAGAAAAGCTAAATCCTGTAACCAGCAAATCTTTATTCTTTAGTAGCAAGCACTCACTGTGCATACTGTTTTCTTCCACATATTTTAAAACATGCTCCCTAAAATTCTAATACCTCACAAATGCACTTCCTTTGAAAGCCAACATGTAGGTACAACAATGAAGCAGCATTCTCTACATAATTTTCAATTATGTGTATTTAAAATAAATTTTGAGGTTTTTTTTTTTTTGTCTGAAACACATTCCAATAAAATTGTAAAAAGTTATTTATTATTTTTCAAATGCTTTAACTTTTCAATGTCTTCGCACGCCACTGTTACAACTCCACTGTGGCAGACATACCCTAGATTGGCTAAAGAAATAAATGGTTTCTAACCAGTCTCTCTAATGCCTTAAGCACATTAATCTTTTGAATTATTTTTCGTGTAAAATATCAGTTGAAAATCAAAATTTCATAAAACCTTAGAGAAGTAAAAGTGTATACTGTAAAACCTTCAGCATTATCTTAATTTTTATTAAAACACTGCAATTATAGTTTCTCTTAAATGTATTCTTAAAAGTTATCAATTAAAAAATGCTTTGTAATAATTTAATGTAACAAAAAGTTGTCTTTAATTGTTCAAATCATGAAATTACATGAAATGATTATTACATGCGTTCATTTCCCCTTATTCAGGTACTTGAATATTATCCCTTTGATCATTTTCACCAAATCAAAAACCGTTGATAAATACCATAATATACAACCAATAATGAGAGAATGTTTTTGTGTTTATTCAAACACAATAACTGTGTTTATAAGTTGAGTAAATTCTTCTATATCCTTGTCAAATTTTGACATAAATTCATCAAATATTTACTGGTTATACTGGTTTACTGCTTGTATATAAATATTATTTCTATACATTTTTCCTTCTCAATACCTTTGTTGAAGTAAGGGATAAAAAAAAATTCCATTACTTGTCCCTCACAAAATGTTTTAGTAGATACTTTTGAATAAATGTTCCATCATTTAAAACAGTGGTCTTCAAACTTTGTTCCACAGAACCCTGGGATTCTTTGAGGCATACTGAGGAGTACCATAAGTCAAAGTAAAAAAATCAAAAAGAAAATTATAAATGTGCAAGCAAAATGTATTCACATTCTCTATAGAGTTCTCTGTAGAATGTATTCACATTCTGTGTCTGCAACACAAGTATTTAAAGCAGTGTTTCCCAATGCAGGAAACACTGCTTTAAATACTCATTTTACTTGGATTCTATTTTAAAAATTATTGTTAGATAGGTTTTTTTTTCCCCCTTCTAAAAGGAAAATTTGGTTCTTCCAAAACACCTTACAGTTCTAAGGGTTCTGTGAGTCAAAAAAATTTGAAGACCATTGGTTTAGAAGAAAAAGCTGCAAATTACAGCAGGACTGAAAAGTATGATGTGCATGCTCCATTTTACATACTAAACTGAAATAAGGGCTATATATACACATAAGAGAAAGTTTGGCACTCATAAGTTATAGGGATCTTGAAGCAAAGAATAGCAATATGTAGAAAACTTGCCAAATTTTTATTCCATCATGTTGGGTATGTATCTTATTGGATAATATCGTCAATGTTCATGTTAGTACTAATTGAGAAAAGCAGTTGCCAATCCTCCATGTTCCCTATAGCTAATAAATAAGTTCCAAAATTTTTATACACTTATTATATTAAACTCATTTTAAAATAAATATTAGGAATTGTTTTTGTTACTTGTTTCATGCGATGTTAGAGAAGCTAATAGTTTGCTGAATTTTCCAGATTATCGCTTTTCTTAATTAGAATCATTAATTATTTTTATTCAAGAAAGTCATCTGTACATCACTGTTTGGCTGGTATTCTTTTCATTGATTTGAGCTATTCGTGATGGGGAGCATTTTCTAGATATGCTTGCTCTTATTTGGATTCATAGAAATTCTTGATTTATTTGTTTTCATCTAGTATCTTGTATTATAAATATATTTTTAAAGGACATAAAATTTTTTTCTTTTTCTGTTGCAAGATTAATGATTAAAAATCATTTTAATTATAAAACAAAATTCTTTTAAATTACAATTTGGTAATTAGTACATTTTAATTGTATCTTTTTTACAATTTAACTTTCAGATAATTATGAATAAATTTTCACCTCAAATAAAACAATAGGTTCATCAAGAAAAGAAGAAACTATTAAAAATTCATAAATGTTTTCACATCTCAATAAAGGCATATAAAATATTTCTTCTTTTATTGATATAATCAACAAATATATAAGAGAAGTACTTAAAGCTTTTAGGTACCCTTTCAGTAGTTTTTTAGAAATTAAAATATTTATGAAGGATGTAGCTCATTTGCACAGGTTGGAGAATGGTGAATTTAATGATAAAAAATATTATATTTTCTCTATTAAATAAATATTTTCTTTAGGGATTAAAGAAAAGGATTAAAATTATTTGGTTTCATCAAAACTGAATTCAGATTTTTTTTAAAATTGAAAATTAATTTTAAAATAATATGCAGGAATGTTTCGGGGCTACTTTTTGTAAAACACAGTTTATCTTCATGTTAAATAGAAATTATTTACAATCTATTAGATTTAGGAGATTGTGTCAAGCTCATTAGAATCAATGTCATTTAGAGAATGGCAACTTAAATTCATTAAATAAATTGCAAAAAATTAGTTTTGCTTCATAGTTTTCTACAGCATAAAATATTAAGCATAATTAATTATAATAGATTTTAAAGTACATTCATGTATATTAAGATGTGTGAAATAAAGAAAAAATGTCATAGGAAAAATTGTTTATTTAAGGAAAAATATCAATAGTTACTTTCAAATAAAATCTGTTAGTAATACCCATTTTTCATATCTAAGTAAAATTTTTCTAAATATTGATATTGACTTCTGTTGAATGTGAAAAAAAAAATGAAAATATTTCAAAAATGTTATAAAATCTTTTGAGATTCTTAAATTTTAAAAAATAAAAATAACATTATATGAGAAAAGATTAGTTTTAAAAAATTTGAAAAACCTTTTTCTTATATATTTTAAACTTCCTTTACCCCCCCCCCCATTCCCTTTAATATTGGCGAGTGACATTTTTGAAGACTGAATTATAGCTATTTTAAAAAATATGACTAAGAAAAATACAAACAATTAAAATGATTACAAAACTTATGAAGAGACTTAAAAAAAGAATTATTAAACTTTTATATATAAATTATATTTTAAAAAAATAAATTAGTGTTGAGTAATGTTTTGACTTAATGTTGTGATTTTTTTATATTGAAAAAAAATTATTTAATTATGTTTATATTGCAATGAAACACTTAAAATTTTTGTCTCTCTATTTTTTTATCTCACTTTATTTTTAAAACATCCATCTCTTTCAGCTATATTTATTCAGCTGAAACAGAAGAAGCTGTTCTTAAGAAAGATTTAACGTAAAGTATGATGGATGGTTGTAGTGATGATGAGGATTCTTCTGTTGAAGAGATTTTTTCAGGTCGTGCTGACAAAATTATTCAGTCGCAACATGAAGCATTCGAAAGTAATTTTGCAATTCTTATTTTAAGAACTTTTCATTTTATTTTATTTTAACTTTAGCAGTGCTATTAGAGTGTAAGAAAAATTTAATCCTCTGTTTTTTTTAACAAAATAATGTTTGTAAGTGTATTGATCAAGTTTTGTTATTTACTCTCTAATATTTTTATAAAGAGAAAAACTTACTGTGTGTTATTCTTTTTACCAAATATTATTTCATATATCTTTGGCCTAATTATCAGAATCTGTAACTCTGTCTGGGGGTACTTATTTGATATCAGAGTGCAACACGCCAAGCTGCTGCTTATGTTCGCCAAGATGGGCAATAAAATTACAATATGGTTACCTTGATATTTGTATCATGTAGTCATGTGTATCATCATTTGTATTGTTTGGCTCAATTAAAGAATTTCGCCAAACAGCGCTTGCCGCATAGCTCTCGTATATCAAATTAGTTTCCTTTGTGTAGTTACACATTCTGATAATTAGACCGATGACATTTGTGTTTTAAATTTTGATTGAGTTCTTTTTTATCATGTAAAAGCATCCTTATTTTGCAATATATTTATTCATGATTTTTTTAAAGACTATTTGTTTTTTTAATACTAGCAAAGAATTTATTTGGAGGCTAATTATGTGTGTAGAAAAGAAGAATTTAACGTTATTATATTTGTAAACATGATTAGATGAAAAGCACATCTGAATTTTTCAAGCTTCATGCTATAAAAAGTTTTTTGTTATACTTTTATTATTCTCAATATGTATTATTTTTTATTCTTCGAATTCTAAAATTTCAGTCTTCTGGATATTCAACTGCAACTTTACAAAATCTAATAATACCGTATTTTCTTGTAAATAATCCGCAGCAGCGTATTATCCACAAAGCCTTTTTTTTTCAAGTAAAAAAAAACATTGTATAATCCGCAGCAGCATATAATCCGTGGCAGTTTTTATGACAAATAATCCAAAATATAAACTGCAGATAATGAGTGTCATACAAGATAAAAAATACACAATATAATTAAAAATAGAAGTGAGAAATTGTACAAAAAAAATTTCTTATGAAACGTCTTTTTAAATATGTATTATATTTTTTACAATAATCTCAATAAAACAAAACAAAAAACTTTGCTACTGCCATCTGTATGTTTTGAGTTGTTAAACAAAATTTCCCACGCAGAAAAAATCTTCCTTTTTTTTTTAATTTAGCAAGTTAACAGCAAAAAAATTAAGATCGAGACTTCTATCCCATTGTCTCTTTCTTTTAAAATCCATTTATTTATTTCTTCCTCTAATTCTGGCCAGTGAGGTTTTCCACAACGATCGCTCTTTAACATCGATCATAATTTTCGAAGTTGGTCTTGTTTTTTCTCCACAAACGAATATTCAATTCGTCAACATTGAAAAACCTTGCAGCTTCCCGATTTTCAACTTCGGTAGCCTTCTCTATTACTTTTAACTTGAAGTTTGCAGTGCAGCTTAACGCTTTCGCTTCAACATGATTAAAACTTTCAAAGGACGTCATAGCTCTAGTCAAGAGAAAATTGGAAATGGCGCCAGCATCTAGTAACTGTTTTTTCCTTCCGAGGAATCAAATTCGTTTTTGAATGTAATTGGACAAAAACTAGTTATGACTGAAATACTTCATCCGAGTCATGAAAGCGCCATCTATTATTTATTTTAAAAAACATAAATGACATTTCTTTCAAAACTTTCTTGTTAGCTTTTCTGATGGAGAATGTTTTCTCAGATAATCTGCGGTGGCGTATAATATGCTCAACAAAATTTAAAACTCTTTTAACACATAATCTGCGGATTATATACAGGAAAATAGGTTATATAGTATTTGGGGGAAGCAACAAGGCTTAGCTACTGCTATATCATTGATACAGGGCTCCAACATGTGTAAACAAAACAATTATAAAATGTTAAGGGTCTGGCAAAAGGGCTCCAAGGAATTTTGATACAAGGCCTACTCAAGACTAACTATGCCAATGGGAAGCAAGTTGAAAAATTGTCATGGATAGAATTGACTTATAATTAATAAATATTTAGTTTTATATTTGAATTTAAATTGTATAAATGTTTTACTTATTTTTAGTAAAAATGTCTTTTTCCTTTAGAATTATTGACTGAAGGAACTGAAAATAATGCATTAAAGGAACCAGAAGGTAAGAAAATTTAATAAATACAGTAATACCCCAAATGACATGATAGGTTTTACAAGGGTCAGATTTACACTTTTTACAACCATGATACCTACAAGATAAAAATTGCTGTTGTTGTCGTCGTGTCCTTCCCATAGGGAAGGAATGAAAGTTGCCAGTGCCTGAGACAGGTTGGATTTATTTACGATAGATGGCAACACCACCTGTCTCCACCTCCACAATTTAGGCATGGAACTGGAGGGGAGGGAAATATTCTCCAGCTCCCTGCACCTGTGGTTCCTGCTGTGACCACCCACAAAACCTTCGGATCCACTGATTTGACAAGCACATACTCTGTGTGTACTCGGAGAGTATTTGGTGGTATCAAACCCAGGCCTTCCAATCAGGAGTCCGATGCTGTAACCACTAGGCTACCCCCGACCCTGATAAAAATTGCTACCACCTTTATCACAATTTTTTTCACCAAAATTCACCTATCATCAGTAATGCACAATATGTCAAAGTAGCTCTTTACTCTAATGACATTAAATACCCAGATTTTCGGTTTGAAATATCCTTCATTAATTATTTTCTAAAGAATATCTATTGCCTTGAGTGATTTTTTTTCTATTTATTGAACTGTGTAGACCTGTTTAATTTATTATCACTTTCTATATTTCATGAAAAGCTGATATGGAATGTAATAAAATGGCTAGGCCATACCATTTTCATTGCAACATTTTAATCAGTTTTTGAATACATGAGTAAAAGCTATTACTTTTTGTTGAACTTGTTTTAATTAAAATAAACAATATCAAAGGCACTTCTTTATCAAACTTTAATAATAATGAAAACAAAAAATTTAACCTACAGTCTTTTTTTTTTCCTTTCTTTTTGCTTTGTATTTATTAACTAGCTGGGTTTATCATTCTTTGCACGGGTGAATTGAAATATTAAACAATACAGATTGAAAGATAAAAAAGTTTTTAATGAGTTTATTTTACATGAATTACAAATTAAACAAAAAAAAGCTTTTTCATATCTCAGCTGAACAAAACACATGTTTGTTAAAATTTAAGTCTGTAGATCTAATAGCTGATAAAAAGGATTCCTTTATATTTATAACGCCTCGTAACTCTTGTAGATAGATTTTTGAAAACACCTTCCTAAGCTGATCTCTGCTCTGCAAAAGTAACACATTGTTACAAATTTTGTGTAATGAATGCTTAAAATAATATGAATAATTTATATTTAGAAGTGTAATACATTAACATTACTTTCTGTTGTATTTATTTTATGTTAAAATTGTAATATTCGCAAGAAATGCTGCTCTTTAAATTATAATGGCGATTCAATGGAAACATAGCAAAATGTTGGTGATAGAGTCAAGATGGCAACTTGATTGAACGGTGCTGAAGTTGATATGCTATAGCGTCACCTGGTGGGGAGCTGCAACAAAGAAGATAGCACAAAAACCTTTGCCATAAAAAAATACATATACATTTGGACCGCTGTATAATGAAGTTGTTAAATCCCGGAAAAAAGTTCGTTATATGGAAAATTCATTATATAGAGGTTCATCTTTTAATATACTTTAAAAACCACATAAAACAAATTTTAAATTCATAAACACTATATATTAAAAAAAGTAATTATTCACACCTTTTTTAAAATTAATGTATGTTTTATTTTATATATCTTACCCATTTAAAAAAAAGAAAGAAAAATTGCAAGGAAAACAAGAAAAAAGAATGTCAAAGAATACACTGTATTTTCAATATTAAGATAATTTTATATTAAAATTAATGAATTTTAAGAACAATTTCTTTTTTAAAGCATACAAGTAATATTAAACATACATTATTTTATTACTAGAACATGGCACAACTCCACTGAGTTTCAAAGGGGATATCAAAGATGTTTCTAGTGAACTGGACAATGGGGGTTAAAAGTTGCACTTCTTGGATGAAACCTTCAGAACTCTATTGCTCTCGGCGAGTTAGGATCTAATAAAACCAGTTCAAGATTTATGACCACCATAAAATGTGTTAAAAGAAAGAATAACTTGAAATGTGCTCAGAAATACTTTAAAAAATAGGGAGGGGGGGGAGGAATTGAATCACAAAAGAAAAAGTTCATTATCTAGAAAATGCACTTTGCTATAGAGAGGTTATTTTATGAAGAAAATCATGAATGTTCAAGGTTCCAGGAAAAAGTTCGCAATATAGAGGTTCGACTGTACATGCCAATTTTCATAGTGATCAGTTGAACGGTGTTGGAGTGAAGAAAGGTCATACACATACAAACATCCATTTATATATATAGAGAGAGATAGATAGATAAACAAATAGCATTAAGGAATCTTAAATTTTGGATCATTAAAATAGAGTTTATAGAAAATGTTCATGTAGTGAAACTTGAGAAAGATCAGACCTACGCTTTCACAGAATAATTCTTAGTAGGATCTTTTACTACACTTCCAAAAAATACAATATGGTAGTTATTATTATTTTTATACTTAAAAATGCAATACCTGCCTATTCAATTAAAATTATAGCATTAAATGTTTCACATTTTTATGTTTCCTGCCCTCTCCCCTCCCCCTTTCTTTCTTTTCAATCTTTAAACCTTATTTTTTTTCCTCCCATAATATATTGCAGCTTCCTGGTTTAACTCTTAGTCAACAATTTGAGTATACTTTAAGGTTAATTTCTTTTTTTTTCCCTTTTTGCAAAAATGATACTTCTAATAATTTCCCTTCCCCCCTCCCCTTTTCTTTATCTTGTATCTTCCATTTCATTTGTATTGGATAATTAATTGTTATATTTTGGACACTTCACACAATATCTTTATAAATTATAACCTACTAGAGGTCCTGACACACGTCTTAAATCCAAAAATTACAAACTTTTTTGAATAAATTTAACAATCTGGACCATTTTTTGATGAAATTTTTTATAAAGAAAGTTATTACAATTATCACACGTACAGTTACCACAATTCAACCTATCAATTGCGTGTGAGTATGTATTTACTATGATCTAAGTTGAATATAGAAGCTAATCTGAATAGAAACTTAAACTTGTTTTGATTAAAGGGTAAAAAAGGTAAAACTCGAGCTATTTTCATAACGGGTATATTTTTCAATGCACAAAAAATAAATTTATCGTAATGCCGTTGAATATACAAAGTTTTTGGTTAATCCTTCCTTGAGGGGTATAAACAAACAAATGCTATGATTTGCCAAACCTCGGACATGCAACATATAACTGGCAGTACGAAAAGCAAGAGTTTTCTAAATCTAAGCCACAAATTGTCATTGTTTGACCTTGTGATTTATTCATGGTCATAACAAATGCCAAGCAAATTGGAAATTGCAAACATTTGAATGGGTATGTGAGTCTGAAAGAATCATTGGGATCTGTGGTAGAAGTACAACTTCACTTTGAATTTTGCCACTCAAAATAGTGGCCTCAAGGATATTGCCCATGATTTTTTTTATGAACAATCGCGCACCCTTACATAATTTTGGCGCATTTTTAACTAATTGCGATATCGG
Source organism: Trichonephila inaurata madagascariensis (assembly GCA_019973955.1). Classification (NCBI taxonomy): domain Eukaryota; kingdom Metazoa; phylum Arthropoda; class Arachnida; order Araneae; family Nephilidae; genus Trichonephila; species Trichonephila inaurata. The sequence continues at coordinate 467,615 of BMAV01005177.1, forward strand.
ACCAAATTGTGAATCTAAATTATTCTCGAATCCACTTGAACCCACACAAAAAATGTCATCAAAATCAGCCCAGCCGTTTAGAAGTTCAGTCACATACACACGCACAGAAGAATTATATGAAGATAAAAATGCTAAAAAGCATGATTCGTCTGCCTTTTTGTAACAATGAAGACCCGGTTTCTCCAGTGTGGCTGAAAATCGATTTTCGACCTACTTACGTCATTTTTATAACAATAACGTTACAACAATGCAGGTGAATATTGAGTTGAATGTTTCTAATGTTTTTGATTAATATCTTTTTAACTAATTGCGATGTTGGACCGAATTTTGAATCTAAATCATTTTCGAATCCATTTGAACTCACACAAAAAATATCATCAAAATTGGTCCAGCCGTTTAGGAGGAGTTCATTCACATACACACACACGCACAGAAGAATTATATATATATAAAGATTATTTGAAAAGATATTAATTAAAATCGCTAAAAAAAGTATGATTCGTCTGCATTTTTGTAACAATGAAGACCCGGTTTGGCTTAAAATCGATTTTTGACGCCAACTTACATCATTTTTATAACAATAACGTTGTTGCAACAATGCAGGGGAATATTGAGTTGAATGTTTTTAATTAATATCTTTTTAACTAATTGCGATATCGGACCGAATTGTGAATCTAAACCATTCTCGAATCCGCTTGAACCCAAACAAAAAATTTCATCAAAATCGGTCTAGCCGTTTAGGAGAAGTTTAGTCACATACACATGCTCAGAAGATTTTTATATATAAAGATGTGTTTTTCTGATGTATAAGCTATATTATTGCAAAGTTTCATTAAAGTCCATTCAGTTGTTTTTGCGTGAAAGAATAACAAATATCCATACATACAAACTTTCGCATTTATAGTTATAAGTAAGGATACAAAGACTTCTGCCTTGTTTTCTCTTCAGAAAACTTTTTAACAGTATCAGTGAAATCAAGTTTAATAGTTAACTTTTTTTCAGTAGCCAACACAGATTGATCATAGGTCATAAGCAGTTTTTCATCCTTTTGGATATTTTCTGTTGAGCAGTTTGATGCTGGAGTACATAAGTAAATATTTTTAACAATCATCTCATTTAAATAGAGAATAAAGTTTTAGCACAGTAGTAAAATTTCACTTTTTTTTTAACTAAAAGAAACTTATCAAATTAAGATATTTAATTACAAATGATAATTCTTCCCTATCACATAAGTAGATTCTCTGCAAAGAATCTGCAGTCACATGCTTATTTCTTCAGCTTGCATTTCGACCAATTTTCCGAAATGTTGCCCATCAAACTTGCTACTTTGGGCTTGAGTCGGTGTTACTATTTCCAAAATTTAACTCTTAGTGAGAAATGTAATGTAAACTGAAAAATACATTAAGTAAATTACCTATAAATGTGAAGTAATTTTTAGATCCAATCCTTCTGAAGAATATTAGCAGAATTTCTCCACTTAAGGAAACAATGTCCTATGTATGTAAAATATACATTTTCATGCTTAATAAATAATAGAAAATGACATTATCATCTTATTCAATTCACTAACTCACTGATTGTTGGAAAGTATCTCATGAAAAAGTAAATTTCCATTGAACACTCGAGTGCACATATCTATTCAAAACAATGCACAGTGAGAAATTATTTATCTGTAAATAAAAGTCACATGCACATAAATTGGGGGTATAATGTATTAATTTTTTATTTAAAAATATTGCATGCAGGTGCATTTTTTTTTTTTCAAAATCATTTAGTTGCAGAGTTTTAATTGCAAATTAATTTATAAATATCCTTACTTACATTCATACCAAAAGATCTGGAATAAAGATAAAGTTTCTAAATTGGGTTATATGTAGCTTGTTCTTTTAATTTTTCCTTGGGAATATAATTATATCCAACAAGTTTAAATCATAATGGCATTAAACAAGAAAGAAAAATTATTTTAGTTAATGTCAGAAATAAGTTTTTAATGAAAAATTCAATCTTGGAAAAAGCATTTAACATTTTATTTCATTGTTAGAATTTTTACACTTGAGTGTTTATACATGTGAGTCAGTCACAGTAATCACATTTCTTTTTTAAAAAGAACAGTGATTCCTTTTACTCACTTGTCTCAGTCGTATATATGCAGTAGGATCTCGATTTAATAAATTTTCCTTTTTCCCAGATTAAATTGAAGGCAAAAAAACCTTATTTAACGAATTATAAACCCCTAATTAACAAATTATTTCAGCAGCTAGAAAAAATTTTTTTATTAGTGTGCATTAGAATAAGTTGATTTTTTTTCAAATGACATAACATTTTGTTCAGTGGTCAACCAGAAGGGGGGACCATTATTAGGTTTTATAAGTACAGATGAGTCATAAGTTTAACCTATCATATGAGTCTCAAGTCGGACAGGAAATTCTTTTCTTATCTCATCTCTCTATTCAAAATACAGGGAATATTTTAAGATTTCAACCATTATATGATGTCTGCCTGTCTGTGCCACTGAAGTTGAGGAAATTGTTGATTTGTTGGAGCCAAAGAATAGCAATTCTAATGCAGAAATTAATAATGAGAAATTCCTATCAAAACTGTTACATTTTCTGTTTTATATTGTTTGGAAACTGTGCCAAGAACTTTTGACTCAGGAATCAAAGAGATCTTCAAACATCTATTTGTCAGTATTTTAAAATTTCCAATTAACTGGTGTATAATAATTAACTAATAGTAATTTTAGCTGTAGATTAAAAAGTTTGTAATTTCTAACTATGGATATTTTTTGTATAGTTGCTTATAAAATTTCCAAAAGGTAAGTGCAAAGAATTTGTATTTTGTTTGGACCCCAATATAACAAATAACCCCAATTAACGAACAAAATGTCTGGTCCTGTTGAATTTGTTAAATCAGGGTCCTACTATATACTGTGAAATCCGGCGTATAATGCGCACTTTTAACACAAAAATATAAGATCGAAATTTTAGGGTGCACATTATACACCTTGTATAAAGACGATATCTATAATAACGAAAGAGATGAGCATAAAATTTTTTCTTACTTCTACACATATCGAAATAATGTTTGTTTAAAAGAAATGACATACCTTATGGACTAAAAGATTTGTAGCATAATTTACTGTTTTTACAAAACTCTGGGATAATATCTCGAATAAATTACTTCAAAACATAAGAGCATTGTATACCAACATTTCAGAGTTCTTCGTAAAAAAAGGGGGTGCACGTTATTTAGCGAATGTACCTAAAAATTGAAAAATGCAGCTTGAAAGTATATGTGCGCATTATATGCCAGATTTTACAGTATATAATTAATTAAATTGGCTTCTTTGTATGTTTTTTAAACATTATTAATCAGAATTTAGTCTGTTAATTTCAACAAAGTAACATCTTTTTAATGGGATAATGCTAATTAATACTAGTTATCAATATTAACATTAGTTTAGTTATCACTATTAACATTACAATAAATTCAATCATTGTTTTCTAAAAACTTATTTTAAAAATCAGTGTAAAATATTGAAATTTATAATTAAATTTAAATGGGGTTTTTTTTTCAAATATTAAATTTAAAAAATATTAAAGAAATTTTGTTCACTGGAAGCTATTTTTTTAATTAAAAATGTCAGATAAGTTTATTTTTTCATCAAATGATTTTTTTGTGTTTTTTTCCTATAAGAACTTATACTAGAATGCTGACATTTTTAATTTCAGATATTATGATCAAAATCCATGAAAAATTAGAAAGGAAGCGACCAGTTAGGAAAGCCAGTAAGTATATTGGGTGTTTATAGAAACCAAGAGTTAGCCACTGCATTTGCAAGATGTTACCAGCATCAACAATGGCTATTTTATTCTTATTCAGTAACATATATTCTCTACAAACATAATTTTGAGAGTAACATTTGGTAGGGTTTTTTTATTGCATGTTGCTGCGTGTTTGGCTTCATGGTCCCCATAATTGATAATTTCCATGTATTTCATATATTTAGTATTTAAAACCTCTCATACAGAATCATTTAGCAATCATAGATTTTGAGATATCAGTTGGATTTTATCATGTAACAATTGCTCAAAATTATAAAGTTTATCTCTAACAACTTTTTCTGTCTTCAAATGTTTTCATGTTCCCTATAGTGAATTTACTCTTATTAAAATAATGTATTAGAGCTTTACAACACTCTTAATATTCAATCAGTTTTACTAGTTGTATGAACCGGTGTTGTTCTTTAGGTGTATAGCTTTTTGCCTTGGAAATTTTCATTTCCCCTCTCAGTGTCAGCACTTCCTGGTGTGTTTTCTATATTAATATTATTAAAATTCCCTTTGTTTAAATATCTTCCACATCTTTTCCTCTCTATCGAACAGGTATGTTTCTCATCCGCTTAGCCCAGCGTTGCATGGGCTTCTTCCGAGAGTAAAACTTTATCCTCAGGAAAATTTCCCCTTTCCTTCTTGATGCCAGCACTTTTGGATGTGTGTAAATGCACAATTTGAGGGATTTCTATATTTGTCATTAACACCCCCTTTATCAATATTTCTTCCATCTTTTTTTTTCTTCCCCTATTTAACCTGCTGTTTAGCAGGCGTTTTTTAGTATAAAACTTTTTTTCTCTAGGGATAAGATCTTTCTTTAAATTTCTATTTTTGATTAATAATTTACAAAACTAATCTTGTTCTATTTACGAGAAAACAGACAATGTACGATTTTATTATTAAATAATTCATTTAGTAATGAATAATAAAAAAGTAATACAGCTTTGATTTTTAAGAAATCATTATCTTAAATCCATTTTTGTTAAATGATCAATCAAACAATTATTATCGTTAACTATAGAAACAACTGTTTATTTCTTGATGTTTGATTATTTGATTAAAAATATATAAAAAACTTACTCTGAAATGTAATAAATAAGTAATGTTTTCTCTGTTTAATTTTTAAAAAGTTATGTATATATATATTTAAGTCGTACATGAAAGAATATATAAAATTTAGATATATTTATTAAACAGGAAAATATATCTACTGTCGTATCACGGGGCCCCAACAAGCTTAAGCAAAAATTCGTATAAAGTGTTAAGTGGCCTCCAAAAAGAGCCCCCAAGGAATTTGGATTCAGGGCCCACTCAAGACTAGCTATACCAATGTTATTAAAGTAATGCGTGGTTGTATCATCTTATGTCTTCAAATTTTTATGTCATTGAAAATAAATGTAGATTTATATTTCAGAAGCTGAAGCTTCTTCACCCAAGGATTGTAAGAAAAAAGTTTCACCTCCTCAGAGTAAATATTTCTTATTATTTCTAGTATATTTTGTAATGAATTATATTAATTAGAAATTTGTGATTTTTATATGGACTTCTAAATTATTTATTTATTTGATTTTTCAGTGGAGAAGTTTGAAATCTTGTTTAAATAATATATATATATATATTACTTTTTTATAATACAGAATATATTAAAAATTGTGCAATAATTATGAGAATTTCAGTATATTTAATTAAGTCAATCATGTACTACTTTTAAGGAAGAAGAGGTCGAAGTAGGTGGAACAAAGATGAAATTCAAGAAATTGAGTAAGTTTGTGTATTTGATGTTAATAATTATGTACTAGAATGAACCCATATCTGAAGAGAATGTTTTTTTTTATTGGTATGTGTGTAATCTATACATTTAGTATGTATCCAAATTTAACTATTGAAGCTAAATTTATAGAAATTTGTTCTGAATATGTATCAGCTTTACATTCTTCTGAAATAAATTGTATGGTGTGTTTTTTTTAATGAAATAGTTTTTTATTATGTGGGATTAATTCAGTTTTCTATAAAGCTGTAAATTCAATTTTCTACTGTGTTGTGATCCTTTCTTTGAACTTTTATCTCATCTTGGATGAGTTGCTGTTACTTTATCTTCAGTCAAATAAGAAAAGCTTCTTATTAAGCTATAACTAAATTTAGAATTTCAGAATAAATATGATTTGCATCATGTTAGGTGTTTCCTAATCAAGCTTGGTGTCAAATAAAAAATTATGAAATATATCTGTTTGTTGCATTTTTAGTATTTGTTATGGTCACATAACACAAGCCTATTAAATATTTCTATTTCATCTAGGTCTAAAGAAGAAGCTCTACCTGTGAATCTTCCAGCAAAAGCTAAAAAGAGATTGAAAAAATTGGAGCTTAAAACTTCTAGACAAGGAAAAAGGTTTGCTGTTTCATATTATTAGTTTGCACTAAAACCAATATATAAGTAATTCAATTTCTGTGTTTTACTGTAATTTTTATAAAATTAATAGGATGCTGTTATAATTAAATCGAAGCCCAGTGGCTGAGTGGTTAGTGCATCATGCTTCCACACCACAGGTCTGAGGTTAAAACACTGCGCTGGGCAAGGTTGCCTCAGCCTTTCACCCCTTTAGTGGGTCGATAAATGAGTACCAAGTTTGCTTGGGAACTTAGTACTGGGGATTTCACTCAAATTAACCCTTTGCTCATGCACCTCAGAGCCCATGCATAGGCCTTGGCCCTCATGGGCTGTCATGCCACTGAGTTAAGTTGTAATTAAATCAGTTTTGTGCTTCATTAGAATATTTATTTCAAGAATCATATAAATTGATGCTTAAATTATCAGACCTGTTGGTGATGATTGTAATAAAAATTTTAAAAAAGTGCAAACAAACATAACTAATGAAAATTATGGAAATATTGTAAAAATATCACTAATTTTTTAATAGGAACTATCAAATAATTTTAAATTTTGTGGTTATTATTAAAAAGAAATTACCTGCTTCTTGAGTACCTTTTACAAATCTTTTTAATAATATGTTTGAAGAGATTCTAATTTTTCAAATTCCTGTAATTTGCTTGAAATGAATTATATGAGGGAAATAAGTTTCCTCTGTCGACTGTGGTTGCGTATAAAAGTCAAAACATAGAATGAGACATTAAAGATAAGACATGACTATTTTTCCACATAAGCACCAAGTACATTGAGACATTTGCCATACTGCTTGATAAGCTCCAAAAAGCCCTGCAGGGAAGATTCAGGGCTTTGCACGTGTTAAAGCTATGGGCAAAGGACGACACAGCTGGTAAACGGGTAAGACACCCATACACCATTAGGTAGAGGTTAACTGTGATCAGGCTGATGGCACTGTTGCAGTGCATGCACAAAGCGGAGACTAGCCTCTTAGTCTGGTCTTGGTAAGTGTTGAGAGAAGTGGCTGATGGAAGTTTACGGGCTAGATGTGAGGACGAAGCAAATGATGCGGAGGTGGTGCCGCTAATTCAATGATAGACGTCAGCAAGTGCTGGACAGCCACTACAGATAAAAATGTGAAGAAGGTGGATGACATGATTAAAGCAAACAGGCATATCACCATTGATGGAGTTGCAGAACTTGAAATCGGACATAAGCGAGCTCACAAGATTATCAAAGACATTCTTGGATACAGGAAAGTCTCAGCACAATGGGTGCCCCGACACACATGGAACAATGCATTGCAGTCAGCCTGGAGTATCTTGTGCATCACCATAAATATGGCAATGGCTTTCTGTTTTGGATTGTGAGGGGGAATTAATTGTGGGTCCATCGTTTAATGCCCAAAACAATGGCTGCAACTATCGAGTGAACATCCATCATTACCTGTCAGAAAAAAGTTCAAAACTACCCCTTTTGCAGGTGAAGTGCTCCTCACAGTTTTCTGGGATGCCCAAAGAGTTTTGTTGCTAGACTTTTTGGAGGTTGGAACCATCAATGCTACACAGTACTGTGGCACCTTGCCAAAATTGAAAGAGGCAATTCGGAAAAAGCAGGTTGGGCTTCTAAGATCTGTTGTTGGATGACAATGCAAGACCATACTTGGGGGTGGCAACATAAAACCATATTGTGACTCTTGGCTGAGAGCATATACACCATCTCCCATACAGTCCTGATCTTGCACCAAGTGACTTTCATCTGTTTCCAGCTTTGAAGAAGAATCCCACTAGAAGGCATTTTGATAGCAATGTTAAAGTCAAGCAAGCCCTTAAACACTTCTTCTGTATGCAAACCTCCAAGTCTTTCCTGGAGGGCTTTTTGAAGGTTATCAAGCGGTATGACAAATGTCTCAATGTACTTGGTACTAATTGGAAAAATAAAGTTATGTCTTGTCTTTAATGTGTCATTCTATGTTTTGACTTTCATACTCAACTCTGACCTCAGTTGACAGGGAAAACTTATTTTCCGACTCACCCTCGTATTATTCAATTATTGGGGGACATGTCATGCCACCAAGGCTTTGAAGCTTTGCTTTGATAACTTAAATAAAGAGCCTTTTTTAGAAGAGAAATGAAGCAAGATGGAGAAAAGGGACTAGCAAAAATGAGATAGAAACCCATGTATCCTAATCAAGAAACATGTCTTGGCAGACATTTGAGTGAAAATTAATGTACAGAGTTGGAAATAATTACCTGTATGTCAATTATGTAAATAAAGTATTAAGATCCATGTAGTGTGCAATATTTCCTTGTTCATCCACACATTACAGCATGCTGTTATTGTATTAATAAATTAATTTTTTCATTTGGATTAAATTAAAATAAAGGGGAAACATTCTTTGCTTTTAATTTTATTGGTAACTAGATACTTTTTACTTATTTATAAATGTTGGGAATTGTTACTAAAGCAGATTTACTTGTGACTTTGTAAGTGATCAAAGATGCATTTGGTTTAAAAACTATGAAGTGTAAGAATTTATAGCTGAAATTTAAAGAATATTTAAGTGGCAAGAATTTTATTACTGAATTTTTTTATTTGGCAAAAAAGTGTGGAAGAAGTTAATAGATTATGTTTACTACAGCAAATGGAAAATGAGCATATTTCTCATAATAGCATGGAAGTTGTATCTGCATCATCAGATGAACTTATAAAGGAACTTCTTATGTCTTGTGGAATACATCCACAGTTTGCTTTTTGTTTAAGATTCTGCTGGCTATACTTAATTTTATAATATCTAGTTAAATTTTCTAAACTCTGGACAGTGATTTTTTGGCTATATGATCAATTGTCAGAGATTATGATATTTATTTAACAGGTAAAAAAAATTCTGAAACAGCCTACTTATTGTGAAACAAGTTTTGAAAATACTAAGAATATTCTACCACATTTATAAACTCAAAATATTATAAATATATTTTTCAAAAATGCATAAATGTTATACTTGTAATTACATTTCACATTTTACTAAAGATTATGTACATACCAGAGAAATTAATTTGAAAAATGCATTCACACACAACAAATACACAGAAGAAATCTAAAACATGTAATAGTAACCAACTTTAGTCCTAAATGCTGACAGATTGGCAACCAAACAAATAAAGTTAATTTGTCATTAACAAAAGGGTAAACACACATCTGTTTAATAGATAGAAAAAATCCATTAATACTATTGATGAGAAATTTTTGATGGTCTGAAGTAATACTTGTTTTGAAATATTGTTGGAGAAAAGACATTGATCTCCTGTGAGAAATTTTAGTGCTTAAAAGAATTCCATAAAGCATTTGGTAGTGATCAGGCTACCAACTTTACACCTCAGGAATTAGCAGTTCAGTGTCTAGATAGACATCTGAGTAAAAATGGATATTTTTTAATATATAGTATGGAATGCTTCTGTGTGTATTGTAAATTAGACATTATGAAGATTAATTTGGTTTTGGGTATTTTTCTCAGCTATTCAGACATCACAAAAATAGTTTACTTTGAATTTGTCATCAGTTCAAATGTTATATCATTGATTTCTTTTATTGTTGGTTATAATTTATGATAAATGATTTTAAATATTTTAATTGTACAAATAATGGTTTATTAATGCTGTAATGGTATGGAACCTGACAATTGGAATAAATTGGTAATAGTAACCATATCAAGTGATAAGATGCATTTAAGCTGGCACTTCATTCTCCTAACTTTGCCAAGCTGATATGTTGACTTTGATCTCAACTTGATGCACAACAACTTTGATGGATGAGCCACAAATCCCAATAGACACTAGGTTGTTGCAGCCTTCAGTTATATAAAATAATGAATTATTATCTTATGAAAATGCTAAAGTTTTTTTTAAATTGTTTTCAGTATTGATATTGAGCATCATAAGTTTATGTATTGCTATTACTTGTATATTTTAGGATGGATCAACTTAATCAACGCATTTTATCAGCTTTTAATACTACAGAGGATGATAGCACCTGTATTGATATTACAGAACAAGAAGTTAATCTTAAAATCCGATACCTTTACGAAATTCTCAGATTGGATGTGAATGAAGTAAAGTGAAATTATTTTTAATTAAAATTTGTTTGAAATTCAAAAAATTTCTTATTTGATAAACAATAGTAAAATTTATGTATTTTTTACATGTAACTATAGAGTGTTTTTTAAAGAAATTATTCCATTTTCTTAAAGAATCATTAAATTTCAGGTTTATATTAGTATTTTTATTTTGTAACTATATTACAATTTTAAAAAATTAAGTAAAAAATATATCATTTCATTTGTTATGTTTTTTTCCTCTCTTTTTTTAGGATGAGAGTTTTGCGTCTATTCTATCAAAAGTAGCCGAATTGCTAAAAATCAAACCTTCTGAAATAGTGCTGTGTCTTGATGATAAAACCATTGATTTAAATGCTACACCCTTCAGTATGAATATAAAATCTTGGAATATTATTGGTGTGTTTTTTATTATTATTTTATGAAATTGATTCAATTTAACAAATAAGAATTTGATTTATTATCATGAATACATAAAAGGTATCATGATTTAATTTTGTTTATATTTTTATACAGCCAAAAAAAAAACTTTGCTTTACAAAATATTTTAGTTAAAAGTAATAATATGTATCAAAATAATGTATGGTTCATTGAAAAACTAATTCAGGTAAATTAATATGTCAGTTTTGCAACTAAAGATTTTTAATAAACAATTACAAATACCCATTTTAGTCCTCTTCCAAAGTCAATTTTTGTTCAAGTAAGTTTCGCAAGGGAACAAATTCTATCTGACATTTTTAATATTATCAAAATGATTGAAAACTGTCTTAATTTTTTTTTATTTGAATAATAAAAAAACAATTAAAAGGAAAGAGCATCAAATTAAGTGAATGATAGTGATGACTGACAAACAGTAATCGAATACCCATTTTTTTCATTGTAAATAGAGAAACTTCATATTTTATATGATAAATGATTAGTTTTTTTTTTCTAAATTACCAAAAATTAGTATGGTTATTTTTACTTTCATAGGTGAGGGATTTTTTTTTAAAATTATTATATCAGTTTATGTAATAAATATTTACACATGAAAGTTTTTTCTTTATCATACAGTGAAATACATTTAACGTGAAAACGCTTCAGACAAAATATTGATTAACACAAAATAATACAATGGTCCCAACAAACTACTGTATATTTCCGTGCATTTTTTTCTCTTGACGCAAAACGAAAATTGCTTTTCATGAGAAAATTTTCTTTCTGGAAATGTACAAAATACAGAAAACACCAGACACTTAATGAACTGTTTGAGAAAGTTTCTGTATTATTGGAATGTCCTACTGTATCATTGGAAGAATTCGTTGAAGTAGATAATGATGTGTGTACAGCCGTAATTATGGCAGACAAAAACTTGGATTTGTTCAAAGCTCAAAGAATATCATTGATGCAGATTCTGATGAAGAAAATTAAATGAATAATACAGATCCTGTTCCCATATCATCCAAAATGAGGAACATCAGGAAAAGTAAGTGCAGTAATTTAGATGCATGTTCCAATGGTGAAATGAAAAATAAAATGGACAACATTGAACAATTTCTTGACAATTTGAGACTAAAAAACATAATGCAACAAAATATCAGATTTTCCAAAAATAAATGCTTTGTTTTTCCAAAAGGAAAATTTTATATTAAATTTCATGAAGTTCTTGTGAATGCTTTTGTTTCATTGATTTTTATTAAATATATGCATATACATATATAGCTATATAAATTAAATGTACTCTAATAAACTTAGTTTTGTCGAATATACGCTTTTGGGGCAATATCCTTAACATGAAATTCTTTTAGCACGAAAAAATATTTCAATCCTCTGGGTTTTGTGTAAAGTGATTTTCACTATATTTGTTTTTTGATGTACTGAAATATATTTTAAAAAATTTGTTTTCAAATCCGTATTATTAGCAAAAACTCCACTTAAGTATATGTCCTTCCTGTGTTTATATGTCATGTAGAGTCAGAATCCTTAAGCTGTCATAGTTTGGGAATTAAAATGGAGTACCAGCTCGAGTGTCATTCTTGTCAAAAGCTCTTATTTTACTTCTAAGTGGAGCAAATTCTAATTAATAAGCAATCATGTTTATTTTAAAATTATGATTAAAAATGTATTTTTTTATTAAAAATCATACACTGCTTACTTGAAAAATACTGGCATGTAGGTAAATTTATAAAACAAATTAATTTTACCCATAGAGCTATATAAAAAAATCTGTTCATCTTGAAGTTATTTTAAATGTATGAAATGAAAATATTAAAAATTTAGAATTTCTCAGATATGCATTAATGAGATGTAGATTTTTTATTATTATATTATTTTTTCATTTCAATATTATTCTTTTGTATTTATTTCAGTTTTTTGTTTTTTAGATTGTATTCCCTATAAACCTTCTGATGAAGATAATATTCTTATCAAAATGCAATCCAATGACAGTAAGAAAAAAATTGATATGTATGCTCATAAGGTATTGAGAAACTTAATGAAAAAGTATTTATTTTTGTTTGTGCTTGCCTATAAATGTTTTTTAATTAATTAGTTACAATATTAATACCATTTAAACTGAAAATTGCTTATAATTTTTTTTTTTAATCCGAGTTGGCAATTTCTTTAACGATATTATTTTTTAAATAAATACAGTTTAGATCTGACATTTGCTATAAAAAGTGCTGGTTTATTTTAAACAATTTTATTTATTAAATTTGTCCTTTTTGTGGAATTTCTAATTGAGATACATAAAAATATAAAAACTTCGTAATGAAGAAATTTTTTCACTCTAGATCTTTAGCAAAATCAAATATGAAATAGGGGGAGGGGGAAATTTAGATCATTTTTGTTGATTGATTCAATATCTATTGATAACTGTGATAAAATTTCATTTGTGTATCAATCCATATATGTTAATATGCACCATCATCAAAAGAAAATGGGACAGATTTGAAATACCAGTGACAAATGATTGATAGTTTATTATGAGATAATATACAACCTGTTAAGGTCTCGTGATTTCCATTCCCAGGTGTGACCTTAAATATGTCTCAAAACTATTTTGAGAGAGTTGTGTAAAATTTGGATTTATAAGGATTTTTTGACAGGAGCCTAAATATACAAAAAAAGTGTAATTTTGCAATTTCTCCACCACTTTCCCCATTTCGATGTGTCACATTTTTTGTAATTAAATTACTTGTTTTGCTTTTTAATTGATGGGAAAACCTAGTTTTGGTGTGAATTTTTTGAAAGTGTCTGATGGAAAATATTTCATCATCAAATGTTTTAGATGCTTATTTAAGGGGGACTGCCAAATGTACTGAAATGGTTAGGGTACTTTTGCACAATGAAATCGCATTATTCAGACGTAAAACTTTTGCTGAGAATGTAAATTACTCATATAAATCCACCGGTTCAAGTGTAGTATAGGGGGGGGGGGGCGGTGCACGGTTTTTTTTTTTTTTTTTTTTTTTTTGGCAACTAAAAGTGGTCACCAAGGTACTTTTTTCGGAATTATTTATTATTTATTTTAGAATGAATTCGATATTTCACCATGACATTTAGATAAAAATCTCGCCAAATCCGAAGTATATACTACACTTAGACCAATCCACCTTGAAATGTCAGAAATAGTCTAGAAAATTTTAAAATTGCGAAAAATACATATATCCTTGCTTCCAGAATTTTCTGATGCCATATTTGGCAAGCTTTATTATAATGTCTGCAGATGGCGCCACGTGTATGCAATCTACATACAAAAGTTTTAAAACGTTACTTTAGAATAAAATTACCGCATAAACTGCTTAAATACACAATAATACTATATTTTATGAAAAAGAATATTTTGCTATACGAATAATAACGTTAATCACTTCGGAAACACTAATTCTGCTTTTTTTACATGAGAAAATGAGAAAAAATGTTTCCCCATGACATCCTTTCGAAAAGGCAACAGTCAAGTGACCTTGAGATCAGCTGACTGTTAGTTTTTACTTAAATTTTAGAATGACCTGAAGAAGGGGAATTACTTGAACATGACAGCTGTAGAATGGGGGGGGGGCACTATTTTTAGCACTGATAGTGGGGATATTCTTAAACAGTGGTCTTCAAACTTTTTCTACTCACAACCCCAAGAACATGGTTGACCAACCTTTTTGGGAAGAGTGCCACAATTTGATAAAAAATAATTATGAGTGCTGCTTCCAACATTTCCATCAAACAAATATAAAAAAATGTTACTTATAGGCTTATTGTGGAATTTTTACGCAAATAGTGTGTGTTTTTTTAATGCAAGAAATTTAAAAATAAGATGAAGTGCAAATTTAGGTTTTATTGTTAATAAATTTTTACAGGTTCAATTCAGTTAAGTTAGGTACAAAATAAAAATGAGTAACTTGAAACATTTAATTTTAAATAATTATTAAGTAGTTAGTATTTACTTAATGTGGCTTTTAAATTACTCCTTTTTTTTTTTTTTTTTACCAAGTCATCTTTATTAGGATTAACACTTTTGCAGCTAACAAAATTAGGTTATTATAGGTGCACATCAGCTAGTTATATGAGTAATATTTATTTTATTATGTTCATAGCTGAAAACATATATTCACACAAACATATTTTGAGACTTTTGTCTGAGACCACCTCACTTCAATAAAATTGTAGAAAATTATTTATTATTATGTATTCAAATTTCTTTTAATTTTTCAGTATGTCTTTGCGTGCCCCCGTTACAACTCCACCGTGCCACAGGTTGGCTACCATTGCCCTAGAACTAGACGGTTTTTTTGTCAAACCCTATTCCGCACACACTTTTTTGTAAAGGCAATTAAAAAAAGTATTGCATCAATTATTAAAAATTTTAATCTACTTTTAATGTAATTTACTAATTAATAATATTAATCTGTGATCCAGGTTTCACCCACCCTGCATTATGTTTAGTAACTAGAATGTGTGCTTGATTTTTTCACACAAACCATCGGAAGTCTAAACCCATTGAAATTAACTGCAATTGCATTACATATTCTGAGCTTAATTTATTTCTATACTTTGTTTTAGTAACCACTTATGCTAAGAAATATTTTTCACTTATACACATTGTTCTGAATGGGATTAAAATGTTTAGAAGAATACTGAGTATTTTGTATGAATTTGCAACAAAAAATTTAGGAGCTTTTCTTGCTTAATTTAGAGTTTGGTTATTAAATCTGTTGATAGGTCGATAAGTCGTTACCTCTCCCTTATTGTAGGTGTTTTCCATACAAATGTCAAAAGGTGCACTTTCCATTGGAAAACTATTTAGTAACATTGTACTAACGAGTATACAATTATCTCATGGAACCCAGGATAGTAAACAATAAAATTTTTACCATCTATTATGTAATATATAAAAATAAACCACATTTTTTAATCTTTTATTATATTATAATAAAAGCAATACTTTTTAGTATTGCAAAATAAAGTTATTATGTTGAAATAAAATTTTCAGTTTCTTTATGACAGGAATGAGCTTTAAATTCTTGTGGGGATACAAACTTCATAGAGAACAAGAATCCATTTTGAATAGATATTTATAAATTTTTTTTTTTTTCGATTTATTTATTGTGACTCATGGAACCCCTGGGCATGTATCGTGGAACTCCAGGGTTCCATGAAACAGTTTGAAGACCACTGTTGTAGAGTGTATACATTCTTAGTGGGTGAAAAATCCGGAATTATGTTGTTTGATGTTTAACGTTGCTTTACAAAGCAACAAGAAGGCTATTGATCACAAAACTCGTAATTTTGTGAAAGTGCCCCCCTAGGGTGATCTTCTCTTTGATTATCCGCATGAGCTAGAGGTGTAAAATTTTCAAAAGGAACAGACATGTCTATATTCTTAATATGTCTTTATTAAGAATTTAAACTTAAACTTTTAACAGATTAGATAAAAATTATATATGTGAGAATCTACGATGAACAAACACAAAATACAAGTAATACTGAAAGAAGTAACTCAGACCACTATCAATATCTAACCTGCCTAATCTCAATTCTAATAATAACGCAAGTCCTAATATTAAATAGTCAATCCTACCTTAATCCAATCATAACTCCGATACTAGGAAGTGGCTTTACGCGAGTGCAATGGTATGCACCTTGACCTAATGGCTTTATCTTCGGAATAACCTCTGTTGGCCATCCTTTCATGATTGTATCAATCTCTCACATAACATTCCCCAAATTACCATCCCACTTACTGAAACTGCTGTTATTTAAAAGCTGTCTTATTTGCATTTTAGCTTCGCATTTCACTTCTTGGGTTTTGGTTGGAAAAGAGTTGCCATTAATCTTGGCCCCAAAAGTACCCAAAGGACGTGTTGAAGAAAAGATGCGCGAGCCTTTCACAATTTTGAGCCTCGGTCGAGTGATGAGGAGGACACCTCAGCTGGAACCCCTCTTTCCTAACTACCACATCAGTGGGAGGAATGGCCTCATCTACACGGCGTGTCTTTAGTGGCAACAGGACTCGAGCCCATGAGCTCTTGACCATAACCACTAAGCTACCGCGGCCACCAGGGATAGCAAAAACACTAATGAAAAGGTTAAGCGAGTTAGAAGTAGATATGAATTGTTGGCATGTGACAAAAGGGTAGCAATATGAAACGGAAATATGAAGGTGTAAGTTCTAGAATAATTGCTCTAAACCTATGACCTTGCCTATCATCTTTTGATTTTTTAGTTTGTGAGGTCACTTCCAGTAATATGTACTGTAAAAATTTGAAGTAGATATTTCTGCGCTTATTTTCTGCACCTATACAAAGATGGGAAATTCTACAAAAGCATTTAAGCATTACTCTAAGACAATCTTGCGATACCGATGAGAATCTAAAATAGATTTGGTTAAAGCTGTGTATCCACAGTTTGAACAAACTCGTTATAACCTAGAAGAATTCATTAATGTAAATGATTATACAGCGGTATCTGAAACTAAAAATTTATTGGATTCAATACAAGAAATGCCAATCATTTTGTTTAATAGTGTGGTTAGCAATATTGTCCAAAATTGGCACTATCAATGAACCATTTCAAGTTAACACATTTGTTCCTGATATTTGTCCAAAAACTTAGGAAAAAAGATTAACATGTATTTAACGAAACAAAGGTGCAAGAATAATTTCTATATTTAAGAATTTTTCCTATTGAAAATGGTCATTTAAAGCATTTCATCGCAAATACTTGTAATCTCAGTTTATTATACCTGATTTTCGTTTATTTGTGTGACTGAAAGACCAGCATTTTTAGCATTATAGATAAGTTCAATTCATACTTTAGACAAACTCTCTCTCTTTTTTTTTTTTTTATTCCTTTGACTTTTACTACTAGTCATATAGCTGTTGTAAAGATGTAGTTTCTTTTATTAACTTCACCTTCAGTAGAAGTAAATTTATTACAGCATCATGAAAGCTTTTTTTGTTTTTATAAAGAGATATTTGTGAGAATAATTGGTTCTTTCAAGGAAATGGCTATTAACTCATACTTTTATTACTGAAGCCTGTTAGAAAAATTATTTTTATGGGAGCAAAGCAATTTTATTTGTTTTTTGTTATCCCAAACAATCAGTTTCGGTCACTTCATATTTTTTACTTCCAATCATTTGAATTGATTTACATAAAAGTTATGATGTTAATCAAGTATCTTTTTCAATAACCGCACAATTATTACAAATTTTGCACAATTACTAATAACATAAAAATACAACTTTTAATAAGGGTTGAGTGAGTGAATATTAACTTCATACTTTTTCATTAAATGAGTACTTTTGGCAACCGATCTCCTAATTATGAAACATAATTAAGTGACGAGGACGACACCTGAGCTACCCCCTCCCATCTACTAACTTCCACACCACACCAACTGGAGGAGGTTTGAACATAGACATGCGGTAGTGGAGTGGTTAGGGTATCGGATCGTGGCTGGCCTTGTCACGAGTTCGAGCCCAGTATCACTAAAGACCCGTCGTGTATGGGAGCGATGCACGTTAAATTTGTCAAGAGTTCTAACGTCCTCCCGTTGGTGTGGTGAGGTAGTTAGGAGAGAGGGGGTGCCTGATCGGGTGTCATCCATGTCCCTTGACCATGGTTCAAAATTAGATGGTCCGTCGCCAAATCCCTCGTGTAGCTGTACAGTGCGATGTTAATATTCACTCACTCACTATTCATTGTTCCTGTGTACGCCGAGATTTGAATAATTACGCATTCCTCGAATTCTGAATTGCATCATTGATAAAAGTGTCGCATAACAATACTCCTGACATATTTTATGTTGTACATGTAAATGAAAATTCAAGATTTAAGTCACGTACTGTTATTGATTTAAGTAACAATAATAATAACTTGATGTTAATGTCATTAGATAACAATAAGAGATTAGCTTCTATATAATATAATTGTAGGTTGAAACGATTTTTGTCTCAAAGAAAATTATAAGCTCCTTTCCTAATTCATTTCAAACATATTGTTTAATTTTTACGCATGTGTGTTTGGTAACCAAATAACAGCTTCCTTTAATGTAGTAACCCAGAAAATAGGCTACATTATGTGGTATCCTGTTTAAGAAAATGTAGATGGTAGAAACAAATTGTACTTAAATTTGAATTTCTGAATTTCCTTATAAGAAACACTCATCAAGAACATAATAAGTTTCGATACGAGTCTTTAAAAAGAAAACTTCATTTTTCTGTGAATATGGTCATTAGAGCACTTTTTAATAAATTGTTATAATCTTTTTTAGTCATATTTCCATTTCTTATTTTATAAATTAATGATATTATTTCTGGTACTCATTAAAATACGACAAAACTGTGTACTAAGAATTCCATTTTAGACGACATAAACTGGTTAGGGATGCAACTGAAGACAAAAAAAGTATCTGGTGTCTCCCTCTTTGTCCCTCCACAATGAAGGGGGGAGGGAAAGAGAGAGAGATGCTCAATCTGTGGTTTTTACAACTGCTTGACCCCTGTTTGCCCTTCACTGTTCAGAGACGAATATTGCTCATTGTATATTATGGAAGAAAAAACTTGGGCATTCTAGCTGTTAATGTGTTTCCTTTAGCTGTTTAAAAGTAATTTCTATTCCTCCCAAAGAATTTTTTTTTCTCTTTTTTTCATCCCAAAGAATCAGCTCGTTGACTTCATATTTTTAAAATCCAATAATTTGTATTAATTTATAAAAGAGTTACTATGTTAAATATCTTCAATGAACGCACAGTTCAAAAATTATTTGTAACATAAAAACACATATACTAATAAAGGCTGAAATCTGCTTATAACAAAGTGTTGTTTTATACATCAGTATATAATTTCATTAATTCAAGTGATTAATATACTTTTTTTTTTATTGAAAGCATGTAATGTATACAGTGGCGCAAACAAGGGGGGGGTCCTAGGGGTCCGAACCCCCCCTCCCATTCCCATAGTCCTTGATTTTGTTTTGATTGGTTATAATCCTATGTATATATTACGTAAAACTTAAAGATGTATTTGTTATTAATAATTAATTTTATTAATTAATGCATTAATTTTGCATTGTTTTTGTTCCCGAAAATCGACGCAATCAAAAGAATATGTTGGGCTGCTTATTGGAGCATGGTACCAAAATGGTGGACCTTCGCGGCCCCCCCCCCCCTTGAAAAATTTGTGTGCGCTACTGAATGTATATCTATACTATGTTATTTTATTTAAAAGACCAATTTTAAAAATGAAACTTTATAAATAATTCATTTAAATTCTTTTTCTTAGACATTATCCATAAAAAGATAATTAAATACTTATCAAAAAAAATTAAATCATTTAATCACAGAACAGCTAACCATGAATTGTAGTACTAATAGTATCAAAGTGATGTATGACAATTAGACTTATTCTATGCTTCATATGCAAAGTAAAATTCAAGTGTTGATTCATACAGTTATTGATTTTAGTAACAACAACAATAATAATGATTTATTATTAATACCATTACATTGCAGTCAGAGATTAGCTCCTATATGATATAATTATAGGTTAAAAGGATTTTTGTCTCATAGAAAATTACAAGCTATTTTCCAACCTTCTTCAGTTGGAAAAAAACGTATTAAAAAATTAGAGATTTACAGACATTATTAGTTTCTGTTTTATGCCTATACAAATTTTAAATGGGTTTTTCTCAGATTTTCATTTTGGAAGATATGAAAGGGTTTTCTATTCAATAAAATTTTTTTTCTGTTAAGATAATCTTGAAGTTTTTTGAAGATACTTATATATATATATATATAAATTTAGATCTGAGAACTCTAGCTAGTTTTTTAAAACATTTAAGTTAGTATTTTTAAAATGTTCATATTTCTTTCAGGTTTCCAAATTTAACAAGATTCATGCTTTTTTTTCAGATTATCTATAAGAACAATTAATTATTTTCTTAGAAAAGTGACATTTTCTTGTAAAAGACTCAAATTGAAAATGATTATTTCCCTGATGAGTATTCAAATACAATTCAAAACAAAAGCAATTTCGAATACAATTTGTATCGAAGATATGAGCAGAAGGAAATTTATTACATACCTATCAAACAAAAAAAATTTAATTAAATACGCTAAGACAAATAAAAAAGATATATCTACAAAAATAAAACCAGAGGTCTATCAAAACCTTCCTCCAAAAATTAAAACTCCTTTCTAAATTCCATCTTTATTCTTAACCTTATGGGCACATTGTTTATGATACCCAAGAAAATGTAAACGTACTTATTCATTCACTTGTGGATATCCCAAAACATTTGCACAGATTTAAAAATAAAATAAAAAGGACTGCACACCCAATTCCGCGGCAATTCTGAAAGACTATGTTATGGTATCTTAAGTTCTACACTTCTAACATTAAAGTGTGAAAAATTTACTAACCAGCAGAGCTATGAACAGTGGACCCAACTACACAACAGAAGAGATTAGTATTTATACATTAATACAATTAGCATATTGCATTACTTCCACAACAAGCGATACAAACTATTAAGAAAACTCCCGAGTGGCCAGATAGAACCGTGACGTCACAAGCGACAACCGGAGCACAGTTGCCATCAGCAAAAGCTGTTTCTCAACTCCACTCGTTTTTCAGATTTGTTTACATCTCATTAATGGCGGCACATTTTGAAAATGCAAACATCGCTTGCCATTCAAGTAATACTATATTCCTGGATTACTGACAACATTGGGATGTCATGTAAGTTATTCACAACTTGTCAAACTATGCTTAGAATTTAGCCATGACATACAACAGACTATCTGAAACTGTGCATGCCTTCTGAAACCGACTATATCTGTCAATCATTTCTTAATCACACCCCATTGCTATAGTAACAAAGGGTTACCTTTTTACAAACATTATCGCTTTGACATCATCCAAGTTGCAAACAACGCCATCTGTCGGATAAAGGAAGTTTTTGAAATATGGACATCGGCTTTAACTCAAGAGGAGCCATTCTTTAAACATTGGAAATTATTTGAATCAGATTTTACGAAATTTAGGCTTATTTTAAGATAAGAAAGAAATCAGATACGTGAAAAAAAAATGGCATTAAAATAAGAAAATTTAGTTTTGAAAGTTAGTTAACTATGTTAATTAGTTAATCCATTTGTATCATAATTTAGTTCTCCTAAAGTCATTAGCATTGATACCTATTTTGTGCAGTTAAAACAAGAATTTAAAAATTATGACAGACAAATTTTTTTTATTGACCTTGAATTTTTCTTAAGCAATTAAAATACACTTTATTAAAGTTTAAAACACACACAAACTGTTGATATTATAATGAATTATTTTACCCAATTTTAAAAAATAAAATTATTATCTCTGTATGAGTTTTGCTATTAATTTTTCAAAAGATATGCCATAATTACTTTTTGATGAAAATGTATTTCTTTTTATTGCAGCTTGATCAGTTTAAGGAAATAATGGAAAAGTATGCTAATTTACGTGATTTGCCTTTAAAAGATTTAATTTTTGAGTTTGATGGTGAAAAAATTAATGTATCAGACACACCTGAGGATCTTGACATGGAAAGTGGAAGCTGTGTAGATGTAAAAGTAACTGGGGATTCTTTTAAATCTAAACCATCTACCTCTACACAGTTTGTTGACTTAAAAAATGAAATACCTAAAGATCAAATTATGCAAATTTGTGTTTTAGACTAAGGTCTCAGGAAATTATAAACATGTATATAGTAATTTTTTTTATCTTACTTGTAAATAAAGCTTTCATTGTATTTAATTATTTAGACTAATTTTAATTAGTCAATTAATAATACTTTTAGTGCTTTTAAAAAAATTAATAAAATGTATGTTTTTTGTAAAGTGGATCGTGTCAAGAACAATGTTGTATTTTCCTTTCATTTATTTTATTTCCATCAAATTTCTATTTGGCAATGTATATTTTAAGTGTCCTATAAATTATTAAATGGCTCAAAAATAGTTTGAGGACGTCCTTCTACATTAAGAGATCATAAAATTATTATAGGGAATTCCATAGAAAATATTATATATATAAATTAATTTTAAATGCAGATGGAATGGTTATATGAAAAATCAACTTAATTCATTCCAAAATAATGAACTACAAGTATAAATTTAATTTTTAAAAAAGTTTAAAATCATATAGAGAGTTTTAGTTTTAACTACTATTTGATTTAGTATAATAACAGAGTTTTAATGGAAATTTTTAACACTTATAATACTATTTTTACTGGAAGTGCAAAACACCCACACACATCTTGATTTAAATATAAATACATAAAATCACATGAGAATCTTGAGTAAATTAACTAAAGAAAAATGGTTTAATAGATTCATTACTTGAACATATATAAAAATGTGCTGAAGTGGTAACATATCACGCCACATGTCGGGTTCCATAGGCGTGAGCGTATCACGAAAAATTAAAAATGAAAGATTTAAAATTATCAATTTAATAAAATAATACAATTTAAAATAATTACAAAGTAAAATATATTCTTGTATAATAAAAATAAAATAAACATTCACATTGATATAATACACACTACTTATAAATGTATCAGTACTGCACAAAGTATTTGATCTCTAATTTATCAATATTCAATTAAAAACAAGTTTAGTTATTGCTAGTGACTCCCATGAGCTTGTCATATACAAAACTTAATATTTATCTTGTTAATTAGTACAGTTTAAACCCAGTGGCTGAGTGGTTAGTGCATCACACTTCCTCGCCACAAGTCCAAGGCTCAACCCCGGGCTGGGCAAGGTTGACTCCGCCTTTCATCCCTTCCATGGGTCGATAAATGAGTACCAAGCTTGCTTGGAAACTTAACACTGGGGAGTTCACGTCAGACTGACCACCTGACCAGAAAATCTGCTAAGAGCCCAAGGTCAAGTATACTAAGTTGGGCACTGTATGCCTTGGCCCTCATGGGCTGTTGCACCACTGAGTTAATTAGTGTTTATAATCAAAGTCTTATTGTATTGTTGGTTTATACCATCTAACTACATTATAATTGCATTCCATACATTTTTATTGTAAGAAGAGGGGCGCAATGAAAATTGGATTGCAAATATTGAAAGTTTGATAAGTATTGCTTTATTGCAATCTACAACACTCTTTTTCGTATTATGAATTCCTTTAGATTCTAAGCAGGATATTTAGACACAACGATGGAGGGTTTAATTCCCCCTACTCCTTCCTCATAGATCAGCAGATTTTTAATCTTTAGCATAAAGATTACACCTTAGCACTTTTTATCTCTGTTTCTTAAAAAAAATTTTTTAATCCCCCTCATAAAAAGATTATGTATATGCCTTTGCTTCAGTTTATTAATTTTATTTTTAAATTATGTCAATAAGATTCATAAATCCAAACTGTTGAATATTTTGTGCATGTTTGCTTTTTTACTCTGTGCTTAAAGAGACGTTTGTAGCTTTTCAGACTTTTCACTCTTCGTTTTTTTAAAAATTAAATATGTTTACTAAAAAAAAAATTTTTTCCCTTTTTTTTATAGATATGTAATGAAATAGTTTCTGTATTTACTTATATATTTAAACATTCGGCTGGCTTAAGACAATTACTCATGTAGTAAATTGTTTCCCGTTAACAAAGTTTTTAGAAAATCAGTGAAAATATTCAGATTATTCGACAAGCAAGCAAAGTCCATTTTATTGGTAAAAATACTGCCGTGAGAAAACGTTCCTTGGAGTGGTTTCCTGCAACATCCCCCGACAGAAAGAAATTCTTTTTTTTTTACCTTGCTTAAGGGCAGTTGAAAACCTAAATATATATATATATATATGTCAGTTTCAGATTATTGCATTTTTAAATTCTTTAACTCATTACCTTTCCAAAAATACCTCTTTTCAATCTCTAGCACACTTAGAAGTGCTAAAATTTTGTTTTTAAAGTATCATCTAAACGCACGTCACCGATTTAAATGGACAGAAAAAAGGTAAACATTGCACTTCCTCTTTGACCAGTTAGAAGTTTGACGTCATTTTTAAAATTTCTTTCGTGATGATGCTAGCTGCCAAGCCTCAGTTATTTCTCACCCTAAGAACGGCTTGAGAGATACAACTAATTATACGTTGTTTACATTTGTATTTTTGAAGAAAATCATTCGTTCAAAAGCTCTCTTTGTTTTGCTCAAGTTGTGTTTATAGTAATTAGAGCTGCTTAGCTCTTTACAATGCTATCATTTTGATTTTAAATATTATTTTGTTATATTTAAAATGCCTAGATCTAGCAGCAAAGTTTTTAAAAAAAGGCGAGGTAATTTTAATCAAGGCAAAAGAAGTAATTCCGAATCAACAGTGACAAGTGATTCTGTTCCAAAGCAGTCTTCTGCTTCTAACAGTAATATTTCTGCTTCAGAAAAAAAACTTAGCAATTTAAATAACTCATACAAAAGTAAGTTTAATAGTGGATTTTAAAATGCTATTGTGGATTTAAATGTTTTAGCTGGTGTATTTTCTGAAGCTGTTAAATGTTTACAGTGTGGAGCAACAGGACTTAACCTTTCCTGTGAAGAAAATTGTTCAGATGGAGCTGTTGAACTTGATATACTCTGTGATTTTTGCAGTTATAGCTACAAGTTTTGTTCCTCCAAGAAGTGCAAAGCTGAAATTGGGAAACGCAGCACCTACGAAATAAACACCAGGTATGTTTATGCAATGAGATGCATAGGGAAAGGTGCAGAAGCTGCACGAATGTTTTGCGGAATCATGAACTTACCACCTCCACTGACAAAGTTCTCAAAATATAATAAAATGCTGTTAGGTGCAACGATGAAAGATGCTGTAGAAGAAAATAAAAATATTAGAGACATTCCTGTGGCGGTTGATGAAACGTGGCAGAAGAGAGGATATTCCTCCATGAATGGTGTCGTGACAAGGGACAGGAGAGGTAACACACTGAAATATTATCTAAACCATTGTGTGGTTCAAGTTCAGTGGATTTAACGATTTTTCTTCGGATTTGGCGATTTTTATCTAAATGTCATGGTGAGATATCGAATTCATTCTATAATAAATAATTCCGAAAACAGTACCTTGGAAACCACTTTTAGTTGCCAAAAAGAAATGCGCCAAGTGCCCCCCTATACTACAGTTGAACCCATTGTGTTTGCAAAGATAAAAAGAAACATGGACCGGTCTGCAAGAAGAACTTCGACGGGGTATAGTGGACGAATGGAAGTTGATGGAGCTCTATCAATATTTCAGCGCTCTGTTCAACGCTATGATGTGCGTTACACGAAATATTTAGGAGATGGAGACTCCAAAGCTTTTGATAACATTGTGAAGAATAAAGTATACGGTGATAATTGTACGATCACAAAACTTGAGTGTATAGGCCATGTTATGAAACGGATGGGATCTCGCCTCCTACGTTTCAAAGCAAAGATAAGAGGTCAAAAATTGTCAGATGGCAAGGCATTATGTGGAAAAAATAGATTAACGAAAGCATCTATTGATCAATTACAAACATATTATGGCCTTGCCATTCGAAGAAATTTGTCAAGTGTGAAGGATATGTGACAGGGTATATGGGCAATATTTCTTCACAAAATATCAACCGATGAAAATCTACAACATGGATTTTGTCCATCAGGTCCTGAGACGTGGTGCCGTTATAAGAAGGTACAATTGGAAAATAAAGTTTACCACCACAAACAAACTTCCAGTTGCTGTTGTGGAAGTCATTAGGCCTATTTTTAGGGATCTTTCTGATCCAGAGTTATTGAAAAATTGCTTACATGGAAACACAATCCAAATGAAAGCATTAATAATGTTATTTGGTCTTGTGTTCCCAAAAAGATATTTATGCACTTAGAAACACTTTCCTCTTTGGTACATATGGTGCTATTGCATCCTTTAATAAAGGAAATGCAACAAAGTTGGATATTTTAAAAAAACTAAACACATAGAGCCTGTATATTTTGCGACATGCTGCATGGAACGTCTCGACAAAGAGAGGATTACAAGGGCAAGATATGCTAATTTGCATAAAACTGAGGTCAGAAAGACTTAAAAGAATAATACAGGAGGATGAATTTTCAAAAATTGCTGAAAATTTGGAATATGGAGCTGGAATGTTTTGATAAGGTGAGTTTTCTTTTTATAAAAATGTGTTTTTCTCAAAATGTCATTTTTGAAGGTTCGATGTACCTTTTCACAGAAAGTATATATCCTATGTCCACAAAATTTATATGACACATTCTTTGTATGTTCTAGTATTTACTGAAATGAGCTTTTAGCGAAGTTTTGTATATAAATTTTTTTGTCGAAAAATTTTGTTTTCTAGAAATACATCAAATAAAATTAAAAAAAAAAAAACTAATGAAAATTTTAAAAAGCTCATTTCAGTATAATACTAAATCTATGTTTAACTTGTAAAAAAAATTTGGGGGTTGTATTTACAACAGATATTTAGAAAAGGAACATTGAAAAAGGCCTTTTTAACATTATCAGTATAGGGGGTTCCGATACCACTTAAGGGCTAATAAAAGAGGGTTGAAATGACCCTTCAGGAAATAACTTTTTCACAGAGAGTTGATGCAATTTTAAATCAGCGCACACACACAATTCCTTCTTCATTTCTTTAAAACTGCAAACGGTAATTATGACTTTACTTTTGATTTATTTTGTATTTCCCCTGGAGACTTAAAAAAACGTACAAATATTTTTATATTAAGACAAAATAAAAACATACGTTTATTATTTGCTTTCCTTTACAAAGGAGGCAGCGAAAAAATAATGTGCGGCTTAAAAAAAGCTCTTTTTTTTTTTTTTCCCGTAAATTTTCTGTTTTATCTCAGATAATTTTAACATTTCGTCAATATTTATATATATACTAGCGGTCCCGACAGACGTTGTCCTGTACACATGTCTTAAATCCGAAAATTACAAACTTTTTTGAATAAGTTGTAACAATCTGGACCGTTTTGATGAAATTTTTTATTAAGAAAGTTATTACAATACCTGTGTGTGACATCATCACATGTACAGTTACCACTATTCGACCTATCGATTGCATATGAGTATATATTTACTATGAACTAAGTTGGATATAAAAGATATTCTGAATAGGAACTTAAATTTGCAATTTATAAATAAATTAATTAAATAAACATTTGTAAACCGAATTGTAAATATAAACCATTCTCGAGTCCACTGGAACAGACAAAACATTTCATCAAAATCGGTCCAGCCGTTTATGAGGAGATCAGTTACATACACAATACATATATAAAGATTATTTGAAGAGATATTAATTTAAAAAGCATGATTCGTCTGCATTTTTGTAACAATAAAGACCCAGTTTGGCTAAAAATCGACTTTTGACGCCAACTTACGTCTTTTTTTTATAACAATAACGTTGTTACAACAATGCAGGTGAATGTTGAGTTGTATGTTTTGAATGTATTTAATTAATATCTTTTTATCTAATTGCGATATCGTACAGAATTGTGATTCTAAACCATTCTCGAATCCACTTGAACCTACACAAAAAATTTCATCGAAATCAGTCCAGCCGTTTAGGAGGAGTTTAGTCACATACACACGCACAGAAGATTTTTATATATGTAAAGATTTCAATGGACTTTTATAATACTTTTATGTTGATTAATATGTATCAATATTTGTTTCCTTTGCTTGAATACATCTTCCAAAAACACACTTTTCTATGTAAGAACAGTTTTATAAAGTTTATAAGTGTAAACATGAAATACCTGAATATAGTACTTTAGGTAGTACTGGTATGGAAGTTTTCCACGAAACTTCAAAGTTTAATTCCTAGCAGGGTTTCCGATTTCCCGGGTTTTTCCATATCCAGGAATACATCAAATATTAGTTAAAGTTATTGTTAAAAAAAGTTATTGTGAAATAAAAAGAATAATAACTACCGTAAAATCCGGCGTATAACGCGCACTTTTAACACAAAAAGTAAGATCGAGATTTAAGGATGCGCGTTATACGTCAGGTCTCAAAAGGATAGCTTTAAAAATAACAGAAGCGATGAGCATTAAAAAAAATTTACTTCTACACCTATCGGAATACTGTATTTAAAAAGAATAGCATGCCTTATGAACTAAAAGTGTTATAGATCCAGAAATATACTATTTTTTCAAAAATTCGCGAGTAAATGACTTCAAAACATAAGAACATTGTATACTAACATTTCAAATTTCTGCGTAAAAAAGAGAGTGCACGTTATTCGGCGAATATACCTAAGAATTAAAAAATACAACTTTAAAGTATAGGTGCGGGTTATACGCCAGATTTTACAGTATATAAAATAAGGATACATATAAATTCCAAAATTAATACATTTATATAATGAGCTAAAAAATATATAATAGATTATTCATTTTTAAAATAGAATTTCAGAAAGCATATGCAATTTATACTTTTATCACTCAGCCTAGTTCTAAGCTTTGTGACGAACAATCTGGTTGCAGAAAAGGCTCACTCGGCTTCAACTGAGGTTGGAGGAATTGTTTTCAAAGCTACCACCCTAGAATAAGTGCTTGCCGTGTCTTGAAAAATTTCTAAATAATGGATAACATCGTACAAAAAAAAAAATGTATTAAATCTTATTAAACAAATAAAGGTATTGTAAAATTTCGATCCTGTTTTTTTTTTAAGTGAAACTAATTTTTTGACTGTTTTAAATATACTTATACTTTTTAATATACCGTATATTCCAAAGTATTACATGCTCCTTTTTTACGAAGAAACCTGAAATGTACATGTACTAGATATAGTGTTTGTCTATAAAAAAAAATATAGAATGAAATAAACTCTTTGGTGCCGCTGGCGTATACATTCATCTCGCTCAACCCATGCGTTATGTGCTCCGGACGAATATATCCGTCCTTCCGAAATATGATTCTTTTCTTTGCTCTCCTTAAATTAGTAGTAGTAAGGTTACTCCGAAGCTTTGGAATGCAATAAAATGACCTTGATTTATTTCAGAGAAAAATTTGCTTATTTGTGCCTTTTCTTTTCCTCAAACTCACCGCAGACGCTGGCCTATGTGAAAAACGGTGGCATTAAGGTGCGAATTGTGTAACTCTTGATCGGAAGTTAAGGGGTTAAATCTGGCATGATTAAAAGTTTTAAAAATGTGTGGTTTAACTATCTATATTGATAATATATATATGTGTGTGTGTGTGTGTGTGGATCAGAATAACAGTAATGTGGGGGCCCCCCAAATGGAATTCGATGATGTGCATGAAGGGATAACGGAAGACGAATATGATGAACTTTTCATGCTATCCAATAATGAAAGTTCATAAGGTATGTCGCTTCTTTTAAATAAACAGCATTTAGATACATATAGAAGTTTAAATGCTCAATTTTTTTTTAAAGCTATTATTTTTATATCATGTGTATAGCCAGGCCCGGCTCTAGCAGTTTTGCCGCCCCTCTCTCCAAAGCAAATACAGTAAGACTCCGCTTAACGCTGTTTCGGTTTAGCGATCTTTTATTTCAACCCGGGGATTCCCCGAAATTGTAGGTTTCAAAATATGTACATAACATATCCGAAACAGTGTGGTTGTGTTTCTTGTTTGGTGCGGTGCTGTATGGACGCATTTTTATCTTTTGAAACATTTGTTGACATTATTGTAAGTATAAATTTATATAATAATATAACGATTAATACAGTGACAAATATTATGATCTTTAGTTTTTATCATGGGTGATAATGAAAAACAATAAAAGAAAGCAACCAGAAAAAGCATTTCACTGGAAACTAAAATGCAAGTGATTAGAAGATTAGATTCTGGTGAACGTCAATCTCAAATTAGTGCTGCGTTGAATTTGACAACTTCAACAAGATGCCTTCTTGACAAAAAGGCAGAAAATTGGAAACACAGAACAGACTGAATTATCTGACTGACAGAATTTTATTTGTTTTTATACGTATATCATTTATTTTGTTTTTGTAAGAAATAAATGTTTGATTTTATTTTTATTAAAAAAAAAACATAATTATGAAATTTAATACCTAACCAATTTTCTATCCATCTTCCCCTAACCCCATTATTTACATGTTAAGATAGCCTCGTTTAGCGCTGTTTCGCATTACGCTCTACTTTGATGGAACGTATCCCCCGCGTTAAGCGGGTCTTACTCAGTCCAACTGAAGGTCCTTTTGGTGTTATGAAGACCTTACAAAAAGTTCGTGAGCGCTTCTACTGGAACAATGTGCGAAGTGACGTGGAAAAGTGTTGTCACACATGTGATCCCTGTGCTGCACGCAAAGGTCCCAGAAAACGCACTAGAGGAAGACTGCAGCTTTATAATGTGGGAGCGCCTTTCGAACGAATAGCTTTTGACATCATAGGTCCACTTCCCAGATTGTCAGATGGCAACAACAACATCCTAGTTGTCATGGACTACTTCACTAAGTGGCCTGAAGCCTATCCTATTCCCGACCAAGAGGCCTCGACTGTTGCAGAGGTTCTAGTTCAACACTGGATCTCACGATTCGGGGTCCCTCTACAACTGCTCTCCGATCAAAGGAGAAACTTCGATTCTGCAGTTTGCAAGAGACTGTGTGAAATACTCGCCATCGACAAAACCAGGACAACAGCTTTGCATCCTCAGTCTGACGGCATGGTAGAGAGGTTCGATCGGACCATCCTTAACAGCCTCTGTGTCTTCTGGTATCCAGTAATCAACAGGAATGGGACAAGAAATTGCTTTTTTCCCTGCTTGCCTACAGGAGTGCCGTTCACGAGACCACCGGCTATTCCCCATCCCAGATGCTCTTCGGACGAGATCTTCGTCTGCCTGCAGATCTTCTGTACAGCCGACCACCAGATGCTCCCTAGGCGCCTGAGGAGTATGTCGAGAAACTCCAGGCACGGATGGAGGAAATGCATCATCTGGCTAGGGAAAGAATCGGCTTGGCTTCCGAGAAGATGAAGACCCGATACGACGTAAGAGCAACCGGACACGACTTCCACGAAGGCGACCAAGTGTGGTTATGGAATGCGAAACGTCGCAAAGTACTCTCTCCAAAGCTGCAGACAAACTGGGAAGGTCCTTACACAGTCCTAAAAAGACTAAATGACGTTGTGGTGCGGATACAGAAATCACCACACTCAAAACCGAAGGTAATACATTAGAATACGCTAGCCCATTATCTTGGCCAAGATGAATAAGATCCTTAAGTTCAGACCATGGTCATCAATGATTTTGTAAATAATGCAAATTATTTCTCTTTTCCTTAGTTTAATTTTAATATTGAAATTTATGTTCACATCTTTTCATGTGCTTTGAATTTATTTGTATTGTATTTGCTGTGGAATACATTTGTTACTTTATATGCGAGTAGTTTGCCTGTAAATAGATGTCTCTTACTCAAGGATTGTACTGCCCGGGACGTGCAGTCTTTGAGGAGGGTCAGTGTTACGAATTTTCTGTAAATAGTGTAAATAATTTGTATTTGAGTGTTTAATGCATTTATATTACTCTGTTATATTTATTGCATGTTAAAATTGTATTATTCACAAGCAATGCTGCCCCTTTCGTTATAATGGCGATTCAATGAGAAGGCGAAAATTTGGCGGTAGAGCCAAGTTGGCATTATTTTTGGCGGCCACTTTGGCGAGTTCGGAACCCTCTGGAATCTTCTAGAAAGTAGATTTCTCCACTAGTGTCACGTTCAGTGACACGAGCGGTTATATTTCTGGAAGTTTCTGTCGCGCTTATAAATAAAGATACTTGCCAGTACGGCGACGAGTCTAGATTAAACCAGCGAGTAGTGAGGATTGTTGTGACTAGCGAGATTAGCTCGGCTGTGCTTGTGAATAATCTTTACTTACGTATATTTTTAAACACTAGTGATTGCTGTTGAAGGTGTGAAGACCTTCGGATATTTACCCTGTGAATATTGCCGCTGAATCCTGTATTTATAGGATTGGATTTTTGATAATAAATTCGCATCGCTCTTGAAGACCTGTTTATTTTCTTTGTGATTGTTTTGCATAAAATCCCCGATAACTCGGATCTACGTAACAATATCAAATATTTTCCCGGAAAATGAGGGAAATATCACACGCGTGAAAGGCTCATAGCAATGCAAGAAACATCTAAGTAAACACCGACTCAATATAAAATATTTTTAATCTGATAAAGTGACAAAAGCAACATTTGCAAAGAAAATATGAAAAGGAAAGCATTAGAGGCATATTAATAAAAAAATATGTGAATTTAGCAACATTTTGTTGTAATCAATGAATCATAATAAAGGTTAAATGTATGCAAAAATATATACAAATAAAGAAATGACACAAACAGTTTTAGATAAAAACCATAGTAATTATACAACAAAAATGATTCTAGATTATGCGTTAGAAAATATATACATTAGAAAAGAATACTTTACCTATAAATTTGACAAAAAAAAAACTTTTCATACAATATATCATTAATGAGGCAATGTATTGATTACTTTTAAGTTTTGAATCATTTGGATTTGTACTGATATTATTCAAACCAATTTTTACATTATTTTTTTATGCGTTACAAATAAATATTATGCCTAGGTAAAAATATTTAAAAATCAAACAAAGTTTTTTAAATTAAAAAAATAGTATTTTGCAATTAACATCCTTCGAATGCTAAAATCTTCATGAAAAGGATTTAAATGAATAATGTAAATAAATAGAATTTTTCTTTTAGTAATAGTTATATGTGAACTATTTTAAACATGTGCATAAAATCTACTTTGAATAAAATAAAAAAAAATGAAGTATAAGGAAGTAAATGTACACTGAATAATATACCAATCGATGATTGAATATTTAAATAAATAAAACAGTGAAATATAAAAATCAACATTGTGATCTAATTGTCCTTAAATTTTTCGATTATCCTTCACTGTTAAAATTTCTTTTTTCCGCTTTTTTGAATAATTATTTAAGCATATATTCCCGAATGTAATGAATATATTTTTTTAAAATATAAAAGTGCAGGTGTGTTACACTTTACACAAGATGAATGAAACGCGAATGCGAGACATTCCACAACTCATGTACTTCCAAATATGCTTCTGTTGTGCTTGTAAACAGATAATTGGCAATTAACTTTAAGAAATCTTGATTCGAATGTTTTCGATATTAACAAATTAAAAATGAAATGTTGCGTTGAAATGACTTTCATAGATATATTTGTGGGCGTTTTTAAATCTCTTCTATCCAGAAGTCTCAAATGTTTTGTCCTGCATTTTCTGAATCGAAATTGATCTCTTTATTTGAAAGAAATATACATTTGCAATCGGAGCATCCGAATTTTATATTATGCACTCACAACCCGTAATGTACATTAAAATTTTATACTCTTCTGTTGAGGTATCCTCTAATTTATTTGAAATGTTTAATACTTAGTTGAAATCCTTAATATCTCTACTTTAACATTAAATATCTCTTCTGAATAATTTGAAATTAAATTTTTCAGTGAAATAGTACCATATTTATCCGAGTGCAAAGATAGCACACTTTTAACGCGCAATTATTTTTCAACTTGCAAAATTCACTAAAATATGTTAATCAATATGTTATCTCATTCAAATAGGATGGATAGCAGGTAGGGCCGATCCTAGGGTATCGGCCGCTCTCGTGCAAATACCTAATGTGCCGCCCCCCTAGAGAACTTTTCATATTTTGACTAATACTTAACGCGTTGACGTTAAAAACTCATCTACTTATAAAAGAATAAAATGTAAAACACAATAATAACTCAAATAAAATTTGAAGTGCAGAACCTCATTTTTTGGCCAGGTAATGAGTTATAATAGCGACAAAATAAACTAACAAAAATGTAACCTTTAAAATAAAAATAAACATTTTATAATTATAAGTGCAAAACAACAGAATTTACTCAAGAAGTACAATCTAATAAAAATTAATACTAAGGCACAAATCTCGTGAAACGAAAAGTATATAAATCAGTCCTACTACTAAGACTAAGTAATACCGTAAAATGCGGTGTATAACGCGCACTTTTAACTCAAAAAATAAGATCGGAATTCACGGGTGCGCGGAAAACGCCGGGTATTAAAATGAGAGCTTTAAAAATACAAAAGATGAGCATAGAAAAATATCAGACTTTTACATACATCGAAATACTGTTTCTGTGAAAGAAATAACATTCCTTATGAACTTAAAGGGTTGTAATTCTGAAAGTACACTATTTTACTAAAGCTTGGAATGATACTCGAATAAAGGATTTCAAAACATAAGAACAATGCGCACATGCATTTCAGGTTTCTTCGTAAAAAAGAGAATGCGTGTTATGCGGCGAATATGTGTAGGGGCATGCGCGCGCACGCGTTATACGCCAGATTTTACTGTAACTATAAAATAACTTTTCTGGGTTTCTGAGAAGCAAACTTGTTAATAGTCTCGATTAAATCAATTTTTTTCTGAGGTTTTGGATTCAATTGAGATTATGACCAAATCTGAAAACCTTTCTTATGTCATATTATTTCTCAAGTAATTTTTAATTTACTCAAACTTTTTTCACCGGAAGCTACAGAAACAGGTTTGGTTAAAAAAATTATTAATGCTAGAGCGAAATTGGGAAAACAGGGAATTAGATCATTTTTCACTATAATTTCTGATATACTATATATTGTTACCAGGAAAAATAGCTTTTAATGAAGTTATTTCATTGAAAATCTGTATACCGTCTATATTTTATTTTGGAATTTCCTTTTTATTTTCTCTTATTGTTCCAGCAATAGATTTTTTTTTTTCAAAAGTTCATCTGAAAGGGGATGTGTACCAGTTGTCTCCTTTAAAGTCACGTTCTTTCCAAATGTTTATGTGTCTATACATATAAAACATTTATTTTCAACACTGTCTCCCTCTTCTAAATCTGGATCGATTTCAGTGGAGGAATCATACTTGCTGTTATACTCTTCATCATTTGATTCTTCCTCATCATAATCACGAACAGAATTTCTTCAACCGAAAATACTGTTGTACTATACCTGTTAAACACTATCTATTGAATTACTTAAATATCACATTTCTTCATCATAACTACAAAAATACGCCATAGCATAAGGAAGATGTAAAATGTGCTCATGCATTCAGAACTGTAACGGCGATTCACGCGCAATGTATGACATACCCGAAGAGGCGGTATCCAAAAATATATATATTTAGAATTCGCCTACAAGCTAAGGTCCTCAAAGGATATGTGACCTTAAAGTCAGCTACACGAGAAACTATCAATTTTCCAAAAAAAGTTTAGAAGGAGCGTTGAAAAAAGGTAGACGGGTGGGTATGACATACCCTACGAGGGAAGTGCCGGGTTAAAACTGAGAAAGATCTTTGACCTGGTGCATTCTATATAGGTTTTGTTAAAAATATTTTTGAAAGTATCTCTACATTAGGGAAAGTCGAGACCATTTCTTTTAGAACTTCGATGCTTGCACAAAGCCTCGGGTCTTCCCGAGGCACGATTTCCGATTCCGAGTTATATATTTTATTTCTCTGTCGCAGTGTGGAAGGAATTTCTGTGTGAATGCTTGAAAATAAAGTTATAAATTTTGAATTAAAAAATAACTTAATTCTTTTTTCATCAAATATAAATTTTCAAACTTTTTAAAGTTTTCTATTTATTATTACAAACTGTAAATTTTTTCCATGAAACATTTAGAAAATTAAAATAATAATCTTAAGCTTTTTAATTTTTTTCCAAACTCTCAAAAAAATTACATTTCATCTTTTTTTCAAATTTTCTGACTGAATTATGAAATTTTTGATTTAACACAAACATATTTTGTTTAATCAATTATTCTTTATAGAAATCATAGTTTCATTTCTAGAACAAAACGTAGCTTGTGACTTTCAGATTACTTTCAAAATTATTAAAATATCTCCACCAAAAGTAAGCTTTCAAAAATTCTAAGGTTTTTTTAAAAAAAAAAGAAACTAGAAACACAATCACAATATTCTGAATTTGTAAAGCTTCTAATATAAGTTAAGAAAACATTTTTACTATTATATATCTTTATACTTTGAGACTATAATCAGAACAATGAAACATTTTTCTTGAATAATTTGAAATTTCTAAGATAACTCAAAACTTTTTGACAAAGGTTACAATATCATAAAAGAAATCTAAATTTTTTTTAACTAAACTTATACCTTAATTACATTAAAAATACTCAAGATTATACAACCTTACTACTTATTGAATAATTTTTCACATTTCTGTTTTGTTTGAAATCACTTATATATATCTACTTTATAAAGTGTGTTTATCATATTTTTATTTCTGTAATGCATTTTGCTATCACTTTAATTAAATAGTTTTATACTACTAGGAGCAACTAAAAAAATATTACCTATATTTTTCAACATTTGTTATTGTTCTGTAAAAATAAACCTTTCATTAAATGCTTTTTATAAGAAATTTCTGCCATAGTTCTGACATTCTTATTGTTGCCTTTTTTTAAAGATTTTAAATATTACTCTAGATTGTGTTATAGATGAATTTTGATTAACTTTATTAGAAGCTTACGGAATGTGCTATGCAATATTTTAAAGAAGTTATACGATTTTTATGTATTTCTATAATTAATTAGGCACATAATTAGTTATTAGGTTGCATTAAATATTCTTTCAAATTCTCTGGGCAAAAGATCTTAATCAAGAAGGTATCGTGCAAATCACTCTTAAAATAGCAATAAATGTAGAAAGAAAAAAAAATTGTGCTTTTCAAATTCAATCTTAAAAAATAATGGTTATCTTAGCAGTCTTAGAGTACATTAGAAAAATTATATGTGTTTATTTCACATGTTGCCTCAATAAAAAGAGAAAAAAAATGTGTGTGTGTATCTTTAAGTAAACTTAATAAACTTTATTTCTTTGAAAATTCTTTTCACAGTTTGAAGCAATTTAAAATAAATATTTAGAAATTATAGATTGGTTCATTTATTACTAAGCAAAATTATCGTAATACGCTATAATTACAAACAAAATCACCAAAATAAATATAACTACGTTTTATTTCAATTTCGAGCTATTGTTAGGATCCTTTTAAGTATGGTAAATAATTAATGAATGTACTCAAAGGCTCATTAGTGTTTTGTATTTTAAATGAACTACTACCGTTTTTCATAAGTGACTAAAGAAATTATTTTTATACGAGAGGCAAATAATATTCTTTCATTTGAATAACAATGCCAATTGAAAATGTTTTAAGAAGATTACGGTACATTCAAGCTACGAAAACATACACTTAAATATGTTAATCAACTTGAAAGTATTCTAAGAAATTGATGACATTTATATTTATGTATATAAACGAGAAAAATGAATAAATAAATAAAATAGCTATAGCACAAATGCAACAAAATTTATTTTTTTTCACTTTATCTCACGCAAGGATTGAAATACCTGCGCATTATAAATCTTAAAAATCGAAAAGAGAATTTGAAAGTGAAAATATAGCTACCTTTTTTGTTGTTTAACCGTTTTTGTTGTTCCGATTTTTGTCTAGTCTAAAAGAAATTAGTTCGGAAGTCAAATTGACGCAAAATTTCCTCAGTTTTCTTCGAAAAGGGGCCTTTTTTTTTTTTTCTGAGGGTCATTCTGCTCCATTCTTTTCATTCGTCCTTAAGCATGTCAAAAATCTTGATCGCGTTTTTCATCACTTTTGTCCGATGCGTCGAAATTCTTCCTTAACGCCCCCTTCCCCTATGGGACCAGCTTTGAGAACTCATGAATACTCGTTAAAAAAATAAACAACAGACGAAGGGGGTATTTTCATTTACAAGCAAATAATATTCTGAATGGATTTTTCCCATCTCAAGTGTTATCTATATTTCACTTTCAACGATCTTTTTGTCGAACCGCTTTGAATGAGAAGTTTTTCCTGCTTTCTGACCACATATCACTCCTTGTTTTCTCATTATTTTGAGTAATTTTACCAGTTTTTAAACTTTTTTATTGCGGGTCCTGAGATTCAGAATTCACTCGGAAAATTTATATCGTTTGAAGCCAGTGGCATACTGTTTTATAAACGCAGAAAGGCACTCTTAATATGACCATTAATAATATTTTACGACTTTTTGCTTACACACGTCCGGGGCCCCTGTAGCTAGGGGGCCCGTATCATTGTTACTGGCAGACCACACCCCTGATGAGAAGGAATGTTCCTCAGAATTTGAAATCCATTCTTATTTTTCTCGAACTATGTTATGCTATCGGGAAATCGGGACTTATTTTGATTTTTAATAACTATTTAAAATTCAGCATATTTATTCAACTTATAAATTTTATTTTGATAAATTCACGAAAAATTTTACTTGATCGATAGAATTGTAGACGGCCTGCGGCCGCCCCCCTTGTTTCGGCCGCCCGCGTGCGGTGCACACCTGCTAAGATTGGCCCTGACAGCAGGGAAAATGTAAGGATATGTATTTTATTTGATGAACAGTTGGTTAAATAACAATAACGAGGCATTACTATAAAATTTGGGGAGTTTTAGGTTATGTTATTAATCAGTAGCGCACGCAAGAATTTTTCAAGGGGAGGGAGGGGGGCGTCCGGGGTCGAAAGTTCACCTTTCTTGTATTATGCTCCTTTTGACTTTGTCGATTTTCGGGAACGAAACACAGTAAAAAACTAATTATTGAATAAATAATTAGCATTAATTAATAAAATTAATCATTAATAACAAATATTTAATTAA
>BMAV01005177.1:507576-586439 GCA_019973955.1 Trichonephila inaurata madagascariensis
CGCTGATGTTATGTTCACTACATTTCATATATAAAAACACGTGGTAAGGTAAAGCACTATATCACAATCTTTAATGGAAGACTGGTGAAGCGATAGTCAAACGCGGGGAAAATCGTCCCTCCTTTGATCATGTGACTTGTTTCTTTTGGGGGGTTCTCTGTCGCAGCCTTGAGAATCAAGATAGCCTTGATTATGTACACCTCTTAAATGCTGAACTTCTCCACCATGATCAATAGAAAATGGATCACAACTATCCAAGTTGTTGTTGCTAATCCTTCAGAGACTGAAGAAGTCAGGCAAGACTCATTATACCGTCGACTCTTAAAAAGTCGATAACAAGGGGCTGTTGCATATGCCACCTGTCGGACAATGCCAGTTTAAGGATTACGAAATTCATCATGACAACGGGCTTAATTGTACGCCTGCCGGTAACCGTAGCTTTGAGCACCATGTAGGTAGCAGTGCGATTTGGCTCGTTTTCCACCCTAATTTTGAGGGAGAATTACTTGAGGAGGGTCAGGACCTCCCCCAGGGAGTGGAGGAGGAAACAATTGGGGTGGCATTAGCAATAATATAAGAATTTAGCTCTTTACCATGATGAATTTCGTGAGCCTCGATTTGGCCTTTGCCGATCAGGTGGCATTAATGAGAATTTTGTGCTTTACCATGACGAATTTCGTGAGCCTTGATCTGGCATTTGCCGATCAGGTGGCATTAGCAGCAACACAAGAAGGGGATCCATACAGAGATCCATATAACTCATTTGGTGATCGAGAGAAGCCAGGTAATCTTGACACTTTGTGTAACGTTTTTTGATCTCTGAGAAGAGAGAAATTTAATGTAACCACTGGCAAATCGGGAAAGTGTAATCTGGGAATCCCTGTCACTCTTGATAGCTAGAGCCAGACCGTGTCCGTTACTCTCATACCTATGAGGAGTAGGCAGTACACTCCACTCCACCAAATTTTAAGAATTTTGCAGCAAATACAATTCCAGATAGGAAAGGGTGGAAGTGGAGGGAGTTGGAAAATTGCATAGAATAGTCAACAATATTAGTGATAAGTAGCTAGTCATAATCTCTTTTTTACAAATACAAATGAAAATATTTGAAGGTAAAATATAAAGTAGAATTCATAAATAAAAATAAAAATCCCAGAAATTGCTTTAACACCTTTTAGTTACATAAAAAATATTTTTAAAACCTAAGATAAATATTCAAGTCTTACACAACTTTATTGATTCCCTTTAGATTCGCAATAGATTAAAAAAAAATGGTTATGGCTTTTCTGGTACCATGTTTATTTTTTGCATAGTCGAGCTCGCACATGCTAATAACAAAACTGCATACACCTCAACCAGTTGAACTAAACAATTTTGATTCATTTTTACGCATTGCGGGTGGAAATACATCTTGTTGCTTGTATCACGTGGGCAAAATAAACCAATGACCAGATAGTTGCGCTGATTGTAAACAGTTTTTGATTGAACGCGTTTGTTGATCGTTAATAGTTTGACAATATCACTGAAATCCTTTTATAAAGGTTTATTGCTAGAAGTTATATGATTTAAAATTTGTTGGTATAGAGATAATTCATTGCGTTCAAAATACCTGGTGAGCTAATTTTGTTTGTTATTGAAAACCTAGTTCTTTAAAATTAACTTTATGTAGTTAAAATTTAAGTCTAATTTAAAATTGAGCTTTAGTTACTTGCAACTACTGAAGAAATAGTGTATACTGTAGTATATAACTGTATACTACTGAAAAAGAGGACACAAAAAAATGACAGATAAATATTGTGTTATCTAACAGTTTTTTGGAAATTATAAGTAATAAATTTAATAATCGCACGAATCACTCATACTCTATACATATATAGAATTTATGAACAAGTTTAACTCAACATTTTTGTTTTAAATTAGTGTATATTCATGTATTGAGAAAAATATTGTATGCATCATTTCTCGAAAGTTTCAAAATTAATCATGTCAAGTGATAAAAATATTATATTTATAGTCACACTTAAAATTCAATTGATTTTAAAAAGATATTAAATAGTACTACATAACAGAATAAAAATATTGTACCTTAGCTTTCAAAAAGGGATATTGTCCAAACATTTTATGAAAAAAACTAACTGTTTTAGCATGGCTATTGTGATACATTTCATAAGCACCTAGCTTATGAAATGCTAAACTGTTAAATTAAATTTTATTACATAATTCTGTAACCCTATTTCATTATTAATGATATTTATAAATTCATTAGAGTACTGTTTAATAAATTAACTCCTTGCTTTTATTTAAAGGAAATTATGAAAAACTGGAAGCAGTACTGAGAAAAATATAGAGAAGTAATTTGATTGAATATTACTATTTTCCTGGAGGTAAGTTCCATGTATTTGCCTGAAATCTTTCTGTTTAAAGTATTTCTTTGTAGAAATTATTTCAATATTTTTTTCTCCGTGTAATTTCTTCATTCCTTTCTTTAATTTTAACTAGATTTGAGGGGTATTTATATATTATCCCATTGAGACCACATTGGTGAAATGATGGTGCCTACCAAACAAAAATCAAATCATTTTATTATCCAATGGTATGCAAATGTAACAATTAATACATTATTTTGTTTGGAAAGTCACACCATTTAGCACTAGTTTTTTTGTAGCAAAAATGTGACTGATGGGATAACATGTAAGTAGCATTTGAAGTTATGAGTAAATGCAGTGTTTTAAAATCGTAAAATTTCTCTCACATTTAACATTATTTTACTCAAAAGACTACTACATAAAAATTAATAGGTTGCTATTCAAGGAATTTATTAATATATATTTTATTTCTTTAAAATTTTTCTGAAATATTTTAAAATCTTTTCTGTAATTACATTTATCTGAATAATGTTGACATATTATAATTTTGAAAAGAGATTTTAAATAAAATTGATAAAAGAAAAACTTAATTCTGTGAATAACTGGATTTTTTAAAAATTTATTTTAAAATGAAAGGATAAGTTTTTCTCATACATTTTCTTTATAATATTAACAGTTTTTATCCTTGTAGCACATCAGGCCTTATATATAATTGTATGAATCATGTACCATTAAAATGAATTAAAACGTAAGATATTTCTTTCTC
This sequence comes from Trichonephila inaurata madagascariensis, assembly GCA_019973955.1. Lineage (NCBI taxonomy): Eukaryota > Metazoa > Arthropoda > Arachnida > Araneae > Nephilidae > Trichonephila > Trichonephila inaurata. The sequence continues at coordinate 510,709 of BMAV01005177.1, forward strand.
TCTCTCTCTTTTTTTTTTTTTCAAATTTATTTATGGCAATTGTGTAGAAAAAATGTTTTAGCCCTTTGACCAATAAATTGGCAAAGATTTTGAAGAATTTGAGCAGAGTTTATTTGTATAACTAATTATAACTATGTTATTTTGGTGGTACCTTGTCTTATTTTAACAAAATAGACACATTGCTCATTAATACACTCATCCTTTGATAAATTAATCTTGTAACTTTAGATATACTATGCTATATACCATAAAACTTATACCATATACTTTTTGGGTTAAAAGTGCACACACACATTATACACAATGGATTTTACTTTACTTTCTTTTCCTTAGAAGGTAGGTCCCAAATTTTATTAATATTTTAAAAATATGGGAAGAAAAATAAGACCTTATATACATTGCTATTGTGTTCAAACATATGCAGAAACAATTTTTTAATTACTGTTGTATTCAGAGCATTTTACTGCAGCTTTTGATTTGGCAAAAATGGTTGACAGGGTTGATGTAAGTACCAAATTTTTTGTTAGCTATTTCTGTGTGTGTGTTAAATAAATGCATTTAGTGATGTAAATTTTGGAAACATTTATTTACTTATGAAATCTGTATTGTAAAATAAATTGGAAAGCACAAAATAAACTATTAAAAACACTTAAAAAAGGAAAGATCATTGATTTTTCAGTTTTTGAGAAAGCTTTGTAAATTATATCTTCTGAAATCTACATTTATGTAATAATTATGTAAATAAATTATTGATATGTTGCAGAATTGTGCTTTTACTTTCAGCTTAAACATTTTTTTTTTTTTTTTTTTTTTTTTTTAGTTTTTGAATTATAAAGGAATAATTTAAATGATTTATTTGTATGTAGTCCACATGATATTCTTCATGATAAGAGGAAAAATATATTCTGTACCTTTTTGTTTTTATGATAACTAATTATTTTCTGTTCTTTGCCTGTAATTGCAATTGCAAAAAAGTTTTTTAAACTTTGCATTATTTAGAAATGTGCAAGCATTTTGCACATATCTAAATAATTTTAGGAAATTAGTACTAGTCACAGTTTAAAAAAAAGAGAAAGACATTATGTCTGAACTAATGCACATTATGCATTTTATATAATATATGTTGAAAACATTTTATTTTATTCAAATATTTGCTATCAAGTTCTATATCTTTAATATAAGTTTTTAATTTAATTGCAATGTGTATCAAAATAAATATTCTTGAAATGTGCATACCTTGAATGAGCATGTGTTGTTGAAATAGCTTTTTTTTTTTTTTTGCTCTTTTTCTCAGTATTGAAAGGTGGATTTTATTGTATAACTTTTTTAAATGGATATCTTAATAAAGAAAAAAATTAATTATTAAGTAGTATTTCTACTCATTTGGAAGTACCGTAAATCCAGCATATAGCACACACCTATATTTTCAAGCTGCAGTCTTCAATTTTTATGTTTATTTTTAGTGTAACACACACACCCTTTTTGTACGAAAAGTCCTGAAATGTATGTATGCAGTGCTCATATGTTTTGAAGTTAATTATTCAAGGTATTACATTAATTAGACTTTGGAAAAAGTAGTGCACTTCTAGTTCTGCAATTCTTTCATAAAATATGTCATTTCTTTTCAAATGAACGGTATTTGGATGTATGTAGAGATCTAGTTTTTTTTTTTTTTTAATGCTCATCTCTTTTTTATTTTTAAAGGTATCGTTTTTATACCTGACATAAAACGTGCACCCATCAGTCTTATTTTTTGTGTTAAAAGTGTAATTTTATGGTTGTAATGAAGGGTGAATAAGTCTGAAAAAAGTGGTGTTACCTTTCTGGGAGATGTAATAATATTCCATATTGAGAGTAACAGCTATGTTACACAGTTTTGCCATTAAATTGATCAGACCATTTTTGGAGATTTCAGAAGATAATGTTCTATAAGAAATGTTTGCATGATTAGACATTGATGTCACAAGTTGGATAACCTGCCATAATTTGTTAACAATATCATGAGACAAATTTGGGATGAAAATATCATGCAAAATTATTTCCAAAATTTATTTCACATGGTACTAAATGTACAGACACATCATTATTGAATGTATCATTTGATGCTTATCTGTGAGGAACATTAATAGGGAATATTTTTCAGTTGTGAAAATCTAAAAACTACTACTGCTAGTACATTTGTATTATTGGAGCAAATTGTCTTCCCTTTTCTGGAATCAGTAATAGCCTCCTATCTAGGTTGTACTTAAGAATTTACAAAAGCAATATAAATTCCATCTACAGAAAGGTATTAACTAATTTGAACATTTATGAGTAGTGTTCTGTGCTCTTTAGGGGTAACAAGCCCATATATAAAACCTCAAGTTACTTTTGTTCAACTTTTTCAGTTTGTAATATTGTACAAATGAAACGTAGAAGGATGTAATGCAATTTTTTAAATTCATAGATTAAATTAGATTTGTATGGAACTTAAAAATGAGTTTTTATTTTTATAAATGTAAGTGTACATTTACATAATCTTCAAGAATAGTATCCATAAAACGGAAACATATTTTTCCAATAGAGAAAGGTATTAGTAATAATGACATTGTGCATTTTTGCTTGATATATGTATTGGAAACAGCCTACTCATTGTTCAAATTCAGTCTTTCTTTTTTTCTAAGTAAGATAGATTTCATACTTTATTTAATGTCCTTAAATATATGTTAATGCATTTTAAATTAAGCATGTGTGTGCATATATATATAGATGAATACTTCTAAATTTTAAGAACTTGTCATTGAAAATGGATATGATTTTAAGCTGTCTAATGTCACTCAGTTAGATGCAAACAATTTGTTTTTGAATTGAAAAAAAAAAATTCATTATTAAAATAAGTTTGAGCATTTATATATTACACTTGATCATCAAAATTTTGAAATATTTTATAATTACACCATTAATATTTATAATACAGGAAACACAAAAGTGTCAAACATATTATATACTGGAAAGAATTAGATTATTCTAACAGGGATTTGTGGCATTTAAATGCATTTCTCTCTAAGATACTGAAGAAATGAATATTAATATTGGAGCATTCTTTCATCGGACAAAAATATATAGAGTTTATGTTTTATTTTTAACACTACAATCTAATTATTAAAAAAGTGGGAAAAAAAGCAACTCACATATTATTGCTCCACCACATTCCAGACATTAAAAATATTTTTTCCCCTTCAAAATTCAAATTCATCCAAGAAGTTAAACTGAAGTCATGAGGCTGCATATATGACTAGTTTAAAATTATAGATTCCATATTACCTGGGCCGCTTTTCCATTTAGGCACGTGCCTAAGGCGAAGGAAATTTAGAAGCGCAAAAAATTGGAGGGCGAAAAAAGAAAAAAATTAAAATTATAGCTAACGCACCACCGCCTAGCGAATCATAAGAGAAGCATTTCTGTCTTTTAGAGAGTAAAGACTGAAATAAGATTTACTATTGAAAACAAAAAGAAAAGCTTAACAGTTTGATGTTGCTATGTACTCAAAATGACATTACAATGGAAATTGATTACAATGATCAAAACTCGAAGAAAACCTGTGTTGTATAAGTACATTGGCAGTGATTCAACAAAGAATAAGGATGCCTAAAAGTAAAAGATTGTAAAGCGAGATAAGCGATGAAAAAGATGATAATTAACTATTTGAAAACAGTTCATACATACTATACTGTTATTGCAAACAATTTCATAATTTACAAATGGGTGGGTGATCCGTGATGCCATAAGGAAAGAATTGAACTAGAGTTGCCAAAACATGCCTCTATCCTTTTCTTCCGGTCGCTAGTCCGGGATACGACGGGTCCAGAGCTGGAAAGACTTTCCAAAGAGATCAAAAACAAAGAAAGGGAAAATAGGGGGGGGGGGGTGACAATTTGAAGTGTCTAGGGCTCCAGAGAGGTTTAAAATGGCTCTGCATATTACTGCATAAAGTAATTAACATATGCAGTACAAAACGAATATTTAACCTAAATAAAAATTTGTACTTTAGAGTTCAATTCAAACAGCTGATGAAAATGGAATAAGAATTTGACACAGGCTCATAACTTTTAAAAGTTCTTTACAACCACAACAGAAGTATAGAAATTAAAATTATTTGACTAGCTACCCTTTAATAAAAATAAATAAAATAAATTTGCAAAGGGATAGGATGAATCATCATGAAGTTATTTGTTAATTATTATTTTGACAATTTTCTACATTAAAAGCTACCATGCACTCAAGAAACCTGGAAAACTTTATGCTTTACTGGGGCGGGGGATTGGTAATGAATTTAAAAATGGTGGGTAATATATATATTACCCACCATTGCATTTGCTCGGTGGTACATTATAATGGTATATGTAGCATCGATAGAAAATAACCATTAACTCTTTTGATTTTGCTGTATTGGTAAGCTAATTAGTTAGTTTATATTTTTTAGCCATTCGTATTCTAATAATTGGTAGTATCTTATAATCTGTTAAGCTAGTTTTTAATAGTATATACTACAGACATGATGAACACAGTAGATAGTGACAAAGTTTTGAATGCAGGTCATTGTAGAGATTCTACGAGACTTTTTAATACATATAAAACTAGAGTATTCTGGAATAAGGACTACTTAAACTATTTTAATAAAGATTATTTGCATTGCAATGTAGTTTCAAATAACTCTAATGCCTACAAATGTAATAGATACTTAGATAAGCTTCAAAATAGTAATTATGGCAATAGTAACATTCCTTTTTACAAAAGATGTGGCGACAAAAGATGCAAAACTTGTAAAATGATCCATAATGATTAAATCAAAAAGAGAATTCTAAATTTACCTTCTTTAAAACATAACTATTTATTTATTGACATGTAATAAATGCCAATTTAAATATATAGGACAGACATCTAATAAAATTAATATTAGAATTAATCAGCATAGGTCAGATACTAAATACTTCAATAGTATTAAAAATTCAAATAAAATAGAAATAAGATACTTTAGTACACATGGTTTTGAACATGTTTCACTCAATATTATTAAAGTTGTTCCTAATGTTGAAGAAAGATTATGGTGGGAAAATTACTATATTAAATATTATAATGCAGTTTATCCTTATGGACTAAATGTATTATATCAAAGGAAAAATATTCTAAATTCAATTAAACAAAATTCTCAAGAGTATTTTTACAATAATGGGATTAATATAATATCTAATAAAAGAAAAAATAGAGGGGCTAGAACTAAAAGATTAAGTAGAGACCACAAAAAAGTCCTTTTAGATAGTATTATAGATATTTGTAATAGATTTGATAGCAATTTTAACATAAAACACATTAAATCTTTTATGTTTGGACTCAGTAAGACAGAATTATATATTACAGAAGATGTACTAATTTCAAATAAAATTAAAGATTGCCATGTTTTGCATATTATTAAGGACATTCACACACAAATTTTTAAACATAAACATAACATAAATGTTAATGTAAATAAGGATTATCAAATAGAATACTGTACACTTTTATATATGAATAAATCATATGATAATATTAATTTTTCTAACATTTTTAAAAAACACATGTCATCTTTTCCAATACAAAATATTACTATCAAAAAAGCTTTTAAATACAATAAAAAAATAGGTAGATCAATTTTTAACTATAATATGCCTATAAAGCAAGATGTAAATGTAGTGAATTTAAAGAATTCATAGATGAACATCACAAGCATGTTGTTACTGGTGACCTCAGTATTGTAAAAGACAATAATCTTAGAAACATAATGAATAAAGGTACTGGTTTTAGATTAATGATTTCGAATAATAATAAAATTATAAAAAAATCAGTTATATATAATGATATTGAGCGATTAATATACAAATTAGCTATTAAATATAGTATGCCTATAGAGGCATTCACAGAATTCAAAGGTTATATTACACAGCAGCTTAATAAATATAACTTCGGTACAGATAATAAAATCTTTTTTAATAATATTAAAAATCAGATTAAAAAATTGCAAAATATATTTATTATAGTTTATGTTGATAAAGTACCAGGAAATTTTGCCTTCATATGTAAATACTATTATAATTTAATGATCAATAATTATTTCGATAATAATACAGCTTTTATTAAGTCTTCTGTTTCTGATAGAGAAATAAATAAACGTATCATGGCTTTTCATAAACAGTTAAAAATTCAAATTAATAATAATTTTAAATTTCCACATATATTTCTTACTCCCAAATTTCATAACGACCCAGTTAAATTTAGGACAGTTACAAATGGTTTTAATACATATATCAGCAAAACAGGTAAAATTCTCCATGAAATATTACATGATTCAATAAATAATCTTAAATCCACAGCCATTCTTAAAAATAGTAAATCACTTATTGAACAAATGAAAGATAAAAAAATTTATTCAGTCTACAGTTTAGATTTTAAAGATCTCTTTAACTCTATTAATATTGATGATTTTTGATTAATATACTTGTAAATTTACTTAAAGATAATTTATTTAATAATGTTAATTATGATAGATTTGGTTCACTACTTAGGTTTGTACTGAAAGAGAACTATATATATCATAAAGATAACTATTATCTGCAGATTAAAGGTTTGCCACAAGGTGGCCCTGCGAGCAACTGTCTTGCCAATTTATACTTACATTATTTTGAAAGTAGTTACATTAATAATTCTAAATATTATATTTATTGTTATATAGATGACATAATCATTTTTGGCAAACAAGCCAATTTTATACCTAACGTTAGTTTTTATCCACAATATCTTAATTTAATACAGACAAATAGTAACAACAATGAAGCAAATTTTCTTGACATACATATCAAATTAAATGATAATGTAATAGTTTCTAATATTTATGATGAAAGAGAAGAATTTAATTTCAATATTATAAAAGTTCCTCATTGGGAGAGTAATGTACATTTTTCTATATTCAGAAATATTGTTATTAATTATATACAACGTAATAAATTTCTGGTGTCAAAAACATCAGACATAATAAATAACTATAAGCATTTTACTAAATATTGCTTAAATCAGAAGTACCCAATTAATTTTATTAATAGTTATATGAATAAAGCTATTCAAAACAGTTAGGATTAAAAATTCTGAGATTGATAATAGTTTATTACTATAAACTTAAATATTTCATAGTTATAGTTATCTTCATAATCTAATATTAGATAAAATTGCTTATTATTTTATTCATATTTACTCTAGTGTTATTAAAGTTATGCTATAATTTGCAGCTCTTATTAATTTTTATTTCCATTCTTTTTATACTTTTGTTAAGTGCTACATTTCAGCCCTTCACATGATTTAAATCTGCATTAGGGTCCAGAATATGGCAATAACTTATTTATTGCACTCAGATTTAGCACAGGCTTTGCATTTGTAAGTGCAATTTTTAGGTAAGTCTTGTAATGGATTTAGATATTCCTATCCATTATTTTCTATTGGTTTTTGCTCAGTGTTATTTACATAAAGGGGGAAGGTTTGCTGGCCAAAAAACGTGTTCAACCCCACTTTTATATAAATTATTTTATATATTAGCTGTCCTAAGTCAGCAATGTTTATAACACTGCAGCATCCATTTTATAATTTTTAATCTCGGTTACTCATATGTCCTTCATTGTGAGATTTTCCTACTGTCTTTGTGTTTTTTGAATGTGATTGTTGGATGTTATCTCTTGTTTGTAGAGAATAATATATATATATATACAAAACTAAAAAATTATAAAATAAAAATTTATAAAATATCCAAGTGCAACCTCGGACTTAAGACCGATAAGTGGGGTTAAACTAGTTTGATGGCGCCAACCTTCCCCCTATTGTAACTTGGTAAATTAATCGTAAAATATCCAATTCTCAAAAATTTAAAAGTTAAAAATTAAATAGTTAAAATTAAACCATTAAACTTGAAAAATTAAACTATTCGCCATCGCATTCTGAAAGATATTATATTAAAATATTAAAATTCCAAAACAATTAATTGCATAATATAAGTGAACCCTCGAACACCAAAGATGACGCACTCATCCCTAGGCAGAAAAATGTCTAAAATCCGAAAGTTCAAATTAAAAACCAAGTATTTTCACAAATGAATAGCGTAAATCATTAAAAACTCACCAAAAAGCATTCTATCAATAATTCAATTCACAAATTTTGAACGATTTTTCTCTCATATTTAATACAACAATTACCACTCCTATATTTTGCTCACAACACCCACTAATGCCATGTCAATCCAAATGATTCATAATCTCACACCAGAGTTCAATCATTTGGTATTAGATGCAAATCATATTGCATGCAAAAAAAAAAAAATTGTTTGATTGGTCATAAATAATTTTAAAGTGTAGTTGTGTAAATATTGGTCTATGTGTATACTATAATGTATTTTGTGTGTGGAATGCACATATTCTTCACAGCTGGACCACTAACAAGCTGACTTTGTGGACCTAATGTTGTGTGGTGGATTTGTGCATTTATGATTTTAAAAATATTTTGAAGAAATATTTTTGATCTATGTATTTTCTCAAGAAGTTGATGGGATAATCATTCTGTATGCAACAAAATATAAATTTCTGAATGTTCTTGAATTTATCAATATTGTGTGTAGTTAAATTATTATTTCTCATCAAAAAATTTAAAATTATATTTCTAAATATTGATATATGTAAGCAGCTATTGAAGTTCGGTATCTTTATGACATTGAAATTAAATGCTTCCCTTTTATCATAGATATTGCTGTATAATTTGTTGTCAATAATATTTAAATCTAAATCTAAAAATTCAACTTTGCTGGAGTTAAAATTTGTCTGTATTAATTTTAGGTATTTCGGATAAAAATTATGCTGGGTTTATATTCAATGTCGCGACCTATAACAATTAAATCATCTATGTATCTTAATAAGAAGCAAGATGGTTCATTTCTTCGATTTGATTCATAGTGGTGTAAATACAGGTTAGCGAGACTGTTACTAGCTGGACCACCCTGAGGCAATCCTTTGATTTGTTTGTAGAGTTTGTTATCAAAAATAATAAAATTCTCCTGTATTACAAAACGAATTAGTGTATTGAACTTTTCAAAACTAATGTAATCAATCAAACCATATTTCTTATATGCATCTGAAAGTACCTGAATTATATCTTCTATTTTGATGGAATTAAATAAATCTTCGAAATCAAATTCATGCACTGAAAATATCTCTTTTTGCTCAACCTTCTTTATTACATCATGGCTGTTTTTTATAATACAAGTATCTTTAAATTTGTCTATTGTATCTTGTAATATGGTCTGTAAAATTCTTCCCGATTTGGATATATAAGTATTGAACCCATTTGTTACACTGCGGAATTTGACGATTTTTATGAAATTTAGGAGTCAAAAATATATGGGGATATTTAATTTTATTGCTAGAAATATTTAATTGTTTACAAAATGCCAATAATCTATTGTTAATTTCTTTCATACTAAATTTACTTACTTCATATGCATTGTTATTTTTTATATGATCATTTATTAATTTACTATAGTAATATTTACACATTATTGCATAATTTCCTGGGACTTTATCAACATAAACTATCACAAAGTGTTTTTGTAAATTTTCTATTTGTCTTTTAATTTCTCTATAAGAAACATCATTTTTTGTTCTAAAATTCAAATTCATTAAGTCCCTGAGGACATGAAACCCATATTCCTTAAAGGCCTGAGTAGGTAAATTATATTTAATTGCAACATTTAGGATAAATTTATTAATATCTTCTGATAGCTGTTTTCTCACATTTAAATTGCTATTTGAAATAGTCGATAACCAGTGCCTTTGCACATAATTTCTCTTAATTTCTGATCTTGAACTATTTCTAAGTTGCCTGTTACTACGTGTCCATGATATTCGTCCACGTATTTCCTGTAATCATTGCATCTACATTCTTTTAGATCTACCAATTCCTGAATACAGTTATAGTTAAAAACTGATCTACTAATTTTTTTATTATATCTGAACGCTCGCTTTATTAATACATTTCTCACCGGGAATAAATCCATGTGTTTCCCAAATATCTCAGAAAATCTTATCCCATTATATGATTTGTTCATGTATAGCAAAGTGCAATATTCTATTTTATAATTATCCTTAGAGTCTACCTTTATATTTAATCTATTAGCAATATATTTGCATAGATCCATGACTAAGTGTGTTCCGTGACTATCCGCCAATCCAATACTTTTTATTAAATTTAAAATTATTATTATTTCCTTTTTATTAAGTCCAAACAAAAAATACTTTATTTGTCCAACGCTAAAATTATTCTCAGTCTTGTAGTAATTTATTTAATTCTTTTTTAATTGTATCTCTACCTCTATTTTCTCGCTTTTTGCGTCCACCCTTTCTAACCCTTTTAGTTTTATTATTATTTCTACCACTATATATAGAGTCCTTATCATTTTGTTTCAAAACCTGGACTAAATTTCTGTTATTCCACACCACATTTAATCCGTAAGGATACATAGTGTTATAAACGCCGATGTAAACGTTTTCATACCATAGTCTTTTTATCTTATTTGGAACAATCTTAACAATATTCAACACAGCACCTTCAAAAACATGTTTACTAAAATGCTGTATCTCTATCCTACCTATATTTTTTGTTGATGTATTTTTTCCAATGTCTGATCTATGTTGGTTAATTCTTACGTTCATAGGTCCTGATGTTTGACCTACATACTTAAAGCCGCAGAGACCGCATGTCAACATATAAATGCAGTTGAATGTTTTACAGAACTTAAATTCTGATTCCTCATTGTTCTGTTCATCTTGCATAATGGGGCAGGTTTTGCATCTTTTATCCCCACATTTTCTAAATCTCAATTTTAAGTGATCCGAATCACTATGAAACCTATTATCAATTTTTTCGTCATATTTAAAATAATTACATTTCGATTCATAATTCCTCCACTTCGATACATCATAATAATTCCTTACAAATCCAGTATTCCAAATAATACGCGTTTTATATTTCTTAATATTTTGACTATCCTGTATTCCTAACCTTGAAAATTTCTTATTAACCAACGAACAAGAAGCTAACGTTTTTTTATTATTTTTTACTTTATTTATAATTTTTTTGCATGCTGTCTCATGTTGTCTGCGCCCCCTATCTTCCTCCAAATCATACTTATGCAACTGTCTCATTTTATCATATTCCATCTGAACAGAAAATATCAGTATCAATCTAATGGTAATTGATTGACGATAGCACAAACACCATCATATTGTACCACCGAGCAATGACAATCAATATTGAAAGCCAAGTTGCCAGTCTTTAAAAATATACAAAACTTTAATATCATTATGTTTGAGTTAATATATATAAAAATTCCAATAAAATTACTTTACATACTCCTCTTCCATATACGCAGAAATAAACTCTCAAATCTCAATCAAAAATTAAACTCTCAAATCTCAATCAAAAAATCACACTCCTTGAGATTATCATATTAATTTTCATGTCAAACACATGAATCAAAACTAAATGCTAAATCAACCCTCGTGAAACCTTAAACTGCACATGACTCAGAGACAGCATATATTTTTATAAATATATATATAAGAAATTAAGCATTGAAAAACCATTAAATTGTATATGAAAAGTGAACATTGAAAAACCAAACAACACAATAAGAAAATTCAAAAAACATAATAATCAAAAAGTAAACAAACATAAACAAAATATATTATTAATAGCCAAAATTCTGATTCTATTAAGAATTCAAAATTAAATATACATTTTTTGTTCTCAAAATTTATATTCGAATCATTAAGATATTATATACCAGTGAATTCATACACTTGTAGGCGCAAAGCAGCCCAACACATGAATGAAAAATATTTAAAAATATATAATTCAATCACACAACACAGGAATCAATCAAAAAATCGAAATCAAATGAATCCTATAACACAAAATCCCATTTCAAAATATCAATGGCGAATATAGAAGACAAAATCCCAACGTTTTCAAACAAAATTAAAAAATTATAAAATAAAAATTTATAAAATATCCAAGTGCAACCTCGGACTTAGGACCGATAAGTGGGGTTAAACTAGTTTGATGGCGCCAACCTTCCCCCTATTGTAACTTGGTAAATTAATCGTAAAATATCAAATTCTCAAAAAGTTAAAAATTAAATATTTAAAATTACACTTGAAAAATTAAACTATTCGCCATCGCATTCTGAAAGATATTATATTAAAATTCCAAAACAATTAATTGCATAATATAAGTGAGCTGTCCTCGTTGAATTTGAGATAATTTTGAATCTAACTGCACATCGCTGATGATTTTGGACCATCCCGTTTCAAGTTCTAAACTAGGCATGTCTTCTTCTTCGGCGTGCTTTAAAGGATTAATGCACAATAAATTCATATTTTCCTCTCGTTGGTGATAAGGTTTTAGCATATTAACATGATAAAAACGTGGGTTTTATCCCTCTCTGGGAATTTGAATACATAATTTGTCTCAGAGAGTGGTTGCACTATTTCTCCAGGGCCAACTCACTGAACCGATAACTTGTTAGGCCTGGATGGAGCTATGACCAAAACCAGTTCACCCGGTTGAAATTGACGCTTAACGGTCGGGCGATCATACCACAACCTCTGTTTTTTTTTGGAGTGTAGGATTGTCAATTCCTGACATCTTTTCATTCTATTAATGAGTTCAAATACATAATCCACAACACTGCTTTCTACAGGCACTTCTTCTGTCAGTTTCTCGTACAATAACATCACAGAAGTCCTTAGATTTTTCCCGTGAACTAGTTCAGCTGGTGAAAACCCAGTACTATCATGGATAACTGTTCTCAAAGCAAATAGTGCATTGGGTAAAATTTTCTCCCAGTCCGCTCCAGCTTCTAAACAAAGCACTCGGAGTATTCGTTTCAAAGTCCTCTTCATCCGTTCTACAGGATTACTTTGGGGATGCCGTACAGAACTTCTAACAACTCGAATTCCGAACTTGTCCAAAATTCTGTTGTAAGCACACTCATGAACGATGTTCCCTGGTCAGTTTGCAATTCTCTAGGAAACCCAAGGCGACTGAAAATTTGCAGCAATGCATCTACGACGGTTGTAGAACACAAATTCGAGGTGGGAATAGGGTCAGGATATTTAGACGACATGCAAATAACTGTTATAATATATGTGATAAGTTGTGGCCAAGTGAGTGATGTTGTTGTACTTTCATCAACAGACATATTCTTGAGGACAGCACAATTTATTATGAACTTAAAAAAATAATTTTTAAAATTAAGTGACCCACGCGGGTAATACTTCAAAAATGGCTACCGACCTAACGCGCCGGTGCCGAGAAGCTCACACCTCTATACTAAAAAAACCACATTCTTCCCGGAGGGGAGCACAGTGCGCCTCCTGGTGAAGGGAGGAAACACTACAATATATTTGTTCCCTGAAGTGCTGACAGGTAAAGGACCGCAAGCGTCAACATTCAATTTAGTGAATATTTCAGAGATAATCGGAACAATTTTCAAAGGGGCTTTTTTCTTATCTCGTGGTTTCCCAACTCGTTGACAATAGTCACAAGTTTTTACAAACTTTTTTACATCACTATAACAATTTGGCCAGAAAAAAGTCTTAAATAAAGCATCTTTAGTTTTTTCTGCACCTTCATGACAAATTGTTTTCAGCTGCTCCCCCAACTTTTCTGGGATGACTAAAAGTTTTCGCTCAGTCCCATTTTTGTCTCTTTTCTTGAAGAATAGCATATTTTTTTCTAAAACATATTTGTTTTCTTTAGAAACATTTAATTTTGCGTCTGCGATAAGGGGTTTCAATTGTTCACTCTTGTGCTGTTCTTCCACAAAGACCTTTGGAGACGTTTTTATTAGATCTTGCACTGAGAGTTCTTTTACTACAGGCAAAACTTCTTCAATACTTTTCTTTTCATCTTCGGATAAGTCGTCATTCAATTCTTCGTCAAACTGTTCAATGGATTGGCCTTGAACCTCATTTTCCACTTCCAAAAGTTTCTTCTGAGCTCTAGTTTGCATGACATTTATCATATGCATTTGCACATCTTCTTTTGTTTTGTAATCTTCAAGGAACGCAGTAGTCTTGTTCCCCATCAAATATCTGCCTTGATCTAGGGAATCTCTTAGGACGGCAGCTTTTGTTATTACATGTCCCATTTCGCAATCCAACTCAACTTCTGCAAGGGGCAAACATATCAAAGATTGTTCTAATAGCGTTCTTAACCACACCTTCTCATTCGTATACATGTGTGGTTTCACATACTTATTGCAAATCAAGTCAAGAGTTGCACCAGTGTCATGTAAAATTTTCATTTCTACTCCATTTACTTTTCCTAGGCTAGTGTAACGTGCCATAAGTTCATCAAAACTTTTATTAGTTACAACATGTGAAATAGACTTTGGAGTTTTCTTTAACTTGTCACACTGAGGTCTAAGATGCGAATAAGACCCGCATTCATAACATCGAAGCTGTCTTCTCTTCTCAAAGTCTTTCTCGTGATTTTTTTCATGGGCAGGTTCCCTTTTTATTTGAAATTTGGACTTGAAATACTTAGGAGTTTCTTTTGGTCTGCAACTACTATAATTTACGCCACCTTGGAATTTGTAACTATTTTTCTTAGGGATTTCACTTCTGAAACTCTGTTTGATGTGCTTTCATATTCGTCTAATTTTTCTGCCAGTTCATAGGGAGTTTTTAACTTAATCCAGTCATCAAGAAAATGCTCTCTTACATCAACTGGAACACGGTACTTCAATTTTGTTCAGTGATTAATAGATCTTTCAGTTGCTCGAAAGTTTTAACCTGCAATTCAGCTATCCATTCTGTAAAATAACTATTCAGCTCATGAGCATAATTCCTCCAAGACTTCTCTGCTGATTTTTGATGTCTGTAAAAACATTGCTTCAATTTTTCGCTGTTCAACCTGTACCTCTTCAATATAAGATCTTTTGCAAAATCATAATTGTTTGCCCTTTCGGTAGGTTCTCTAGCTAGCATATTAGAGAGTTCTGCTGGTAAAACCGCCAACATGTAGGCCACCCAATCCTTCTTTGGTACTTGAGCTAATTCTGCCTTCCTTTCAAAATTAATCAAATATAAACTAATCTCATCATGTTTTTCATCAACTTTAGTTGTGATTTGTGTTAATTGAATTTCAACTCTTCTTCCAGATTCATCATTTAATGGTTGATTCTGCTGTGATAATTCTAATTGTTTCTATTCTAATTCGTGTTGTCTGGCCTCTCGAGCCATTCGCTCTTCCCTTTCCTTTTCTTCTTGTTTACTCTCTTCTTTCTTGTTCTTTCCTATCACTAATGACTCTGTCGAGAATTATCCACTTCCTCTTCAACATAAAATTGGCTATTTAGAATCAACTTTTTTATATCTACCACCTTGCTGGACTGATCTACTTCAACCCCCATTTATTCACATACTGACAAAAGATCAGGTTTATTACCTTTAGCTAAATATGCGATGATTTAGGAACTAACAAGATCAGAATGCTTTCCAAAATGAAAATTAAAATAAGACGAGTAAGGAACTTATTTTTCGATAATAGATTTAATTAAAGTAGTTATCGATTTTACACTGTTCCAACATGCAAAAATATACACTTAAATTATAACTAATACATACATATTCAGCACTTTCAAATTCTATATTTCAAAAGTTTCAAGTGATTAAAATATTTACTTAACCACAATACCAGAATAATCAAACAAGCACAAAACAAAAAGAAACTTTTCAATGCAAATTCAATAACATACACCTTAAATCCAAACTATCACTTCATAAAGTCTCTTCAAAATTTAATTTATCATTCGTTAATTGTCATTTATTTTCAATTTAAAACAAATTAATGCTAGCAAATGTGTTGAAAAAAATTATACATATAAAAATTCTACAACTTCACCCTTAACTCGAAAATAATAACAGATGTTTATATTCGTAAAAACAAACAAATTATTCAAAATGTTTCAATGTAATGTACCACTTTTAACTCAAAAGAACACCATTCAAATAAAATATACTGATTTTCTTTTTTCAGAAAAACCAAACACTTCTATTCGCAACAAAAAAAATATATTATAAGACAATAATGAGAGTAAAATAATTTCATTAAAAAAGTAAGAGTAAGTAGTGTAGTAAGTAGAGTAAGAGTAAGTATATTATAAGACAATAATGAGAGTAAAATAATTCCATTAAAAAAGTAAGAGTGAGAGTAAAATAATTTTTTTCAACACATTTGCTAGCATTCAGAATAGAACCCACAGAAACAAAAATTTTACTGAACAACTTATAAAAAACAAATTCGTATACGATTCGAGATTAGCTAAATAATTTATGCATTTAACCTTGAGAACTTCTGGAACCTAATGAGAGTCAGCCTTTTTTTTCTCAATAAAAGAGAAGAGTCATAAATATTTCTTTGATTCAGCAAAATCAAATATATTACTACTTAAATATATACTTTATATATATTTTTTCACTGCACCTTCAAATCGTGCTATAATCACAATTTTCATAAGTTATATTTATCATTCACTCTTCAAAAATTCTTAATATTGTATTTACAATACAGATTTTTTTTTTAAACACCGTTGAGAGAAACTTTTAATTTATGTCTCATACATAGAAAACACAGTTTTAAATCAGAATACACTAACTAAAACTTTAAAAAAAACCAATTTTACATACTCAATTCAACCACAGACAAAATAAATTTTCTTCCTTTTTATAGGATAAATTTTCGTTTTTATTTAAAAACAAATCATAAATTAACGAGAATAGCAGGGATAAGTATATGGCTTTAAAATAATGAAAATCCAGCATTTAATACAAAAAGTGAATTAAGAATGATTGCTGTATTTAATTTGTACCCATATTTTAATACAAAAATTGAGATCAAATTTAAATAACGCCCGAAGGTACTTTCAGATAGAAAAAGTACTTACCCCAACTATTTCTGTTGTTAAAGGCACTGTTCTTAGATCCGTGCCGCCGCTGCCACCAGACTGTAAGATCGTCTTGTGGTTGAATTAATCATCACTCAAATTAACCGGATTTACCGTATTTATTAATTTCTTCAAAACACATCACTATATTTACAACTCTATTTACAATTATGAATCGCATAGGGAACTACAGGCATCGTCCGCATTCTTCTTTCCTTCCCGCTCAATGGCTAAAAACAGTTCACAGCAGCGCCCTCTTTCTAGTCTATCATGTGCTATGTGTTAAGCCTCCTAGTGCACTATGTGCCACGCCGTTACAATATATATTGTTTATAATTATTCATCAAGCAGTAAAAATGCCGGAATAGGCATAACAAAAACTAATTTACTGATTTTTTTCTCCTGTTGTATTCATATTTCAGTATTCTTTCCAGCCACTTAAGAGAAAAATGTAATTTTTATATTCAGTTCATTTTATGTTACTTTCGATAGATGACCTCCATATTTACATCCAATGCCCTTTGAATCTCGATTTACATCTTATGTGCTTTCATGTATATCAGTGTGTTAAACATTTACTATGAAATATCTAAAATATTTCATGATATTGTTTTATTCCCATCAAATATAGCATGCATTGAGGAACTCAGTGGATTTTAGCATGTTGTTTTGTTACCATTTTTTTTTTTTTTTAATATTAAGATTTATTTTGTAGTAAAAGAGAAAAAGAACTCTCTTTTGAAGATTTCTTTTATTTCTGTTTTATTTATTTCTGGATTAATTTTTTTTTTAGTTTTATTACTTTTTTTTTTTAAATTTCGTAATGTGGTAGCTTATTTTAGTAACCAGTTCGTTTATTTCATCTTGTATTAGGAATTTGGTAAAAAGGGCTTTTGTGCATATTTTATAATCAAAGGTAAAAAAAAAAAAAAAAAAAAATAAAAATTTTTTTTTTAGAAAAAAATTATGCTTTTTCAAAAAAAATTTTTAAAATTTATTTTTCATAGTTTCTCGAAGGAACATTATTTCATGAAAGGTAATAATAAAAGTAAAAAAATAAAGCCCGAAATAAATTTCATAGGTTTATTGATTGCATTTTGAAGCTATTGGCGAAGGTGCTTGTAATTTCGAACTATGATGAATTTCACGCCATACCAATGAAGTCTCTAAAATAGATGGTATAAACAAATACTACTTATTAAGAATTTATGAAATGCCAGCAGTAAAAATTATTATATTAAAATCTTTATAAAAAGTTTGCTTGAAAATGAAGGATGAGCATTATAAAGATTGTTAAATGTTAATTTTTCCTATGCTGAATATATGGTATAATGCATCTTATTTACTGAAAATCGAGTAATAATGTTGATGCCGTCCATGAAACATTATGTGGCTTTTATCCTAATGGGTTGAATTAAAGTGACGTGATGAATATAATCTCATGTTTTCAGCCAATCAGTTCATATGTATCTCCGCTGCCTTTTTCTTTTCAAAGAAACCTTCTTTTAAAGGCTCATTCACACCAAGGCGTTCGCGCGTCGCGATCCAAGTAGAAAGGAGAGATGTTGTCGTTGATGGATTCACACCAAAGCCCTTGGATTTCTGCTCATAGGTGACGTTGAAGATAGTAATTGAAAATCGCACTAAGTAGTTGATTCCGACTTATTAAGTATGGATCGCAAGAGAAGAAAAACAAAATTTTTTTTTTTTGCAATTTTGTTAGCATTAAAAAGGGTGGAAAAGGAACTATAGTGTGTTTCACGTATTTTTCAAAGTAGCAATTAAAACCAACATTTATGCTAATAGATGAGATGCGTGTGTCAGACACAGAAAGCTGTTTTAATTTTTTTCTAATGTCGCCGCAACTTTTCGATAATTTACTATCAATAGTTGGCCCAATTATTCCTTAGAGGATATTATAAAGGTAGTATATTCAACCAAAGGAGAGATAGATTGGCTTTAACTCTGAGGTTTATGCAAATTTCTTCAAATGTGAATTAATTAGTTCAGAAATTTTTGATGCTCTTACAAATGTTTATTTACTGTATTTACATAAGAATATTTCATGTTTAAAGCAACTTTTTATTTTCTGTATCGGTAGAAACATTGAATTTTTGTCATGTAACAGAGATTCAAAAAAGAAAAAGAACATTCATTATTTTGTGAAAGCAGTCAAATTAAAAACACAAATGAAGTTAATTTTTCTTAACATGCATCATTACACTGCTAATGATGCATGTTTCTATTGGATATAGATACATAATTAACTCTTTCATGTGCTGAATTTTTGATAAAAAGAATGCACTAGAGCGAAATAATTACAAATATTTTAAATAAACTTGACAAAATTATAATTATTAAACAAAAGCTGGTACATACTAATAATATTGAACACTTTTTCAAATAAAGGGTGTCCAGAGTTTTAAAAAATAGGAGGTACATATTTTCTACCACCACACTTAAAGCAGCATGATATTTCTTGAAACATGATTTTTTCTTCCCTAGGAACTTTGCAGATACAACACATCCATTCTGAATGAACTTGGGAAAATAAATAAATACATTTCATCTTATACTGTTATTCATCCTATAAATTAAAACATTTTCAATGTTTCCTAATCTAGTGTTGTAAGCTTAATTTTAGTTTAGTTCTAATTTACCTAATGTTAGTTTTAACTTTAAATATTCTATTCTATTATTTTTTTACCTAGTTTTTATTTGGTCAACATATATATAAGTGTATTAGTCGTATTTATTTCTTCCTGAACACGAACTATATAGCTCATTCAGGGCATTTGTGTAATTTTGTCTTTACTGTTATTTAATAAATACTATTATTGTTTAAAAAAATGTAACTTAGAACAAATTTAGCTGGCACAATATTATTGCAAAAAAATAAGCGGAATACATTTTGCATTTGTTAAGAAGATGGCCTTCAATAGCGTGGTGGTACATTTTTTGGACTCTCACATTTTCATACTTGCAATGCACATGCGAGGTACTAATTATTGTAATACTGACTTATTTAGTTACATAACATATGTACTTGCCTTATTTGTATGAAATATCACAGGAATCATTTTGATTTACACATAAAAATACACAACACACTCTTCTAGAACTTCCAAATATACCACTCAAGAGACTCACAGCTGATCAAAGACTGCATACAATTAGCTTCTGACATCTGCTAGGGGTTGACCTTTGTGAGGGCTTACAGAATGTACTCCTTACTTCAGGCATTCAAACAAGTGGTATGTACCGCCACACAATAAGACATGTGTACCACCATGCATGAAAGAGTTAATAAGCTCAACACAATGTGACCAGTGTTTATCATTCTTTTTTATTGGTCGCACATCTGAATATAAAAAAAATGTGAAAGATGTATGTTACACATATATATTTATCAAAAGATTTGATTAAATATCTGACCATTATTGTTTACTGGGTGAAATATTTTTCATTAGTTCACAGCAATGCAATCTCATAAAAAAAATGTAAATATTGGATTATATCACAAATCTTTTGACTTCAAGAAAGCCAATTTAAATCTATGTCAATTACAACTGGGCAAAAAAATGATATCAAATAATAGCAGGAAAATTAAATAAAAAATATCTATCTTTAAGTTAATGTTGGAGTAATTACTATTACTATTTTCAAATCTACAAAACTCATGCACTTTTAATTATTTGTCAAACATTCCTGTGGCACATCTGATAGTCTCTCTTGGCACATAGGTTTAAGATACACTGACCAAGATACATGCTCGAAAATTATGATTATAAAAGCTATTAAGTAATTATTAGTAAAACTATTAAGTAATAACAAAATCTAATACAATACAAAATACTTTCTTGCTAGTATAAATCTGATATTTAATGTACATTTTATCATTATTGAATGTATTAAAATATATAAATTAACCCTAGAGCATATATGTTTTAGCATCTAGGAAGTATTTTGAAATAGTTGTTTTTAATGCTAAGGTGTTTTGATATTCTGTGTTGCAAAAAGGAATTCTTATTATAAAATTATGTTTTTAAAAAAAGGGCTCTAATTTTTTTGATACTCGTATTATAGATTTTTACCCAAAGTATAAGAAAATATTTAATAGGTTTTTTATTATTATTATTTAGTTTGTATTTTATAACACAATTGCCATAACATACAACCTATTATCAATTTTTTGAGTCAAAAATAATTATAATGTAAAAAATAATTAGAAGAATAAATTTTCTTCCAAACATTTTCTCTCACGCTTTTATTATTAATTAATGGGTTTTCTTCTTTTCATATGTAACTATGTCGAGGTCAAAATTTTAAAAGCTTTTTTCTCGCATTTCAAAGCACTCGATTGAGCTGGAATTTTATGTACAGAATTATTTTGGATGATAATTCGACAATTTAATTATAATTAATAAAAATTTTTTGATTAAAACTAATTGTTCAAAAAATTACAGATGCAGCCATATTGGCATCATTTTTGGCGATTTAGTGACCATTTTAGTGACTTGGGTCAAAACCTTAAAAGTTTTTTTCTCACGTTTTAAAGTGCTTAGTTGAGCTGAAATTTTATATACACGATCGTTTTTGATGACAATTCGACAATTTAACTATAAGTAATAAAAATTAATTGATTAAAACTAGCTATTTAAGGAATGAAATTTTGTTCATAGTTCCAGTTGTTTACAACGTCTAACAGTTGAATATTGAAACCAGCAAATTAAAGCTATCCCCTCGAAAAATTAAATGAATAAAATGAAAAATTGAGTAAATTCAACACTCCCTTTCGCTCTTAATATTTAAGGTGTAAAAAAATTATGTTAAGTGAAGCACGAAGTTTGAAAGAAACCCATATATACACACATGTTAAAAAAACCTCATTTTTAAAGGTGTTATTTTTGTGACTTTTATTCTCTAAATCGTACAAATTAGAATACTTATGGATTTCTATTATGAGCCTCTCATCATGATACAAAAGTTGTAAAATAATAAACTAAACAATCTATCCACAAAAATATTGCACGAAAGGCAACTCTAAATCCATTACAAATACGTGATTGGTTGAGTGTGTGACGCGCTCAAACGTCCGAACAAAGTCTGATTGGCCCGACGCTGACAGATTTGGTGTGAAGAAAAGTGCATATTTTTAATAATAACGCATATAGGTACATTTAGCTCATGAAAAGTTAGAAATTGTACAGCCAGCTCAAGTCTAATGTGAGCTTGAAATTCAACGATTCAGTTCCATTGATCCCAGTAAAACTAAATACTTAACAATTGTCTATTGAATGGATCAGAAATATAAAGGATGGAATTCACGTATTTTCTGCAATATCGTTAAAATGCGGAGATTATTATATATAAAATATAGTCCTAAAGATGGCGCACTATCTCATTCTGCTATGGGTGTTTTTTGTGTTAATCTTTATTCACTGAGTCTCAGTTTTGTTGATGGGACCAATAGATTTTATTTTATAGCATGATAAAAACAAAAAAGGTACTGGGCTCAAGTGTAGTATAGGAGGGCCACTTTGGATTTGGCGATTTTTATCCAAATGTCATGGTGAGATAACGAATTCATTCTAAAATAAATAATAAAAAATTCCGAATAAAGTACCATGGCGACCGCTTTTAGTCGCCAAAAAAAAAAAAAAAAAGGCCCGCCCCCAACGGCCCCCCCCCCCTATACTACACTTTAACCAGGTACTGATTTCAAATTTAATGACTTTTTAGTTTTTAATAAAATTTTAGATTGAAAAAAATTATAAACCCTAACACATCTAAACAAGCATAATAATACGCGTAAGAAAAGTGCATTTCATAAAACAATTATAAATAAACATGAAACAGCCTTGTGTAACGTCGTCAGTAGTTAGTACACAAGAAAATGTGTTACAGCCTCATTTTTAAATTTAAATAGTATTTAATAGCTTCATATCTTATTAAAATGTTCATTAAATAGACAAAACCTGGCGGACAGTCTTTTTCACTCGAGGTCAATCCTTATTCCGCAAGGCACTCGACAATCCCTTGCTTTTCCGGGCTCCAGTTTACTCCATGGCTCTCTGTTTCCATTCAGGGCTCCGTCCGTCTCACTCCAGGGCTCTATCTCCAAGCCTCTTCCCTCTCCGTTCGTTCAAGTCTTTTTCCAGTCTCCTTCTCGTCCGTTTTCAAGTTTTTTCTCTCCGTCCCTCTCTTCTCAAAATTCACCCCTTTTAAACACCAGGGGCGGGTCCACCACACGCCCCTCGTTTTCCTAATTGGCAGGTCAAAAAAGAAAAAGGTTTGCCCTCGTCTTCCTCATTGGCAGGTCAAAGAAAATGTCTGCCCTCGTCCCCGGGCCACTTTCGTCTCCCATTTGCGCGGCCAACACAAACACATTCCTCGTCCGTCTAGAATCCAAGGGCGCCATAACTCTCATCCATTCATCTCACAGCCCCACTCTCAATGCATCGACTTGCATACAGGCCTCGCCTATTCAAGACTTTCATAAAGGAATGCCTATTGACCTCGGCATTCTTTAGCCATTGTAAATTCCAGACCAGATGTCTGCGCTTGTAAGAGGCCAGACAACAAACAATGACCCCATGGCCACCTGCACTTGTCATCCAACATCTGTTTGGGGATGAATGGATAGGGTGACTTTTTTTTTTTTCAGATGAATTGACAGGGTGGGGTTCACCCCAATCGAAGACGTCACACTTGGTTAAAGTGTAGAACAGGGAGACCCCTTGGCGATGTCAATTTTTTTGGCGACTAGAATCAGTCGGCAAGCAACAGAATTTAGCGATAGGTGTTCCGAGCATTTACAAATTGTAATTTTGTAATAAAAACCAAGTAATATAAAAAAAATTAAGTCAATTCTTACTTAGATCAACACAAAGAAAAATTTTATTTTAGTTACTTTTTATTAAATAGTTGCAATTAATATAAATATGTATATACATAGGGCAAAATCGCAACATTAAGTGGTAATTAATTTTTATTCATTATCATTAAAGCATCGTGTTGCCATCCAAAACAATCGTGTCTATAAAATTTCAGTTCAACTGAATGCTTTAAAACGCGAGAAAAAACCTTTTCAAGTTTTGACACAAGTCACCAAAAATGATGCCAAGGTGGCTGTATTTGTAATTATTTAAATGATTAGTTTTAATCAATTAATTTTTATTAATTACAATTAAATTATTGTATTGTCATCCAAAATAATCATGTACATAAAATTTCAGCTCAATGGAGCGCTTTAAAATATATTTTATTAACGATTGAAAATTCCACGAAGATAAATAAATATAAACAAATAAATAAATATGTAGAGAGTGTGTGAGTTAATAGTAGGAATTGAATAAAGAAATTAGAGTGCAAAATTTTAAAAAAAATATTTATAAAGCTATCAATGCATAAAAGTAAAACTTTTTTTTTTTTTTGTTAAGTAAAAGGAAATCTTGGTACTTAAGTATTACCGCAACAATCGCCAACGTTCAAGATAACTCGCCAAGTTTGCAACCCCGATTTTGCGTGTGTCGCTGAGTTGGCAGTCACGTGCTTCGTTTCATGTAATGTCGCCAATAGGTTGTGATAATACGTAAGTACCGAAATCGTAAATTAGAATTTTAAAGAAAAGGGCTTACCTGCTCTCAGGAAAGTTCTTCTAAAGAAGGGTAAATTTCTTTCACACCTCTCTGCAAAAACTCACTCAATCTGGGACGGTTTTCTACGAAACATTAAGTTGTGAGAAATGAAAGTCACGTATTCGTCAACATCAAAATCTCACGCATACTCAACTCAGCTTATTTTCTTCGAGCCAACTATTCTTCCTTACAGATCTTTTTATATGATGCGCATTCCCAAGTACATCCATCACTCGAATCCTTTTGAATCAAACGGATGGCGTTCTTGCAAACCGAACATTCAGCATTTGCAGCACTATTTTCCTTTTTCCTTGCACCACAGACAATTTCCTCTTTCGTTCCAAATCATAAAAAACACAAATCATACCTTTCAGACATACTCGTCAGGATAAGTCGAAGAAACAAACGAAACAAGGAAAATCGAATAGTTAAAAATTGCACAGAAAAATTCAAAGAATCCTTCCCGGACAAAATGTAAATGCAAAATGAGTATCAAAAAGTAAACGATGGAATTCTTAATCTGAAAATCGTCTGCATTTTTAAAAACATCCGCAAATTTTTTAAATAACTTATAACAATTAATTAAAAAGAACACGCGACTTATCTGCATAAGACCACATATCAAAAATCAAGTGTTATTAAATTATATTGTCTCACCCTGATATCTAAATAAAAATCGCCAAATTCACCCCTCCCCCCGTTCTACACTTTAGCTACAGTGGTTAGTTTATGTTGAAATAGAAATTACAATATTAATTTAAATCAAAAAGCAAAGCCTAATTTTGATCAAGTACCTTAAAAAGTTTCGAAGCAAATTGATACAAACAAATTACGTATAATAAAATCTTAAAACTGAAAAACACTACCATAACTTTCACCTCTTTTGTCATTCATTTCATTACGTCGATCTTCGAGAATAAAGTCACGAATTGGTCGTATTTTGACTCCAGTTCAAACTTATTTTCGTTCGACGATTACGAACCAATTTTTCTACCTCTTCACTGTGTCATTTTTAAACATCTCGCGCCATTTGCTTATTTGAAACTGCTATACGTTGTCATTACCGAACTGGGCATTCCAACTACTATGCCGAATTTCAATACATGGGACATTTTATTTTGTTAAAAGTTTATTAATTATTTGAAATTTTAGTTGGTGTTATCTGTTAACTCATCGATCTAGACACTAAATAAATAAACACATAGTAAATAAAACGATGCCAAATGGCTATTTAAATTTTAAATAATTTATCTTGGTTAATATGGCAGAATATATAAAATTCGTCTGCTGTTGTTAAAATCTCACTTATATTTGATCTGGATTAAAAATTTTGCCTGTTTTATAGATCCTTTCTGTATAAATACAGAAAGCTAGATAAATTACGCTGATAATACCTACAATAATGTATCTACCCTAATCTTCAAAAGAGTCATTCTTCCTTTTTATTCGCCGAAACTTGTCATAAAATACGAACTTTTGTTGTTCGCGTAAGGTCATTTCTTACGAGTGCCGCACTTAACTGAAGGGGCAGACGCTAGAAATCGTTTGGATCCTTTCATACACAGTTAACTGGCACTCGAAAATGATGTTCTCCTTCCCATTAGTTGACCCATCTAAAAGGATATTGTTACGTAGATCCGAGGTTCGAGGATTTTATGCAAAATAAACAATCCTTTAAGAGCGATGCAAATTTATTATCAAAAATCCAATCCTTTAAATACAGGATTCAGCGGCAATATTCACAAGGTAAATATCCGAAGGTCTTCACACCTTCAACAGCAGTCAAACACAATCACCAGTGTTTAAAAATACACGTAAATAAAGATTATTCACAACCACAGCCGAGCTAATCGCTAGTCAAAACAATCCTCACTACTCGCTGGTTTAATCCAGACTCATCGCCGTACTTGCGAGCATCTTTATTTATAAGCGCGACAGAAACTTCCAGAAATATAACCGCTCGTGTCACTGAACGTGACACTAGTGGAGAGATCTACTACTTTCTAGAAGATTCCAGAGGGTTCCGAACTCGCCAATGACGCCAACTTGTTCGCCAAAAATGATGCCAACTTGGCTCTACCGCCAAGATTTCGCCAAGTTCTCATTGAATCGCCATTATAACGCAAGGGGCGGCATTGCTTGTGAATGGTACAATTTTAACATGAAATAAACATAACATAGAGTAATATAAATGCATTAAACATCAAAATACAAATTATATACACTATTCGTAACAATTTTGTAAAATTCGTAACAATATTGTAAAAGGTTACTTGTGTATTGAAAATGGAGAAAGAGTTTTTTAAAGCTTCTTTGGACTTGATAATTGTACCGATGAGCCTAGCTCTTTCTTTATCCTCTCTTTTCAGTCCGCGTGTGAAAGGGATTCTCTTCTTCCACACTAGGGAAGTGGTGACAGAAAAAGGGACAAAGTTGTCTCGTGTGAAAATGGCTAAAGGATATCATTGATGAATGTTCATAAACTCGTGTGTACTCAGAAAACGTTGCCGGAAATAATTTAAAGGAGTGACCGTCTCGCACCCCATTTATACCACTAAATACGACCATTTAAAGTTTTGCATTAAATGGACCATGACACATTTAGGTGGATGCAAGATTTTTGTTTTTACCCATTTCCTTTGACGTTTTAAGCATATGCTTATCTTATGCTGGTTAATCCTCCATTGCTTTTAACAATGACAAAGATTGCAAAAAGAACACTGAACAGTGCAAAATCTTTTGTTTAAAGTGCTGCGTACTTGACCTGCAACAATGCACGTACTATTGTAATTTGTCGTGTATTTTTTTCTTTTTTTAAGCCTGTCTTCGACGTAACGTTAAAGAATAGTATCCATATTTGAAAGGGTTTTTTTCGAATAAAATAGTATTCCAACCTTAATACTGTATTCGGGTTTCGCTATCCTTTAAAAGCAACATGTTTTATATTATTTGTTTTATTTCTTTGGCCCATTTTTTTCTGGTACAAAATATGTTTCGCATTTTTTCTCCTATACCGTAATGTTAAATGAGATAACCCTTTACGCGCATTAGTATGTAAAATTAATTATTTATGGAATATTTGGAAATTTTAAAAACGCTATGTTATATACAGAAGTATGGCTTACAACGTTGTAAGTTTTCATGAAAATTTAGACATTTTTCTGTCTTAAAATATGCTTAGCGTTTATTTCAAGCTCTTGTACATTTGGCGAAAACAGCCTTAAAGCAAGTAATTGGTATTATTTGGGAAAATACGCGGCGTACTCCGAGTCTACGGCCCTCTGTGTTCAACCGCCATTGTGCATGCACGCTCTGCACAACAAGTAGAACCTAGTTTGTCATCACTACAAGGGTTTCTTTCCTGGGTTCCCGGGAAATCATAAGATTTCTGTACTTCCCGGGAATCGATGGCTTGATGAAAATTGGTTTGTCTTGATACCAAAACACGCTGGAATAGTTTCTTGGCAATGCCTGAAAGATTTTTAGAAGTAAATCAGCAATTTTAAAAGCCTTAATTGACATTAAAGAAGAACAAATGACGGCCAGTGTAAAGTTTGAAACTGTGACTACAATTGTAGCTGGCTTAAAGCCATTAAAAATTGGCTTTGAAAAATTAATGCAGTCGAAAAGCAACTTTGATAGCTGCAGAAGGTGTATTTTCTTTCGTTATTGCAGAATTGAACGAACAAAATTCAGAATTTGTAAAAAATATGAAATATTTTCTAATCCAAAGAATTAATGAGAGATGCAACGTTAATTTAATAGGATTAATGCAATAACTGAATTGTGGGAGAAAATACGAAGCAGCTGCAGTTACTGTCGATATTTCACGATTTCCTGGTAAAAATTGTTTGGCTAGACAAGCCGAAATGATAGGGACAAGGATTTTCTGCAAAGAAAGGAATCAATATCCAACTCTTCGCATTCAAAAAAAGAGAGCATGGACATTTTGAAAGAAAAACCTCTGACGTTGGACGAAAAATTAGAGAAAGCAAGTTACTCTAAAACAAAAGTTTTATATTGTTCAACCAAAAAAGTACTAGTTTCAACAAAATTATTAAACAAGGGATGCAGTTGTTCAACTCGACTGAAAATCCATCACCAAACATTATAAAACTATGTGAGGTTTTAAAAACAGTTCCTTCAACGTCAGTTGAAGCCGAGACAGCATTTTCTGTTGCCGGATTGTTCGCCACAAAGCTTAGAACTAGCTGAGTGATAAAAGTAGAAATTGCTTATGCTTTCTGAAATCCTATTTTAAAAATGAATAATCAATTTATTACGTATTTTTTTGTATTTTTTAGCTCATTGTATAAATAAATATTAATTTTGGAATTTATATGTATCCTTATTTTATTTAATTATTATTGATTTTGTTTAAAAATAACTTGTTTTTAAATTTTTAAAAAATTTTGATGTATTCCCGGGAACGACAATTACATTCCCGGGATTTCCGGAACATTCCCAGGAAATCAGAAACCCTAATCACTGTGTGAAACCGCCTCCCTAAGGTGACCATTTCTTTGATTGTCCGCGTGAGCTAGAGGTGTAGGGCTTACAAAAGGAATAGACATTTTTAAATTCTTAATATGACTTTATTAAGAATGAAACTTAAGTGTCTAACAATTTAGATAATATTATTTATGCGAGAATCTTCTATGAACAAACACACAATAATATATAGTTATAATGAATCGCGTAACTTGGACCACTATCAATATCTAATCCACCTAATCTGACTTCTAATAATATTACAAGTCCTAATATCAAATAGTCAATCCTACCTTAATTTGATTGTAGCTTCAGTCTTATGAAGAAGCGTCTGGGCGCGTGTGCAATGGTATGCACCTTGAACTAATGGCTTAATCTTCAAGGTAACTTCAACTGGCTGTCAACTCACGCTTGTATCACTTTCACACGTAATATTCCCCAAATTGCTATTTCACTTACTGAAACTTTTCTTATTTAAAAGCTATCTTATTTGCATTTCCTCTTCACATTTCGCTTCTTGGGTTTTGGTTGGAAAAGAGTTGCCATTAATCTTGGCCCCCAAAGAACCCAGAGGTCATGTTAAAGAAAAGACACGTGAGCCCGTCACAGGTGTCGTCACTACTATGCTATCTGTACTTAAATATATTAAACCTAGGTGTTTAAACGTTGTTTCATATTTTTTGGAAACTTTTTTTTTCTTTGCTTTCTTCTATAAATGTTAACTCTCGTGGAATTCTAAAGCTTCGTCAACTTGGGGGTTCTTGTTATTCTTTGTAGCGTGATTGAAAATGGTTTGTTAAAGCATATACACCCTAATTACTGTCAGCTAATTCCTTCATAATATTTATATGCTTGTTCCTTGCATTGTTGACGTTATTTTTATCTTGTGTGTTATTTTTCTAGAAAGATTTGCATAAAATAAAACAATTCGGAACTCTTACGACTGTAGTAAAGAATAAAATTTCTGGAAAGAAAAAGTTAACACAAATTTTTATAGAAAGAGAAAAAAATTGAATACATATTTGTTTATAAATACTTTTTTTTTATGTCGGCATGCTCTAACAAATTCGAATGGTACTGCAAAGAACGTGAATATTTGTGTGTTCATTCATTTTAGTTTTGAGTAGTTTTTACAAAAACATTTTAGAGAATCACCACTAATAATCTGATTTGTAAGCCTTTTTGTCTTTTTCCTCCAGGTGATATTCGTATACCATGGCGTACGGCTCCCTGCTCTATATAGCGTTGGTGAAGACTGCCTCCGAGGTTTGTCGCTTACCTGAAATCAAGACATTTATTGCGCAAGCACAAAAAACATGGGGAACACGTGACATTACGTTTGTATACAGTTCAGATTGGGTGTCATTAATAAACGAGAAGGTAGCACTCTTGGAAATACCGGTGGAACTGAAGGAGAAACTCGTCCACTTCATTCGTCCTATCGCCTTGAAAATAAAAGAGTGGCTTACCTGTCACACCGATCTTCTGCAATGCAACAACTCTGCAGTTTATCTTCAGAGTTCTCTTCAATGGAGAACAAACGGCACGATTGATGACCATAAGACTGGTATATGTTTAGCACGAAATGAAAATCTCAGTGTCGAAAATCGCTTTCTACTTTCTCAAGTCTATTATTTAGAAGACGATGCGTATGCACTTGGTCAAAAGCAGCCTGGAACACCCCAAAATACTGTCTCAATTGAAGAATTCCGCTGTACGGCGTATGAAACTATGATGGAAATGTTGGAATCGAACTTTTCAATATATGGCAAGCTCCGTGAATTTTACTGCAACTCTCCGGGTGTTTTGCAGCATTTTTTTACTAAAGTGGATACGAGCGCGAAATTCGATATTTTGAAGAAGTTCATGGACAATAACTGTGCAGAAATGAAAGTCGTTCATTTCAGCTTCATGGAGCTGTCTGAAAAGGAGCGCCAACGTTTGTATGAAAGATATGCTTCTGTATATCTCATTAGTTTCTTAGAGTGGCCGCTGCAGCACAACCTTTTAGCAGTGGCTGATCTGGTGTGGTCGTTCATCTGCAAAGAAGATTTCTTAGACCTGCTGGAGTTTATTTATAAAGAAAGAATTGAGAAAAGTTGGGAGGAGTATGACTACATAGGACTTCTAAGAAATTTTTGGTTGAAAGGCCCCGAAGATTTCAGGGATTTTGTGCGTTATTGTGATCATTTTTTGAGACAAATTTCTACAGAACCCCTTGGGTTTTTAAAATTGGTTTAAAAAAACAACTTCGTGCCTTTGTCCAGTTGACTTAATTGTTCAAGAGGCAACTCTTTGCTGACTTCTTATTTTTAGATTCGTGAAGGACTCTGGGAAACTGATTTTGTTTTGGTAAATATCAATTTCTATCCTCAACAAATGGTTGGTAGAATTTCTTGCACTGAAGTTGGTTAAAGAATCCTGTAAGGTTTGATTTATTGCGTACTTCTGGAAAAAGCATGTATTATACTTTTTTGCATTTAAAAAGTTTTTTTTTTTTTTTTAATTTTCAAAAAATCATTTGTATTTTTTTGTTGAAATTTTTTTTTCAAAAATAATACAACTAAATACATCTTTTTGAAGCATTTTTTGGGGGGCCCGGGGCGGGAGAGTCAAAAAAGGATTTTAAAACCATACAAAAAAAAGTACAAAATTCATTATTTTTTGATTAAATGAAATTTGCTATACTTTGTTTATATTTTGATAGAGCTTTTCTCAAATTTTTCTCATAGCTGGAAAAAAAATATGTTATTTTGAATGATTATTTATTTTTGGATAAAAAACCTTTTTTTTTCTAGTTCCTCCTATTCTACAACGGAATTTAATAACTATTGTTAAAAAAAAATTTTTTTTTAAAAACCATGAGTGCTAAATTGCAACTTTATGAGCCTTAATTGGCCCATAGAAATTTTGAAAATTCGAATGTTCTAAAAGCACAGAATATTCCAAATTCAGAAAATTTTTTTGCAAATTCGGTTCAATTTTCTATGTAATATTACGTATATATCGTTAATAATGAAATCGAAATAAAGCCTTTCTGCGCAATGTTGTTATTAGCAATGAAAAATATTTTTATCGAACTGTAATTATAAGAAGGTCGACTTTTTGTGAGGAATAAATTTGATATTTTCATTTATTTATAATTTTCTACACATTTTTATTTTCGAGAAATAACTTTTAAAAAGTACACGAATGAATAAATATAACTGCTTTCAATTTGCA
Source organism: Trichonephila inaurata madagascariensis (assembly GCA_019973955.1). Lineage (NCBI taxonomy): Eukaryota > Metazoa > Arthropoda > Arachnida > Araneae > Nephilidae > Trichonephila > Trichonephila inaurata. Next base: position 543,118 of record BMAV01005177.1, read on the forward strand.
TCTCTCAAAATTTATAACGGATGTCTTAAAAGTTCATTTCCAATATTTAGTCATGACAAACAAGATATTCACAGGAACTTGGGTCGGAAAATGCGAACCGCGATCGCTATGTTCACGGATTGATGGGTGGGAAACGACTTTACAGGAGAAGGATGAATCGATTCACTAACTCAAATCGGCTGATGTGCAATTTTCAACTGCGTCGCTGATTGTGTGAGGCAACTGCATTGGTTGAAAACACACTACCTTGTACTGCACGAGGATACGCTGCACCTCTACCACGTCCACAGGCATTTTGAAATGCCCATTATTTCCAACGCGCTACGTGTCGCACAGCCAGATTTTCCATCGGGGATTTTGGTTTCCAATTAATCCTATTTTACATACGATGGTACCTGAACTTGCACAACATATACGTGTTGTGTATCAAAACTCAAAAGTGACACGTGCCCATGCAAACCAACAACCTTGTACCACTGGAATGTCAAACTCGCAGGCCGCATGCGGCCCAAAACGAACATTTTTGCGGTCTGGCCAATATATCGGCGCACAATAATATATAATACATTAAGAAAATTTCTCCCGAAATAGGAAAGACGGTAGCAGAGAAGAAATGTTAAGTATCAGGACGTAAGCATTAAATTTCTTTGTTCTTTTATATACGAGTATGTTTATTATAATGTATTAAACGAAATAAACCTACATTTATATAAGTATTTATTTATTCATTTTTTGCGAGACGCCTAAAGTTGAACCTTGTTTGTTTGGCCCAAGTTAACCTTTAACACTCTTGTTGTACCATAAACGTTTGGGCTAGTGGCATGTTAATTGGCCCTTATGTATTACCTCAACGCCTCGACGAAAATAACTATCATGATTTTTAGGAATTGTTGCTGGATCTGATGGCTGACATTCTAACAGTTGCACACCGAAACATAGGATATGATGAAGCGTCTGCACATTTTAGAAGAGCTATGCGGGAATACCTCAGTAGGATATATCCTGGAGTTGCATGAACCGTCTGTCTGACTCCCTTAGATTTTTACCTGTGGGAGTCCATCGTGTGCAAGACAACCGTTACATAGGATCCCATAACCAGGATCATTGAAGTGGAGACACATATCCGTGCCCATTTTCAACGGGTCCGTGAATCCATACGTCGACGTTGTGAATGATTTTCGAACATCTGTGATTTAACCATCCTGTTTAATAAGTCATTAAAACCTCTTTGGACATCCTTTTCCTCTTTTTGGTGCTGTGCACATTTTTGGATAAAAGTTCCTATGTAAATCATATTTATCATGCTATGAACGTCCTTTTGAGACACCCGTTTAATTTCTGCAGTACATACTAGGGGGCATCGTAAAATTTTAACTATTAATTATAAATAATCGAGGTGGAAACTTAAATTTTTATTTGTTATTAAGATTTGTCTAATCATCACTATCCTCCACATTTCTGTCAGAATTTCCGAGCCCTTCGAAAACCATCATCGAAAACTATTGTTCCATCTCTTGAGTGACACCATTTACGTTGTCACATTATTTTTGGTAACAAGATAAGGATAATGTGGCAAAATTTCAAAGTCAGGTAGCTTTAATTCCACTGTGACCGGGACCTTATCTATGAAGGACTTGTGGTCGATTTGAAAACTTCTTTTTCACCTCATTTCACGGTCTACATTCTCAAACGAAGAAACCGAGTGACTCAATCCAATTTGGCTTACAAATCAACATTCAGAATAAATTTGGCTATGATGTCTCGGTTATTTCTTAGAAGTAATTAAAAGTTTACACCGTAAAACAATCCCGAAAGCTTTAATAAAAGACATGAATATCAATTTTATCAGTAGGCGCTAAGACATACGAACTATATTATTTCGATCTTTTAAGTTAGACAACTTTAGCAACATTGGTGATTGTGTAAAACTAACCAAATCATTTATAAAATTATTTTAAATAATCTATATTTAATTTTCAAAAAAAAGTCTCATCTTATCGATTACTCGTATTAACCTCTCAAAAGTATGTATTAATAAATATCTATTATTTAAAATCTACGTTGCATTTTTATGATCATATATGTTGATCAATGGTAGTTAAATTGTTTATCAAAAGCATCGAAATTATACATTTTGTACGTAATACAAAGAACGAATTGATTTCTTCGAAATTACTTTTTGTGGGCCAACTGTATATATATAGTTCAAATTTTTTCAATCGTTAATAAAATACATTTTAAAGCGCTCAATTGAGCTGAAATTTTAGACACGATTATTTTGGAACACAATATGGTAATTTAATTATAATTAATAAATATTAGTTGATTAAAACTAATTATTCAAAGAATTATAGATACACAGCCACGTTGGCATCATTTTTGGCGACTTAACGACCATTTTGGCGACTTGAGTCAAAACTTTAAAAGGTTTTTTTTCTCACATTATAAAGCGCTAATTTGAGCTGAAATTTTCTATACACGATTGTTTTGGATAACAATACGATAGTTTAATTAAAATTAATTGACTGAAACTAATTATTTAAAAAATTACAGATACAGAGTTACGTTGACTTTATTTTTAGCGCGACTTGGGTCAAAACTTTAAAAGAATTTTGTTTTCTCGCGTTTTAATCTTTTATCTACCGCGTTATAATTTACTGCAATTTTTTTCGTGTAATATTTTTTTTTTTTTGAAACACTGCATTGAAAATTAACGGATATACATAAACAAAATATTCAACTTGAAGAAATTGAATCTGTTAGAGCTGATTAATTAATTAAAGATATCCAACTGTAAAATTAATTATATACACTGTTCACTTAAAGTAAATAGTCAAATCGTTTTCTAAGGTCTTCATTAACATACAAAAAAAAATAATAATAAGACTTAGCTTTTGACATTAACTATTTTTTCGGAACAAAAATGACAATCATCGCAATCCGTTGAAAACGCAATTTCTGCTATAAAACTATCCACCTTCCCCACTAAAATACTCATCATAGAACCCGTGCTGCCAATATCTTGGAAGAGTGGATTTCAAAGAATATATTCCTGCTAAGTATCCTCAGAGTTTTCGTAAAAATGGTTATTTTATGTAATTTTAAAGTAAATGGTACTTTTAAGTACCGTCGGTAGATAAAGGGTTAAAGCATTCAGTTGAACTGAAATTTTATATACGCGATTGTTTTGGATGACAATATGATACTTTAATGATAATTAATAAAAATTAATTGCCACTTAATAGTGTGATTATGTTATATATGTATGTACATATTTATTTTAACTGTAATTATTGAATAAAAAGTAACTAAAATAAAAATTTTCTTTGTTGGCCTACGTAGGAATTGACATAAAAGTTTTTTTTTTATATATTACTTGAATATTTTGTATTTCAATAAAAATTTACGTTATAGTTCAGTATGGACAGTTTAGATTTTCTGAAGCAGTTACAAAATATATCGATTTATTTTCTATTGGGATGTATTCCCCTATCTTTCGTACATTTAATAAAACATTTGCTGTATTTCAGAACGTCTCAAAAGCTAACTGGAAGTGTTTATTACCTATTATGGTATGAAAATACTCAATCCGTTTCAATCACCAAACATCTTGAGAAATTATTTCTGCTTACTTTTACTATTGTAGTTGGAAAAATAAAGTAAATTAAAAATTGCCTTGAATATTTGATGTAAACTCTTGACCATAAATGAAATAGGCTAAATTCGTGACCATCAGAATCATACATTAGCGGGTGGAAAAGTGCCATTAATAAACATTATTTTGTTCACTGTTTTCTTTTTTTAATGTTTCCCAGATGTTTTTGTGTAAAGCTCCTAAGGCATGCAATCTGTATTTGTGTTATTAATGTGTGCCTGTAGATCCTTTAAACATTTCTGAACATTTTTGTAATAGGGGCTTCTTAGTTATAGGCATAGCACTTGTGCTCGTCCATAAATGTTTTCTGTATTTCCTGTTATTCTTTGTGTTGTAATATCCCACTATGTGAATTCCATTGTGTAAATGTATCAAGTTTTAGATTTTAGAGATGTATATTTATTTGAATTAAAAGAAATTGTAGTCCATTATGTGTTTTTGTCTTCTCCTGAAAGTAGATATTGGATTGGTTATTGACATTGTGTTTCATTATTGAATTCCTACTATTAGTTCACACTCTCCCTATACAGTAAAACCTGTTTTTGTGCGGTAGATCGGGACGGCACAAAAAAAACTGATACTTACATAAAACAAACAACCTTGTCGACTTACTACAGAATTTTTTTATGCGCTGGAGAGGGACCGCATAAAAAAAAGTCGTCCTTAGAAATTACGTTTATTAATTACGCAATTTATGGGAAAGTACTTCCAAAAAAATAAACGTTTAAATTCCACATGGAGACATTTCACAAACATTTCATTTCTTATTGTATACATGGAGGAGAAGTTTTCAAAATGCGCTTTCATAATTCACTGAAACTCATCGTAATCCAATGCCTCCATCTTCTTGTGAAGAATCAGTTCAAAATCACTTTCGTCACTTGAAGTTATGATTTCAATTGATTTTTTGGCACCATAAAGTAAGGGATAGGTTTTTGTAACAATAGTCGGTTGTGGTCAGTTGCTTGTAAACGTCACGATAATTCAATAGGCATGATCGAAACTCTGTTTGGAACTTGTTTCGGAATTGGTATATGTTTTAAGAAAATGCTTTTCCGATATGTTGGAAAGCTGGATCCATGCATATTTTTGTCCGGTTTTTCTTGACCGTCTTCAAAATCATTGGAAGTTTCGTCTTCAATCACTCGCGTGTTACTAGCACGTTCAGAGAAAGCAACGCAACTGCACGTGCATCGTCGAGAGACTGTTTGGAACAAATGTGTACATTGATGGAAAACATTACAAAGACGCATGCCTCTGTAAAAAATGTCCGCATAAAAAAAATTCGTACAAAAGTAATCGGACAAAAATAAAATCGCTTAAAAAAAGGACAGCGCAAAAACAGGTTATATTGTGTGTGTATAATATATGTAGTATAATAATAAATGAAAAAGTTGCACTACATACAAGGATATATACATCTTGTTCAAATTTTCAATCGTCAATAAAATACTTTTTATTCATCCATTCAAGTTCAAAATTCATTAATTCGATTTAATTAATGAAAAAATTTACAAACAAAAATAATAGTCCAACACCATGTATAAAAAAGGAAAATTGCTTGTTGTGTCCCTGTAGCGCAATGTACTTCTAATTCAAAGGTCGTGCGTTCGAATCCTACCTGAGGTGGTTTAATTTCTAAGAATGTGATTTATGAATGAATAAATGGTAATAAACAAAATTAATAGTCCAACACCCTATATAGAAAGGAATATCGCTTTCTATTTTGCCACACTGTGAAAAACCGGTATTCAGAACCGAGTACGAAATACTCACTTTTGAATACGTCACATACTCAAAATGGCTCCGATGCAAACATACTCAAATTTGAATAGGCCCGATTCTCATCTATGGCAACGAGTACGTACTCAAAATTGTAAACATCGCATACTCATTTTTGAACCTATTACTGGATCAAATTTGAGAATGCAACAACAAAATGACTATGTAATGCACTCATTATTGAGTTTTTTGCTTTCAAATATGAGTATGTATAATATTTATTTTCTATGTTGTATTTAATATGAATTTTTAACAGAAAAAGATGTATCTGAATATGTAATCGCTAAGTTGTAAATTTCACTTTCTTCATCTTACATATTATTTAATATACATTTTATGAAATATTTTTGCCACTTAACTTCGAAATCAAAATTCTTTTTACATTTACTGTGTGTTACAAAAAGATACTCGCGTATTATTGCAAAAGTGCCAACGTTTATCGCCAATACGGTTGCGATAATACAAAAAGTACCAACAAAAATTTCACTTTAAGAAAAAAAAAATGTAACTATTATGTGATCATAAACTGTATATCTTCGAATTTATAACTCAGATTTAAATCTTTGAAAATATCAAAAATAGATTCGATAAAATAGTTAAGCAAATGTTTAAACATTTGAACTAGTTCTAGAAGCAATTTGGTTCATTAAAAGTTATATTTATGTTTCTAGAAGATTATATTGTTTCTTTAAAATCCTATACAAGCAGAAAATTAACTTTTATTTAAATTCAGTCTTTCAATAATAAGTTATTAGAAATATCTTGGAAACATTAGGATGAATAACAGATTTTACATGGTAAAAATTTCGGTTCAAGTGTAGTATAGAAGGGCCACTTGGGTCAGTCCTTTTTTTGGCGACTAAAAGTGGTCGCCAAGGTACTTTTTTAGGAATTATTTATTTTAGAATGAATTCGATATCTCACCATAACATGTGAAGTTTATCCAAAGAAAAATAGCCAAATCCGAAGCGCCCGCCCCCCCCATACTACACTTGAACCAAAATTTCAAAACAATTAAGAAAGGAATAGTTTTTTTACATATTATGTAACATGAAGAAAAAAACCTTTTGACTAAAATAACAGTTATTAAGACCAGGTGTGTGAGTACTTTTTTTATCAATTGTTTTATTTTAATAGAAACACATCCACATCCAGATGGAAATATAGAAAAATGCATTGCAATAAATATTACAAATTAAGCTTGTTTTTTATTCACATCAACTGATTTTACACTCTCCAATCACCAAAAAAAACAAACAAATATTATAGTTTTTAAGTTAATGTTTTTCGAATAAAAAATTTTAGTCCTTAGAAGAATGTAAAAACAACTAAAACAGTAGATTTTTACATTTACAAAACATTTAAAAATCACAAGTTTTTAACCAATTTGAAAGAGCTTTTAGAGAAGTTTTTAGCACCTATTTAGAAGAAAAAATAACATCCTAAGTACTAGGAGAACAATAATCCAGTGTAAAGCATTACTTACGGTACAGCATTTTATTTTCAATACCTTTTTTTCAACGATTCACTGTAAACAAGAAAAATAAAACAAACCAAATTATTTTTTTGAAATATTTATTCCGGAAATTGTACACACACAATAAAAAAATAAACAAGAATATAAGTGAGATTTTTGATAAAAGTCATGAAGTTACTAAATGTCAGTGAAAATGCCTTTCAAACTGTGTTTTAAATAAATTACATATTAGGATATGTGAATCACCTAAATCATTTACAGAAAAATTAATAAATAGCTTTTTGAGAGGAATCTTAAAGCTTTTTCACATTAGAGTAAAATCTCTGCAAATGATGTTCATAACTGTATAGTTTTCTAAATGACTATCTACAAAATTTAGCATAACACATGTGTACACTACACACCAAACATTTTTTAGGCATGGTTTTGAAATTGCTGCAAATAAGATTTTGGCATCCAATAGTTTTCAATCTAAGATGATGGTCTCCCACTAAGAACTCAACATGAAAATAATTTAAAAGAATGCCTTATTCCTGACAAAAGAGAAATTACATTAGGAAGTAAAAATGTAAGTACTTTTTCGTATAAAACCAATTAGAAAAATATGAGTGCCAGGATTTAAAAAAATACAACACAAGGTATTTAGAAATGCCAGGAAAAGAAGCAGAAAAACTATGGAAATTGGAATGTGGGGAAAATGGAAAAATAATAACTGCATTTAAAAGCGTGGTGTGCTTGATATCAATTGTTATAATTTCTTACTAGTTTTATTCCGTAATGCAGACTTAGTGTAAAAATGCAGTACAACAAAGGACCACACGCTTTTACCACAATAACCTTAATTTTTTCGTTAGTCATTTTATTCTTATATTAAGATATATTTTTTAATTTTTAGTACGATTAACTATAAAAGCATTTTTTAAACTATAATTTATTTAACTTATGGTGTTTCATATACATCAGACTGAACAGATTTCAGTACTTGCATATTACCAAAACAATCGCCAACTATATTATAACTTGCTAAATTGGCAACTCCAATTGGTACTTACGTCTTATTGCAACCTATTGGCGACATTACATGAAACGAAGTACCTGGTTGCCAATTGTTGTGATATTTCATAAGTGACCTCTGATTTCCTAAGTGTTGTACGCACTAAATTGGCAACCAGGTGCTTCGTTTCATATAATGTTGCCAATAGGTTACGATAATACGTAAGTAGGGGAACCTGTATGCCTAAGGCCATATTTTTTCAATGCACAAAAACAGAGCCCCTGACTGTTTAAAAATGGGAAACTGATATGGACCAAATGGACGGACCTAGGTACAATATTATTGTACCTAGAACCTTTTCCTGAAAGTTAGATTTCACTCTGTAATCTAATCGATAGAAAACAAACATGCACACATGAATTTAATGAAAAAAAAATATTAGCTAATACATTGATTTATCATGTAACTATTTAAATTGCAATGTGCCAAATTATTAATGTGAATTAATAATTTAACATGTTTTCATTCAACATTATAATTCAAAAAACTGGTTCCTAAACTGAGCTGCATACATTGTCGCTCTGAAGCATCAACAGATTGTGGTTTGGGCAATTTAAACACAATATTTCTGTTGCCAATTTCATAAGTTTCTTCCTTATCAAAAAGAAACTTATTTGAATGTGCAATATTCTTCAGAAATTTAACACTATAGTGTTCTTCTTTAACATCTATTATTTCTGCCACATTAGGTTTTGACCATTTTATTCTGTCAGGATTTCTAGGCATCTAAAAAAGTTAGGAATTTATAATTGCTCTTAAAGAGGAAAATTGATAAATTAAAAATTTAATTGAAATATCGTAAAAACCTGATTTAAAATTATATTTTTATAACTATAAAAAAAATATTTTTTAATTAAATGAATTCTTATGTGTGTAAGCAAAATAATGACCCTGAATAATAACAATAATGGTAGCTAACATATTATTTATCAATCAAGCATGTTGAAAGTTTCAGAACAAAATATACACTCCTCATTTTAACAACATCCAATAATAAAAAAAACTTGACTCAATCAAAATGGTTCAGGTAATTAAGACCATTTTCCTCCTTTTATTGTGAAAACTTGTTCAATAAAATAATAATATAAAGACCTAGGTACAAGGTAACTATGTGGCCCCAGGTACAAGACTAGGTAATTTTATACAAAATGTCTTCTGCAGAAAAACCCACATGCAGAGAGGATTTATTTAAAATCTTATTTAGTACTTAATGTTTCATACAAAATTATGTACAAGAGAGAGAATTCAAAGAAAATTTTTTGACTTATTTTGTTCAAAAATAAAAAGAGATGAGCTGCAAAACTTTACTTCAGACGATGTAAAAATGTTTTTCATTTATAACTAACCACAGCTTTCTTTTGCAAAATTTCAAAATGAATGCAAAAGTAGGAATTGGTGTTACCACTCAACCCAACTGAGTAATAAAACTAAATATTATTCGAATAAAATGGGGTGGCCCTAGGTACTTTTTTATGTTTCCACTCGTCTCACTACTCAGTTTTTTTATGTTTTCCACTCGTGTACAACATACCTGCATGTAGGAGTTCTTGTACCAAAGCTGTATTAATTTTTGGTACTTGCATATTATCGCAACCATATTGGCGAGATTATATGAAATGAAGCACATGGTTGTGTCAATTTAGCATGTACAACACATGGAAAATCAAGGTTGCCAATTTGGCGAATTATTTTGAACGTTGGCACTATTGCGATAATATGTAGGTACCTAAATTTTCTCTACCTTCCTTTAACTTGTTGAAGACCAGTTGATTTTCACTGTTAAGCCTAACTCCATTTCAAAATTCATGTAAAATTCTTGCTGTAATAAAACAACCAAAATTTATAGTTTATAATCATTCCATAAGTTCCAAATCCAGATCACACCAGTATGATAACTCCGAAATGGGAAAAGACAATCTCACATACTATACCATGTTCCCTGAAGTGATTACATATACAGTGGACAAAAAAAGTGTTCGTACAGTTACAATTTCCTATAAAATTTAATGTTTTCAATTAATAAAAATTAATATATTGGAATTGTAAATTTTTAAGTATAAACTATTTTTTAAAAAAAAATTAATCAAAAAACTACTAAAAAATTACACCACAAAAGTCTTCGCACACTTAACAAAAATCTCAACATAGCTTTAAATATTGTATTTCTTTCTTATTTTAGTACTTAGTAGGATATCTTTTAGTGTCCACAACAACTTTTAAACGTCTTGGTATAGATTTAGTCAGTTTTTTGTAATTTCTGCATCGATTTTCGACCATTCTTCTATGATTATTATTTTTACTTCATATTATGTGTTTACATGTCATGTTTTCTTTTTTTTAAAAATCAAAATCTCACCAAATATGTTCTACTGGGCTAAATAAAGTGATTGAGGAGGTGTTTCAAAATTTTGGGACAGCTTTAGAGACGCCAGCGGCGTACATTGAGAGCAGTGAGCTTGGCGTCATTATCCTGTTAAAAAATGAAGTCATCTCCTACATTCAAATTTTGGGTGGATAATTTAAAATTTCTCTTTAAAATATTTAAATAGAGATCATGATTCACAATACCATAAAAAAATACCAAATTACTTAAATCTGAGGCCGATTTACATCCCCACGCAAGAACACTTCCACCTCCATAGTTAATTCATCCAACTAGATTCTTGGGATTAAGTTTCAGAAAATATAAAATTGACAGCAAATTGATTGGGATGACAGAAAATTCAACATTTTTGGTTCTGATGGGCATATTATAGCTTGTAAATGAGGAGTTTAATCCCATGAATTTATATGGAACATGAACTCCTCCACCGGAAGTATTCTTGTGTGGAGGTGTAAACCGGCCTCAGAATTAGGTATTTTTTTATGGTATTCTAAATCATGAGTTCTATCTAAATATTTTAAAGAGAAATTATCCGCCCAAAATTTGGATATATGAGACGACTTGTTTTTTAACAGGATAATGACGCCAAACGCACTGCTCTCAATGTACGGCGCTGATGTCCCTATAGCTGTCCCCGAATTCTAAAACACCGCCTCAATCACTTTTATTTAGCCCAGTAGAACATATTTGGTGTGGTTTTGATTTTTTAAAAAAAGAAAACATGACATATAAACACATAATGTGAAGTAAAAACAATAATCGTAGAAGAATGGTAGAAAATTGATGCAGAAATTACAAAAAACTGATTAAATCTATACCACGACGTTTAAAAGTTGTTGTGGACAATTAAAGATATATCCTACTAAGAACTAGAATAAGAAAGAAATACAATATTTAAAGCTATGTTGAGATTTTTGTTAAGTGTACGAAGACTTTTGTGGCATAATTTTTTAGTAGCTTCTTGATTACTAATTTTTTTAAAAAAAATAGTTATACTATTTTTAAAAAACTGATTATATAATTTCGTTAAGAACAAGTTGCAGATATCATAAAAAAATTACAATTCCAATACATTAAATTTCATAGGAAATTGCAAGTGTACAAACACTTTTGTGGTCCACTGTATGCAAGCATGATTCTATAAATGGATTAATAAATAAAAGCGTAAAATATATTTAAGCGGATTAAATATCAAGAATGATATATATCTCATTCATTTTCATCCAAATAAACAAAACTATGGTTACATTAAAGTTGTATTATAAACCAGAAGATCAATATGTTGTGAATTAAAACTTATTGACTGGGCTTGTCTCTTTATTATAAAAAATATTAATTTAATAAGATTTTTTAGAAATATCAAAATTGTTTTCAAACAAAGCAAAACATTATGGTTATGAAAGTATAACCTTCTGCACTGTGTTAAAAGATTAATCAGTACTTACATATTATGGCAACGTATATGTTCAGGTAACTCGCCCAGTTGGGCAATACCAATTTCGCGTGTGTCATGTGTGCTGAATTGGAAATCATGTGCTTTGTTTCATATAATGTCACCAAAAGGTTGTGATCATATGTAAGTACTGATAAATCTAATTTAAACAATGTAGATCAATTACTAATGAGACAAAATATCCATTAAATATTAGTAGATTTAGTAATTTAAGTAGATTTCCAAAACTGTGTGTGTGTGTGAAAATTAAAAAGCATTCTTGAAATAGATTACATTCAATTTTACTAACTAATTTGGGTCATTCTGTTCAGTAAATTTTGATTCTTTCAATATTCGAAAATCAGAATGAAAGGAATCATAAAATATAAGTGTATTGAAATTGTTGAAGCTCCTTCAAATAAATTCTTTTTGAAAACTTTTCCATAAATTTACTAAGCTAAAAAGGTTCTTTAAAATTTACAAGAAATAAGTTTCCTAAAAAAATTATAGTTTAAAAAAACTAAAACACGCTTTTATAGTTAATTGAACTAAAAAGTAAAAAATAATTCTTAATATAAGAATAAAATGATTTATGAGAAAATTAATATCATTGTAATAAAAACGTGGAGTGCTTGATATCAATTGTTATAATTTCTTACTAGTTCTATTCCGAGTGAGTGAATATTAATGTTGCACTGTTTAGCTACACGAGGGCTTTTGGCGACAGACCACGTAATTTTGAATCATGGTCAAGCGACGTGGACGACACCTGAGCTGGCACACCCCCTCTCCTAACTACCACACCACACCAACGGGAGGATATTTCAGCTCTCGACAGATTTAACATGCATCACTGCCATACACGGCAAGTCTTTAGTGGTACTAGGCTCGAACTCGTGACAAGGCCAGCCACGATCCGATACCTTGACCACTCGGCTACCACGGCCATAGTTCTATTCTGAATTGATTGATTGATTGATTGAATATTAACGTCGCACTGTTCAGCTACACGAGGGCTTTTGGCGACGGACCACGTAATTTTGAACCATGGTCAAGTGACGTGGACGACACCTGAGCTGGCACCCCCCTCTCCTAACTACCACACCACACCAACGGGAGGACGTTTCAGCTCTCGACAGATTTAACGTGCATCGCTGCCCTACACGGCGGGTCTTTAGTGGTGCTGGGCTCGAACTCATGACATGCCTGCCATGGTCCGATACCATAACCACTGGGCTACCGCAGCCCCGTTCTATTCTGAAATACAGAGTTAGTGTGAAAATGTAGTACAAAAACCCCACACTTTTACCACAATGACATTTATTTTCACGTTAATAATTTTTTTCTTAAATAATGAATTATTTTTTACTTTTTAGTTCAATTAACTATAAAAGAGTGTTTTTTAAAACTATATTTTATTTTTAATTTTTTAGTTCGATGTTCAATAAAAGCATATTTTTTAGTTTCTCAAACTATCATTTATTTATTTCTATTTTCAAAAAAAACTGGGCAATTATTTATATTTTAATAAGAAATTACTAATGTGAGGGGTTTCGCTTTTGAGTTGTAACTTAATCTTTTAGTCGCCAAATCTGGAGATGGGAAATCGTTAATCGTCATGATCCTTATCAGGACAATGAAACAAAATCATTAAATTATTGTATTGTCATCGGTCCTTGAGAAGTGTGCTGAATTTCGAATTAATCTTACCTTTTAGAGTGGGTAAAAATTGAGTTCAAAGATTCCATTACATACAGGTATAACTTATAAAAGCATGTTAAAAAAAATTAACAATTGAAAACAAAAATTTATTTTGTAAACTTGCCATTTTCAAAACATGCAAAACATTTTAAAGTTCAGTATGAAAATAAAACTAAAATTATAACAAAAGAATACTATCAATAAATAAGTGCCTGAATAAATCAAATGATATGACTTGTTATGAATCAAGTAAATCACATTAAATTTACACGGCTGTCTTTTTTTAAAGAATCTGTCAAAAAATGAGATAAACATTTATCAAATTTACTATATCCGTAAATTACTATTATAACCTAATTTTATAAAAACAAGGCACTTACTTTAGTTTTACAATTTATTTATTTTTGGGAATAAGAGGCAAAAAAGACTATTATCTTTTAAAAGACTAAAGAAATATTTATAATTTAGTTGATATCAAAATGTTTCATTTTCTGAACAAGAATTCTAAATGTTGATCTATTTGACACAGCTTTCTCCAATAACTCTTTGAAGGTGATATTGCAGTGAGAATCAATTTTGAGATAAAACTTTAGATGATTTCGAGGATGAGTATAGCTACTGCAGCTTAACAAGATATGGTCGAAGTCCTTTAAATAATTACAAGAGCTAAAATTTGCATTGTTTGATAAATTGAATTTTTGTAGAAGTCCTCGAGTAATGATCATTTTGCAAAAGATTCAAGTATACAGAATTTCTTCTCTTCTATTGCTTGTCCATTTAGAGATGGTGCCAATGTTTGGAATGTTGCCCAAATTTTTAAAATACTTGCTTAAATAGAAATTAGCATTTGCTTTTATAAAAATTTCATCAATTTTAATTTTTTCATAAATTTTTTTACTGATGTCTTCTGAGGGAATCCAGTCTATGTATAGACTCCGTGACACATCTTGCGAAGTCAAAACACAAAATCAAAACAATGTGTTCTTCCGTGGGTAACGTGGTAGATACAAAAAATATAGTTCGGAAGATTTAAGGGAACTAAATTTGTTGTTGGACCCCAATTTTTCAAATATGTAGCCGGTATATTAAAAGAGCATCTGTAAACCTGAATATCTTTTTTAATTTGTTTCAAAGTGTTAATTAACCATTTTTTCGGGTTTTGATTACATGCAAGGTTTCATATTCGATATAACCATGTGATCAAACCTGATACAAATATATTCGTTTCAAAATGAGAATGTGTATGAGCTCATTTTTGAGTAAGTCTTTTTTCTCCGTGCACTTAATATTGTGATTCTGTCCTATGCTTATACACGTGGGAATCCAACCGAAATCTTTCAAAAAGGTGGGAGTCTTCAGATAGCGGGGTTTTTATGGCGTGGTGTCTAGGGGTTTTTTAGGGTGTATTAGTTAATTTTGAAATAAAATAGACAACATAGTTCAAGAAAGAAACTGGTTCAAAACTAAATAATTTATTAAGAATTATAGGGGAGTATTTACATGGGGAATATTTCAAAAGAATAGGAAAGTTGGATAAGCATATTTCGGAAGAATAGGAAAGTTAGATCACATTACTTTAAGGGAGGCAATTGAGATTAAATAGAACTCATTATGGTATTATTAAGACTTACCGCTTGGCGCAGACGAACGATAGAACTCATTATGGTGCTATTAAGACTTACCGCCTGGCGCGGACGAACGGCGCTGACGCGCGAAATACGAAGTTTCTCGACGGTTGTTAGTGGGCCTCTGGCGAAAAAGGTTGATGACGGCGTTTTAAAAGGGACGCTAGATGGCGTTGATGTGGAATACTGTTTTGATTAGAATTGCCGACCTCGGTAAAGGATATGATCTAACCTTTTACAAATGGGATATTCTACATACATATTTATATTAATTGTAATTATTTAATAAAAAGTATCTAAAATAAAATTTTCTTTAGTGGGCCTAAGTAGGAATTGATTTTAAAAAAAAATTATTTTTTTTAAAGCGTGTAAATGATTTTTTTTTTCTGTTCCTACTCTATTAGCTCATTTATTTATTTATACTATATATTTATTTATTTTGGTGGAATTTCAATCGTTAACAAAATGCAGTTTAAAGCGCTCAATTGAGCTGGAACTTTATATACATGATTATTTGGGATGACAATACAGTAATTTAATTATAATTAATAAAAATTAATTGATTAAAGCTAATTATTCAAAGAATTACAAATACAGCCACGTTGGCATCACTTTTGGCGACTTGTGTTAAAACTTGAAAAGGTTTTTTTCTCACATTTTAAAGCACTCATTTGAGCTGATATTTTCTATACACTATTGTTTTGGGTAAAAATACGATAATTTAATTATAGCTAGTTAAAATTAATTGACTGAAATTAATTATTTAAAGAATTACAGATGCAACCATGTTGGTTTCGTTTTTAGCGACTTGGGTCAAAACTTTAAAAAATAAAATTCTCACGTTTTAAGGCATTTAGTTGAACTAAAATTTTATATACACGATTGTTTTGGATGAGAATACGATATTTTAATGATGATTAATAAAAGTGACTTACCACTTAATGTTGTGATTCTGTCCTATGTTTATACATATTTATATTAATTGTAACTATTTAATAAAAAGTAGCTAAAGTAAAATTTTTCTTTGTTGATTTAAGTAGGAATTGTTTTTTGTATCTGCTGAATTAGAATAAAGTGAAGAGTCGGCTTTACATTCTCTTAGTGGAAATTGTGTCTTTTGATTGTGTGTGATAAATAAACAGATTGTTTGGATCATGGCGAATGTTTCTTCCCACACATCTAGGTGCCCATCACAAACTGTTAATAGATTGTTCTTAAATGCAACGGGCCACTCAGAAAGGGCCGTCAAGCCGCAGGTTGAGTAGACTGTATATGTCTACCAACATCATTACTCTTTTAACTGAAAGGCGAGTCAGTTTGGGTCCAAGTTTTTGAATCATATTTGACAGCGCGTGCTGTTTACTTAAAAGGATCACAGGTGGATCTTACTTTTTCATAGAGACCCAGGGCTTCAAGAAGTCTTAAGAAATCTCTGGAATTTAGAATAAAAATTTAAAATAAAATTATTGCTCACTGTTATTTAATTAATTATTTTGAAAGCCACTGAGTTACCCAGAAGCATCTGGAACGGGGGTCAGTAGCCTTATAGCTGGGGTGTGCCAAACCAATTTACCATAGTGCCACGTAATAGGAAATATTTGAAAGAATTTGATTTTTTTGGTAATGCATGCAGAAATAGGAATAGAGTTTAAAAATACAGATTTAGAGTTTTATCATTTATTAGTTAAGCATCATTTAAAGGTATTTGTTAACAAAAATCTTTCAACATAAATAAAATATTAAAATTGTATATATAATGTGTTGTGTATATTTTTTAAGAATATTTATATTAAAAAATTAGAAATAAACAGCATAAGAAAATAAATATTTCTACAACATTGTGAAATAAAAAACTGACATTTTAATGTGAAACTTATCCCTGCAAAGCTCTACTTAATACTGCAATATCAGAAGTATAATTTGTGATTTTCAGTTTGACACGTGATTCTGAATACTTAGTTGTTAAACAACCGGTTTGTGAACTCAAAATATATTTGATATGATAAAAACGTTTTTCACATTTATATGTAGACATACCCTTTAAGTAGAGGATGTTGTCTTTTCACATAAATCACAAACTACACGTAGGAAGATTCATTTGAATCGTTTTATGACGAAATAGCATCTAATACAAATGTGTGAGGCATTGAGACACTGAGCGTTTTAACTTTATCTAATAACTTTGAAGAGTGTCACGCGTGCCATAGGTTGCCGACCTATTTTGTTCTTTTCATTTTGTCAGATATTTTCTTTGTACTTAATGCATTTCAAAATTACTTCTGTATTGAATCTCACAAGATAATTTGCAAAATCCTTTTACAACAATTTTTTTTCCTCAACAACTTTTGGGAATGAAGAGGCTAGTAATCTAATTGGCATCTGAATACTAATGTAGAATTAGAAAAAATGTTACTGATTTTTTTGAAATTTTAGAAAATTTCTCAATTTCTAAGTGGACCCAAAACAGAAAAGATCAGTAAAATGATCATCACTCTAGTACTTTTGCGCAAATTTAATTTACAGGACAAAGCACATGTAAGCGGTTTTTTAATCATATATTAAACTGTAGAAATAATTAATGGCCTATTCTTAAAATTCATCTCCGAAGAACCACAACCTTTAGAGATAGTTTGAATAAAGCAATGACTACTAAATGAATATTTAGAGGGGTTTCTTTTTATTGTGGATGAGATGAAACACTTACAAGGAAATTCATTGGTGTAATAGTAGTACTTCTTTAGGGTATTTAACCCTCACAATATGTAATTCCGCCGAATGGCCTGTCAATTCGGAGAAAACAGCCTTCGAAATGGATGCTTAACTTTTAATTACTTCAAGCAACTTAGTAGCATACTTGGTAGAATGCCTGCTTTCTACGCCGGCGGATAGGGTTCGAATCACACGATCAACTTTTTTTTTTTCAATTCATTTAATTTTTTTAAGTTAAATAAATTTATTAAAAAGGACTGAAAAAATATTATATAATTATAAAATAATTAAATTAATATATAAAAAAGAAATAATGTTTTTATTATATTAATTATAAAATAATTAATTTAATACTAATAATGTATTTTATAAATTATTTTATATTATATGTAATATTTTATTTGTAGTATATTGTATTTCACATTATAAAACTATTTGTAACTAATTTTTATGTAAAATATCATTTAATATTTACTATATATTTTATTATAAATATTATTTATTAATATAAAAATATATTTATAAAATATAATATAAATATTTATATAGTTACAGTAATTTTTTTTACTTTACAAAATACAAAATAATTATATAAATTATCATTTAATATTTAATAAACTTTTCATAAATATATTTATTTAATTACATAATAAAAATAATAAAATAACATATGTTTTATTAATATAATAAAAATAACATATGTTTTTTTTATATATTTTTAATTTAATCATTTTATAATTATACAAAATATTTAATAAGTGTAACGAATGGTAATAGAGCTCCCTCTCCTGGCCGTATGGACAAGTAACCAGTCTGACTGCTACCTCGGTGAAGGAAGTACGTGTCAGAGTCCGACTGCCACCTCGGTGGAGAAAGGATATGCCAATGTCCGCCCTCTCAAACCCCTTAGTATTTGTATAAAGATTAACTGGGTTTTTTTTATGTATTTGTAACTGTGTGCTAAATTAGAAAGTACAACCAATTAAAATTATTTGAGCTAGCCGCCGGTGTTATTTTTGAGTACACGTTATAAAATGGTGCCCAGCGAGTGGCACGAAGAGGAAGTTAATTTTAATAGGACTGTTAGTCTAACAAAATTATCTTCAGTATTCTGAACTGCTAGTTCACAAAGAATTTCTAAAAGTATTTTCTGAAGTTGTAGTTGCCAGCTACGAAGTTGGATAGTTTACTTCCTACCGGGAAATTAAAAATTTTGGATTGCATTCGTTTTCACAGATCGTCAGATTTTATTTTGTTTTGTTTTCTTATTCATTTTGACTTTTTGTTGAATTTTACTTGTGTATTTGTATTTTATGGTATATATATAATAACCATGATTTATTAGTCTATTTTATTTGTGTAATTCTTTTCTCTAGTAAGAAAACTCTTTCTACTTTTGTTCAATTTTTGTCCCTGTCTATGATTTATGACTATTAGTGTACTTGTTTGAGGAATTTTTACCCCCACTTCTGACCTTGAGTTGTCACTGCTTGTTTCCATTTACAAACTAGACGTTTTGTTTTGTTACTTAGGGGCCCCCCCCCCTTCCCGATTTTCTGTCTCTCACCCCTTGCCTGGTGAAAATCAGATGTTCTTTTTTTTTTCTTGTTCATTTTACTTGAAACTCAGAATACAGCACTCACTGTTTGTTCTGTAAAATTTATTAATCATCGATACTTTTCACTTTTTCTGCTGACTCATTAATTCACTTATGAAGCAAGAGTGTCACTGCAGGGGCTGCTCTAGGGCCGGACAAACCGGACCCTTGTCCGGGGCGGCATTTGGATCAAAGTTGAAATGCAATTTTTTTTTTATACGAAAAAATTTGACATATTTTCAGAAATATTAGGGGAATTTGGTATTTCATTTGATGCACGTAGCATTGTAGTAGAATGTGAATCTCCGTACGCCTCTCCCGTTGTTTTGATTCCAAAACCAAATGGCAGCATGTGTCTCTTCATAGACTGCCGGAAGCTGAACGCTCAAACCGTCCCAGATAGTTATCCTTTGCCTCGGATGGATGACTTGCTTAACGAAGCTAAGCCAACACCTTATATGTCGACTATTGACTTGCGTTCAGGATACCACCAAGTAAAAGTGGTGGCAGAGGATCACGACAAAACTGCTTTCACATGCCCTTTTGGTATTTATTTCACTCGTATGCCATTTGGATTACGAAACGCACCTGCAACCTTCCAAAGGCTGATAGACAAGTTCCGTTCAGGATTAAACAATGTGCTAGCATTGTCATATCTAGATGATATCGTAATATTGTCTCCAACCTTCCAGAAACATCTTTCTGACCTAGGGCAAGTTTTTAAACGTCTTTCATTGTTTAAATTAAATGCAAATAGAGAGAAGTGCAACTTCTGTTGTAAAAAGGTGAAATACTTAGGACATTACGTTACTAAGGAAGGCATCTCAGTTAATCCACAGCTGCTATCGCAGATATGACGTCCCCAACCTCTGTTAAACAAGTGCAAAGCTTTGTACAAACCTGTTCCTGGTATCGGCGATCCATTCCAAACTTTTCTCAAATTGCAAAACCACTAACAGACTTAACTAAGAAAAATGCAATGTGGAAGTGGGGCTCTGAACAAGAAGAAGCTTCCAGAGATTTAAAATCAAAACTAGCGTCTCCTCCTGTCCTTAAGCCAGCTGACGGTACCAAGCCGTTTGTCATCCGAACAGATGCCAGTAGCGTGGCTCTCGGAGCAGTTTTACTCCAAAGAGAAAAAGATGAGGAGCACCCAATAGAATACGAAAGACGACTACTTTCGTCCTCGGAGCGAAATTATTCTACCACAGAAAGAGAAGCTCTTGCAATTGTGTGGGCGCTTGAAAAATTTAGAGGTTACGTTGAAGGACAAACTTCTCTGACCACTGGCCTTTAAAAGGGTTATTATCTTTGAAATCTCCCACCGGAAGACTTGCAAGATCCAATCTTATAATCTAACAATCGATTACATTCCCGGAAGATTGAACTTTATTGCGGACTTATTGTCTAGACCCATGCCAGAGCAAGAAAAAGCAGACTGTGATATTCTTGTTGTTTTCGTCGATTTTCCCACACGCTCCCCTAAAGAAGTTTGCCAAGAACAATTGAAGGATGACGAGTTGAAGAAAATAATTGAATGTTTTGAAAACAATGAAAAGGGTGTAAATTTTGCCAACTGGTTAGAAAGAGGATACCTCATGTATCAAGGAATCTTATACCGTTACTCACCTACTTCTGAAAGTGAAGATGCCCAGTTAGTTGTGCCAATTCACGAGACAAGACATTTTAAAAATTCCCCATGATGCCCCGAACGCAGGTTATTAAGGAGCCGACGGAACGTTTGAAAGAATCTCCAAACGGTATTATTGGACAGGTATGCGTTCTTACATCACTGATTATGTAAAGAATTGCACAGAATGCAATCGCTACAAACCATCCAACCAAAAGCCTTCCGGACTCTTACGTACACCTGTGTATTCTCAACGTTTTGAGACAATTTCCATTGATCTCTTTGGACCTTTGCCTGAAAGTCCATCCGGAAAGAAGTGGATATTTATTGTTGAGGACTGTTGCACAAGATGGGTTGAACTTTTTGCTCTCTCTCAAGCCACTGCTAGAGAATGTGCTACAACTCTAATGGAAGAAGTTATATTACGATACGGCTTACCCAGAAGATTAATTAGTGACCATGGCTCTCAGTTTGTGGGTGCCGTCATGCAATAACTTTGTTTCATACTGAACATAGATCAAGACATTATTCCTGTTTATCATCCACAAGCAAATCCTGTTGAAAGGAAAAATAGTGACCTAAAACCAAGAATTGCTATCTTAGTTCAAAATCGACACGATGAATGGGAAGATAAGTTGCCGTCTATCCGTTTTTCTCTGAACAGTGCCAAGTGTGATACCACCGGTAAAACTGCTGCTTATCTGCATTTTGGACGAGAGATGAGAACTATAGATGATGTAACCAACGACTTTCGAGCCATCATAGATAATGAAAATTTCGTCCCAGAGATTACTCCATATTTGAAAAGATTAGCAAAAATTTCTTCTGAAATCCATGATAGAATTGAAGAGAAACAATATCAGCGAAAGACCTTCTATGATAAAAGACATCTTCCTGGCCCCTTGTATCATCCAGGTGATAAAGTCTGGGTAACCCTTCACTCCCTCAGCAATGCTGCCTAGAAGAAGACAACTAAATTCATGCCCAAAAGAGATGGGCCTTATTTTATTGTGACTCAACGCTCTCCAACGACTTACGAAGTGACAAATCCAAACAACCCACATGAGGTTCTCGGACCTTATCATTCATCTGCTCTTCGTCCATGCACAGACAAGGAAACCACTCCAGTGATGCCTCTCAGAAAAAGGGGAAGACCTGTGACATCTCTCGCGTTCTTCTAACATAACCCCTACGTTCTTTGACGGCCACGAATAATGGCAAAACCTTTCCAACCCAAATCCAAGAAGTAAAACGAAGCATAGATGCAAATTAGATAACCTTTAAAAGGATAGAAAGTTTAGTGAGCAAAAATGGCAATTTAGAGAAAGCTCAGTTCGGAAATGAAAAAGTGTGGATCGACGGTTTAGAATCAAGAAGCCCACCTAGCTAATCTATACAAGGTACATACCATTGTACTACCCTAGGAGAAAGATTTGGATTAACCTGGACATTGAGTATTCAACCAAGGTAGAGAGAATATATTCTGAACGCTAGTATATTATTGAAACGAGATTAGGCGGATCTAATTAGTTATATTGATAAGTGATCTAATTGCGCGATCTGAGTTAGTTAAAACTGCGTACTTTGGTTTATTCTCACTTAATATAAGTTTGTTCGATATCTCTAAGTAATTTAAGTTAAATTCTTAATAAAAGTCATATTAAGAATTATAGAATGTCTCATATCATTCCGATAATCCCACACCTCTAACTTACGCGGAAACCCCAAGACATAGCTATCGACAGATGGCTATGTCGCAGACCCAGGAAAGACAACTCTGCTGGTTCCTCATCGAGGACGATACCTAGGAACCAGAGGGGAAGTGTAACGAATGGTAACAGAGCGCCCTCTCCTGGCCGTGTGGACAAGTAACCAGTCAGCCTGCCACCTCGGTGGAGAAAGGACATGGCAATGTCCGCCCTCGCAAACCCCTTAGTATTTGTATAAAGATTAACTGGGTTTTTCTTATGTATTTGTAACTGTGTGCTCAATTAGAAAGTACTGTGACATCTCTCGCGTTCTTCTTCTAACATAACTCCTACGTTCTTTGACGGCCACGATTAATGGCAAAACTTTTCCAACCCAATACCAAGAAGAGAAACAAAGCAACAATGCAAATAAGATATACTTTAAAAGGATAGAAAGTTTGGTGAGAGGGATGGCAATCTTAGAGAAAGCTTAGTGCGGAACAGTTCGGAACAAGTGTTTAGACGGCCTACTCACAAGGAAGAAGGAAACGCCCACCTTCGATAATAATATTTATAAGGAAGAGTAATTGTACACGAGTACATCTATCTACAAGTAGCAGAATAGATGAGTCTTCAACCAAGGTAGGAAGTTTACTCTCTAAACGATAATATTATATAGAAAGCTAGATTAGGCAGATAATTAATTATACTTAGGACAAGTGATCTAGTTGTGCAATCTGACTTAAATATTCGGCTTACTTTGTGGTTTATTCTCACTTAAAATAAGTTGTTCATTAGACATAAGTAATTTAAGTTATTCTTAATAAAAGTTGTATTAAGAATTATAAAATGTCTCATCCTTCAGATAATCCCACACCTCTAACTTACGCGGATCCAACACGTCATAGCTATCGACAGATGGCTATGTCACAGTACAACCAATTAAAATTATTTACAAGTTATATAAGTCCTTTTTAAATAAATTTATTTAATTTAAAAATTAAATTAAAAACTAGTTTAAAATTTTTTTAAATAAATCAAAATTTAAATTATTTTTTTTAAAAAAATTAAATGAATTGAAAAAAAATGATTGCGTGATTCGAACCCCATCCGTCGGCGTAGAAAGCAGGCGTTCTACCAAGTATGCTACTGAGTCGCTTGAAGTAATTAAAAGTTAATTGTATAAAAGCTAAGCATGCATTTCGAAGGCTGTTTTCTCCGAATTGACTGGACATTCGGTGGAATTACATTGAGGGTTGAACACCTCAAAGGAGTACTACTATTACCCTAAGTCTCGTCCCAAAATGAATTTCCGTAGTCGTGCTCACCCCAAGAATTCTGTTAAGGTAATAGCCTATGTTGCTTCAAATCCTTTTCAACCCAATCAAACAAGCTAAATTAGATTATTTAGGGGTAGAATTCAGGTTATCCGAGGGGGGGGGAAGAGGGAGGGAAACGAGCAATTTTCATTCTATGTAATATGCGATAATTGATAAAGTATCGTCCTTCTTGGTTTTTTGTATAAGTTTCAAATTACATATTTATCATTCTTGTCGAAATTATTAGTAATGAGAATATTTCTATTTTCAATGTGCACTCTAAAATGTTTTTTTCGGGGGGGGGGGCCCGGGGCTAAGAACCGCATAAGAAAAAACTCATAAAAATAATATCCTGAAACTCAGTGGTCTTTAGACTGTGTTCCACGGAACCCTGGGGTACCACAAGACATACCCAAGGGTTCCATGAGTCACAATAAAAAAATCGAAAAGAAACTTAAAAATATGTACGCAAAATTATTATTTCTTTGAAGTTGTGTAATTACAAGTGTCTAAAACTCAGCCTATCCATTAAAATTGAAAATTTTATTTATGTATAAATAAACTTTATTTTTCAACACTTTTTAAACTTTTTTTATAATATAATAAAAGAATATTAAAATGTGTCTTTAATCTTTATATTGTTACGAATTTTGTGTCAAATAGTGAAAATAATTTGTATTTGGATGTGTAATGCTTTTATATATATATCTTACTCTAAATTAGATTTAATTTACGTTAAAATTGTAATATTCAGAAGCAAACGCTGTCCCTTACGTTATAATGGTGATTCAATGGGAACTTGGCGACAATAGAGCCAAGTTAGCGTCATTTTTGGCGGCCATTTTTTGGCGAGTTCGGAACCCTCTGGATTCTTTTAGAAATCAGCAGAGAAATACACTAATTTCAAGACCTATGGCACAAGAGGGTCTTTTCTCGAATTATCCGAGAGGGGTATAAATAGCAAAAGTTCGCCGAAAGTCACTCATTTACAGGATTTGGATTCTCGTTTGAGACACGTTCGAGTACGGTCGCGTCTGTTATACGCTCCGTACCATTTATTGCTTATCGCTTAGGTCACAATAGAATTCAATCAGGCGTTCCTATAGCTCTTATCAGAGCTGAAAGGATAGGGCGCCGGCTATTTTTGACCAGCTTTTCCTTGCCTAAACGTATTGATTTTGGATATTGACATGGAACTGACTCACTCTGCCTCTGGAACTTGATCAAGATCCTCCACACCCTGCGAAAGGTTGCAAATGGTTAATGCTGAATTACGGAAATTCTCCCTCATGCACAGTAACGTCACGCATACCATAGAATCAATTGATGACCTGTACAGCCGACAAGCCTACCTGGACCACTGCAATCGGTGAGTGATTTTAATACTCTTCCTCGCTGTAACACCCCTGGTTGTCATATACATTCTACCCCTGTAAATTCTCCCTCTAAACGCGTTAATGATCATTTTCCGGATTTACCTAAAAACGCTAATTCTAAACGGAAGGAAAGCGAAGATGGTTTTATCTCGCCTACTTTAAAGCAAACCGTTAAAAGGCAACAGATTGAATTTAAAAATTTTGAATTAGAAACTAATAATAGATTCATTAAACTTAACGATAAGGATATAGCAGGACATTCTCAAAACGCCGGTAATGATAATCAGCACTCTCCCACACTAGTTAATATCGACTACTCCCAGATCTCTCCCTCCTCCGGTTTTCTTAAAAAGTGAAAAAAATTACATGGAACAACTTCAAACATTAACAGAAATTATCCCTACCCTCCGTAGCAAAAAAAACCCGGAGAACTTATTAAACAGACACATTTGAAGACTATTAAATGATGCAGTGGAAAAACTTAAATACCAATTTTTCGTTATTAAGTCTAAACACGAGAGGCCGATTAAAGTAGTAATAAAAGGGCTCCCCACGAATACAGAAACCCAACAAATTCACGAACATCTGATTAAATTCGGCTACACAGTCGAAAAAGTAGTAGGCCGAATAACAAAACAAAATTTACCTGTATTTCTAATTACTTTACCCCGTAACTTAACCAACTTAAATATTTTTCACTTAACACAACTCTGCTACTTTACGGTAAGAGTCGAAGCGTACGATGGCAGAGGGGTGACCCAATGCTACTCGTGCAATAAATTCCATCATACTGCCGAGAATTGTCATTTCACTCCCCGCTGTCTGAAATGTGGCGAGGCACATCAAACGCGAGACTGTGCCATTAAAAGGCTAGATAAAACCTACTGCATCAATTGCCATGTGTACGGACACATGGCACACACACAAACTATTCAAAATGTCCCCTCTACCCTAAACCCAGCAAAGGAACAAACATCACGCAAAACAATTACTCCACAGCCGTAGCCAATCTAATTCGC
The DNA here is from genome assembly GCA_019973955.1 of Trichonephila inaurata madagascariensis. Lineage (NCBI taxonomy): Eukaryota > Metazoa > Arthropoda > Arachnida > Araneae > Nephilidae > Trichonephila > Trichonephila inaurata. The sequence continues at coordinate 569,565 of BMAV01005177.1, forward strand.
CCCAACACTTCTTACGCTCAGACCGCTAGCAATAAAACACACACACAACTAACTTCAAACTTCCACAACAGATGGCGACACATACAAATACACGAAGAAATTCTGCTATATCCCATCAAAAACAGGCCAATCAAATTGTTCTCCCACCCCTATTGTAAATAATTCTAATGTTGAAGATAACTCCCCTCAAGCTTTAATTTTACAAACCCTTCAACAAACCCTTACCGTTATAACGCAGCAATTTTCTGCTCTCTCCTTTAACAATCCTGCCCCCCCCCCACCCTAAAAAGCCCAAAACAAAGCTCACTAAACCTCAGTTACAAGCCCTATTAGAGGCTTATCTTGACAATGACGATGAATAGGCACAATCTGATTGGTCTCAAACTTTGCTCCTGGAATGCAAACGGCATATTAAATAAAATTATGGAATTTAAAATTTTCGTACAGAAGTACTCTCCCGATCTCATTTTTATTCACGAAACCCATCTGAGACCTAAAAACATTAACATTTGTTAACGTAATGATATGAACGCGCACGGTGGTACTTTAATTCTCATTAAACGTAATATCCCCCTCTCCAGCACATTGATCGTAGTTCTCACTCCCCCTAACTTGAATCCAATATCTATTATTTCAGTTTATATCCCGCCTCGCTCGGACGAGAGATTATTTACTCTCGATTTCGAGCAACTCCTACAGACCAACAGTAATTGTGTGATCTTTGGTGACTTAAATGCCACACACAATGCGTGCTCACCCGAGGAAAGCAATTAAAAACGTTCGCAGATCTCCTGGATCTAACAATAGCATATCCAGACTCCCCCACCCGTTTCGGCTACGGGACTTCCAATACCTTAGACATCACTTCCCCTACTCTATCGATTCCATCCCGGAGCATAACCCTGTTATTTTCCCTTTCCGTTCCCATTCATAATGATAATCCCAGAGCAGTTACCACCTGTTGGTCTGATTTCCGTAAAAATTTAAATAATTCCATTCGTCTGTCTGATTTCTCAGGCATTCGAAACCCTAATGTGCTGGAATCCAAAATTTCGCTTTTCACTGCCGCCGTACGCTCCACCCACCTCCAAGCCTCTAAGAAGCACACTTTCACACCGAACGACTTACACGAACTCATATATCTCAAAAATAAAGCGAAAAGGACATACAATAGGACCTTAAACCCCGTACACAGAACAAATTATTACAGAGCACAAGCTCAACTAAAAAAAGCACTTAAAAAACACTCACAACAAACATGGAAAAATAGATTAGAAGCACTCAACACAACAGACAACAGCCTATGGCAGTGTCAGAAATTTTTCCGCAAAAAACGTTCTTCTATTCCTAGCCTAAATAGCTCCGCTGGCACCGTTAATAGCGATGACCAGAAAGCCAATCTTCTTGCTATAACCCTTGAAGATATCTTTTCTGAAAATAAAAGGCCTGATGGTGATTACCCAATTGATATTAGGATTACTAACACTCTTGAAAACTTTTTCTCTCACCCCCGTCCCTTCCCATCCCCCCACTGATCCAGATGAAATTATTAGTTATGTTAAAACCCTTGCAAATAGCAAGGCCTCAGGTGAAGACAATATTACTAATAAAATGGTAAAAAATTTCCCACTTAAAATTATCCTTCTATTTACTTTTTTAATCAATAAAATTCTATTTTTAAGGCACTTTCCTAACAACTGGAAAACTGCAATAGTGTTTCCAATTAAAAAGCCAGGCAAAAGCAGTCATTCCCCCTCTAGCTATAGACCCATTTCCCTTTTAAGCAAAATAACTGAGCACATAATTCTCAATAGAGTCAAAACGTTTACTAACAGTAATAATTTCATCAATCCTAATCAATATGGGTTCACCAGGCAGCTCTCTACTTATCACCCATTGCTCAGACTGACTGAAAAAAATCTCTTCTGGATTTCAGAAAGGCAGGTCCACTGGGGCTGTCTTTCTAGACATTCAGAAGGCTTTTGACAGGGTCTGGGTCAGCGGGCTCATTTACAAACTAATTACTAACAATTTTCCCCCTGCTCTAATTCACCTAATTAACTCTTACCTAGTAAACAGATCGTTCAAAGTAAAAGTCAATAACTCTCTTTCATCTACTATCCTCATTCATTATGGGGTTCCCCAAGGTAGTTTACTTGGACCTATCTTATTCAATATATATATTAATGATATCCCTACTCATCCACTAACCATGATTAACATTTATGCGGATGACACTTCCATCTCGGCTACATACAAAAACCATGACACAATCACCAAAGCACTTAATTCACACCTTCTTCTTCTGGAAAATTTCTTTAATACCTGGAAGATCAAAATTAATATTGAAAAAACCATCTCAGTTCTATTCACCAGGGGAAGGAAGCCATGCACAGCACCCACTCTGTATTCCACACCACTACACTGGTCTCAGAGTACGAAATACCTAGGACTTTTACTAGAGAAAAATCTATCATGGAAACAACATATTATACATGCGGAATGCTTTACGCTCAATTTACCCCCTAATGTGCCGGAATTCTCATATGAATATCCACAATAAAGTACTTCTCTACACTGCCGTCTTGCGGCCCATATTAACTTACGGATGTGGGATATGCAGCTAATTCAAATATCAAACTCTTAGAAAACGCTCAAAATTCACTCATTAGGACTTGCAGATATACCAGAAATAGGAATATTTATAAAGCTCTCAAAATTCTCACTTTTAAAGCCCATATCTAAAAACTAGGTAAAAAATTCTTTGACAGTCTACCAAGCATCAATAATATTAATATCCATAACCTTGAAAATTATGATCCCAACATCAGTAAAAAGAGGCCCAGAAGAATTCTTCTGGATTCGTACAATCCTCCTTAATTTTAGTTCTCTGTCATTCCCTTGTGGCGAATGACCCCTCCCTTCTATAGCTAAATTCTCTATTTATTAATTTTTTAACTTTTTATTTAATTTTTCATCTTAACTTTAATTCTCTGCGGCCCACACAGGCTTCCAACTTTAGTTGTAAAAGTAAATTTCAAAATCTCTTTGACACCAGGACAGCGAATAGAATATTCACTCACCGATCCCCGACGACCAATAGCAGACGAACTTCTCGCCTGCTTGCACGAACTTTGGACTTTGATTTTTGAGACCGCTGAAACCTGCCAGCTTAGTCCCTCCCACTTTCTCCTTCCACATCCACCAACCAGGACACTCTCTATCTATACAGGCCTCTCAACGCTAAGAGCCCAATACACCCAGTATGGGACGGAGGAACGCTTCGCGTTCCAGCTCCCAAAGATGTTCAGCTTAGGAAAGTCAGTCAGTCTGGTTTTGACTAGTGATCAGTTAGTATTGCTCAGATTATTGCAGCGAATAGTGATTACTTCGGCTGTTGAAAGAGCGATTGCTTGTGAATAATCTTTTATATACGTGTGTTTTAGAAATCGATATTGTGTCTGAGTACTGTTGAAGGTGTGAAGACCTTCTGAGATTTATTCTGCAAATATTGATGCTGAATCCTGTATTTCAAAGATTGAATTTTCGGCAACACATTCTCATCGCTCTTAAAGAACTGTCTTGTTCTTTGCGAGTGATTTGCATAAAATCCTCGAACTCCGGATCTACTTAACAATATATATGCTTCCCACTAAATTGTGAACATTCCATCGTTTACTATTTTGGGTTTCACGAGATAATTTTATACTCGTTATTTCATACAGTGTCTTGCATAACTTAATAATTTTCTAATGGAAAATGCATCATTTTGCAATTGTGAAAAAAAACCACCTATAATGAGGGATTGGAAACAATTTATCACGGATTTGATGTTAAAATCTAAATTTAGGATCCTCTTTATGCTACAAGTTCATAAAAAATGCACAGCACTCAGTGATAAACATTTTAATGCCGCTCAGAACATTGTGTTTAAGTTAAAGTATATTTCTCAACGTGAGTGGCAACAAAAACAAATCAAGATGCAGAATATGAAATGCGACTGCAGATAAATTCAATAGACACAGACAATGCGTGTGAAAAAAAGCAATAAGATATCCCATTTACAAGATACCAGTTACCGGGATAGATGACATTTGAATCAAAAATTAATATTATTAATGAGGAAATTATTTTAAAAAATTAGATTACAATTTTTTAATAATAAATGCAATACTTCTTTTAATTGCCTTTACATAAAGTACCTATTACATGTTGATCTCCTTTAAATACACTGCTGGCCACCGTAAATGCAACACCCTGAAGGAAGCATGCAAATAACATTAAATTTACAACATGCATTAGCGGAGGTGAGATATGCAAATGATTGGAATTTCAGCGCAGACACACATCACGCGCGCCTGTGGCGCCACCTCAAAGCGCTAATTAAGGCTTGGAAATTTCGACGATTTCTAGTTCGGCAATTGTTTTTATCTTGTGGTTTTTTTCAAAAAACGATCAGTTATGTCTCGTAGAAAACAGCGATTAGCTTTTGATCAAGTATCCGAGTTCGACAGAGGAAGGATAGTGGCCTACCGAGATTGTGGATTATCTTTCAGGGAAATCGGTAGTCGTGTTGGACGAAACCAAACAACTATAATGCGGATATGTGACCATTAGATGCAGGAGGGTACGACGGACCGACGTGGTCGATCGCATCCACCTCAGTGCACCACTTCAGGTGAGGACAGGCAAATTGTGAGCATGGCAGTGACGGATCGCTCAGTCACATCACGAACCATAGCATAGCACATCGAGTCTGTAACGCATCATTTAATGTCTGCGCGTATCATTCGACGCCGTTTACAGCAAAGTGGTCTGTCCGTAAGACGTCCATTGCTTGGTCTACCCTTGACGCAGAACCACAGACGTCTCCGCCACCAATGGTGCGATGAAAGAAGAATGTGGATGGCAAAATGGAATGAATTTGTCTTTACTGACTAATCACGCATTTGTCTGGAACACCATGATGGTCGGATTCGTGTCTGGAGACACCGTGGAGAGAGGATGCTGAACAGCTGCGTTATGCACCACCACACTGGTCCTGCACTGGGTTTAATGGTATGGGCGGTATTGGATATCACTCTCGCACTCTTCTAGTACACCTTGCTGGTACTTTAAACAACCAGCGCTACATCTCCGAGGTGTTGGAGCCAGCTGTCCTTTCTTACCTTCAGGGTTTGGCCACAGCCATATTTCAACAGGATAATACGTGACCACACGTGGCACACATTGTCCAAAGGTTCTTCGTTAATCACCAGATTGAATTGCTTCCCTGGCTGGCTTGCTCTCCGGATCTTTCTCCGATAGAAAACATGTGGTCCATGGTTGTTCAACGATTGACCCAGATTACACCCCAGCTGCCACACCAGATCAACTTTGGCAACGTGTGGAAGCTGCTTGGTCTGCTGTACCCCAAGAACACATCCAAAGTCTCTTTGATTCAATGCCGAGGCGTGTGGCAGCGGTGATCTCCAACAATGACGGCTACTGATTCTGGCAGGAACCACACTTTACAGAAGTCTATAAATTTAATCATTTGATACTTGGTCAACATGTTATCTACAAAATAAATTTTGTTGTGCTATCTCTTGTCTTTCTTGGTGCTGCATTTACGGTGGCCAGCTGTGTATTATTTTGAGATATATTCTTCAAAGTATGGGGTTTCACGAAAACACTTTCAAGTTCTAGGGGCTCAGTTAGTTGAAAAAGATCACTGCTGAAACTTAATAAGGTAATTTAAGCATTTTAGAAAAATGTCTTTTATGCGGTAAATAGGGAGACCACATAAAAAAAGCCACCCACACTCAGAGAAAATAGGTAAATCAAAATTTTATATATGATGTCGCTACAGATGGATTTTCCATAATAAGGAAAAATTGAATTTACACACAGAGACGGCTGAATGGCGTAGTTGGTTAGGTGCTGGTCTTGTGCGCACAAGTTTGCGGGTTTGACCCCTGCCAAAATCGGTGGATTTTCATGATGCAAAAAATAGTCAACGTCCATATCCTATGATTATGCGGCATGTTAAAGATCCTAAGAGTGCTTGGCTTCTCGGGAAAATTGAATTCCTAGCACAATTCCTCATCATCAAAGCTTAGATGCCTCCCTATGAGGTGGAAACTGGGCGTCAAAATTACATTTTGGCATATGGTATCCACCTATATGGTGCCACACTAAAAAGTGATGCCAGCTCACGGGGAATATACAAGATCTGGAATGGTAATGACTACTCCGCGGCGCCATTTGAAAGAAAAAAAAACATTTTGAAACTTTTTATTTGCTTACACTGAATATTAAAATAGAGGTCGGCAATCAATGGTATACAATCAATTGCACTTGGTGCAATTCTCAGTGGCGTTCGATGTCACCCGCTGACTGGTACCGGTCCATTGATCAAATGCTACCGAGCCGCCCAAGGAACATTAAATTATTTCTATTTTGTTTCTTTTTTGTGTGACTTTCTATGGAAATTTTACATCATATTTCATATTAAGGCTACATAGTACCCATTTCTAAAAAATTTTGGGAGACGGCGAAAATAATTTATGTTTTATATTCAGGTTATATTATTTAAGTTGATTCTGAAAGGAAAAAGTCCGTTTGACCAGCCATTATTTTACAATTTTAAAAAAATTAAGAATTTTTTTAACCCACGGCTTCAAAATACGAGGTACCTTACCAAAAAACGGTATTACCCTCTCATCATAATTAACAAGAAAAAAAGAGAATAATTAATTGAAAGTTCCATAAAATTTAAAAGATGCTATTAAAATTATTAGCAACAGCTCAGAGCCGTTCTAAAAGAAAGCTTCTCACCTGTAGCTGAGGACATACTACCAGTGATAGAGCGAGAAACAATTCAATTGGCAAGTATGGAACATATTTAATGAGGCACCATCCCGGAGGGAGGTGGGAGAAATCTGTGCTCTTCTCTGATTCATCTTTTCTTTTGCGGAACGAAATCAGAAAGTAGACACAGAATTTGGAAGGTAAAAAGATAAAATGTGGAGAATAAAAGCAATTAATGCCGTGGTGCTCGTGATACATGATATTAAAATAAAGGGGAAGGACAAACACTGCTGAATCGTGTAGTGATGACAGATGGGAGTGTCGCTGAACAGCGAACGAAAAGAGAAGGCGTTAACACAGAAAGTGTCCATAATGTGATGCCATCTGCTGGAAGATGAGTAAAATAAAAGATGATCCAAAAAAAAATATGTGGAAAAAGGAGAATAATTCACATGGAATCAAACTACCACGCAAGACCGATTCAAAATAATGTGGGCTTAAGCCGAGGTAATTTAATGGAGATGAAATCTTGCACAAAATGTCGAAAATTAAAATTAGAGAGAAATTTTTTTTTAAAAAAAGAATGAATAAAAATAAAAATTTTGAAAAGAGTTACCAAAAACTATATTCAGAATCTCCGAAGCCTTTTAAGGACTGGGAAATGCTGATATATGTGGTGAAGAGCAGCTCTAGGTCTTTTTGCAGAGCTTGGGACCGAGTTATAGGCAGGGATGACTCGGATAGTTTGGTTAGGAGTTTGAGGTAATCTGTCAAAAAACTTTGTGGACTGATTTTTAATGAAATCAAGAATTGGATCAATTTTGAGATCTTTGTGCAAGATTTCGTTTCTGACAAAACAGAGAGCATTAGTAATTGTTCTAAGGTGTTTATTTTGAAAAACGTGCAATTTTTTCAAGTGAGTTACTGCAGCAGAAGCCCAGATGGGAGACGCATATAACAAAATTGGACGGAAAAATAATTTATAGAGCAAAACCTTGTGTCTGATTGAGAGCTTACTCTTTCGAGAAATTAAGCGATTGAGCGTTTGGCTCATTCCTGCCGCTTTTTGAAGTGCAGCACGGATGTGGGGGGAGAAGTTCAATTTTGCGTCGAGAATGAACCCTAGGTACTTAAATTCAGTGACCCAGGGGACGGGTTGGTCAAAAATGTTGATTTTGGGTAAGTTTCCTATATACCTTTGTTTCGTAAAGAGGAGGCTTGCACTTTTTGATGCATTAACTTTGATTTTCCAAGCAACGAGCCAGAGCTGAAGCCTTGTGATGTAATTTTGAAATTACAAGTGTGTTGACAAATGATAGCAGTGTCATCCGCATACATAGCTAAATGGACATTGTCAGCCTTCGGAATGTCGTTAATATATAGGTTAAAAATTTTTGGTCCAAGCAAACTTCCTTGAGGAATTCCACTTTTTACTGGACGAGGGCTGGAGAGGCAGTTTTCGACTCTAACTCTAAACTCTCTCGAGTTTAGGTATGAGTGAATAATTTTTAGGATTTGTTCCGCAAATCCAAGTCTCGTCATCTTGGATATTAAGCCATCATGCCAAATTTTGTCAAAGGCTTTGGCTATGTCCACAAATAGCATACCCGTGGCCTGATGGTTTTGGAAGCCTGTGTGAACCAATTCAGTGACTCTGAGTAACTGGGTTACTGTAGAGCACTTAGTTACAAAGTCATGCTGTTCTGGAATAATAATATTCCTAGCTAAGCAGTGTTAGTTCAGGCGGTTCAAAATCACGAATTCGTATGCTTTATACAAGCTACTGAGTAGTGAGATTGGACGATAATTTTGAGGATTAGAGTCATCAAAATTGGGTTTAAGAATGGGGATCACCACGGCCATCCTCCAACTTTTAGGGAAGTAGCAATTTTCCAAAAGCATGTTGAACAGCAAAGCAATGAAAATGATAAATTTAGTGGGAATATTTTTAAGGATACGATTTGTGATGAGATCAATACCAGGAGATTTGTTTGGTTTGAGAGATTTTTAATGAATTCCTCTGTATTTCAGAGGGAGATGTTCTTTCCAGATCCATACAGGTAGGGGAGTTAAGGAATCTTTGGACCTTCCTTTGTATATGTGCAGAGAATCTAGGATTCTCTACATCAGTATTTGGTTCAAATTGTTTTTGAAGGCTGTCCGCAATTACTTCTGCCTTTTCAATCGGAGCAACTGCAATACTGCCGAGAGCCCCTTATGGGGGGGGGGAGGAGTATGAAAAGGCTTTTTGAGAAGGGAGGTACGCCTCCAAAGAGTGCCTTTTTTGGGAGATAACTCCTCAATTGTTTTCTCCCATCTTGCACGGGAGAGGTGTCTGATATCACTGGCTATCTCGTTGCTGATAGTACGGAGTTCATTTTTAAAAGCAGGGTCTCTAGATCTTTGTCAAAATCTCCGTACCCTATTTCTGTGGCGAATTTTGGGGCGAATATCTGGAGGTAATTTAATAGGTGCGGTTTTAAATTTGGGTTTTGAAGCAGCCACAAGTGCTTCGGAGATATCTTCTCCAAGGCGACCAATCGCAACGTCGAGAATTTTTTTTATTCAAACTTTTAAAAAATGCCCAATTTTTAAAACTTTTTAGTCATTTCAAGTGTGATTTATGTTTCATACATTATTTCAAACAGAATGGATTTGAACATCTGTTCCCTTGTTGATTTTTAATAATTATTTTTTCAGTTAAACCTAGAAAAAAAAACGAAATTTTTTAAAATATTAACTTTAGCATTTTTTAAAAAATACCTAGAGATCTCAGATCTAAATCCATACTAACTTTTATAGAACATACGTTTGTCAGTATCTACAAAAAATTTCAAGACTCTATCTTGAACAGAAAAAAAGCCTTAGAGATTAGAAAATCCCTATATCTTCGAAATTAGAAGTCTGAGAAAAACGCATTTAAAGTTTGTAAAGACATAAAACAAAAACATATAATGCTTGTAAAACTCTAATTTTCTATTATGTTATTTTTCAACTTATGTTCTATATCAAAACACTACTTTAGTTAATTATGAATTGAAACATTTTTTTTAAATTCGAATTATATTTTTGCATAATATTGATGGTATTATTCAGCCTAATCTTAACAAAATCTTTTCACAACTGTTTTGAAATACAAAGCAGTTATGTACAACATATTAATGATACTAACTTATGGTAAAAATCACCAGGTTTATGCATAAAATTTAATTTTTTTTAGTTTTAAGTTGGGGAAGTTGCCCAGCAAGTACTCAAATACCATAATATAGTACTACAATGGAAAAATTGAATTTTATCTGCAATACTTGTATTCGTGGAAATCTTATTGCAGTGTCATCGAGGAGTATTTCATCTCCTTCAAATATTATTTCTTACAGCAATCTGAGAAAGTTTTGGCCGCGTGTCATTTTCTCAACAGGAAAAAAAAAAACTAAGTTATATAAACTATTTTTTAATACAAAAGTGGGTCTTGAAATCAATCTTAATTTTAAGTAACTATGAGAACTCATAACATAATCAAGCAGAAATTTTTTTAGTAATGAAAAATGAAATTAATAACCATTTCACACTGAAAGAGTTGATTGTGCTGAAAAATATTTTTAATTTATTCAATTTAAGAGTGAAAAAATACTTTAAAATGAAACCGAAACCAAATCCTCAGCTTAACAAACTAATTTGTGTGTGTGTGTGTGTGTGTGTATACCTTAAAAACTAATTTGTTATCTGATCTGAAATTTGGTGGGTTTCTTTGTGTAGCCTTAAATCACTTCACTTTTTTTTTTTTGCATGTTATTCTGAAGGCATATTTAGTTCCAATTAAATCAAAATAATCTAAAACATAAGCAATCGCCCCTCAGCTGTAAAATTATCAAGCGATTCTACTAAATGATTCGAAAAGTCTCTTGTTCTTTCGCTCGGTTCGTCATACCAATATACAAGGATCGCAAATATTACTTTTTGTTTTTTAACTAGATTGAAAGAATAATATTTTATGTTCTTTTTTTAAATAAACATGTTTAAAAAGTTCATAGTACAATTTTAATTTTTTAAAATTTATGTTAAATATATTCAATGTAGTTTATTTTTATGTTTATCACTATTTTTAAAATGATGTATTCGTGTGTGTGTGAACTCTCTTTCCCTAACTCTGTAGGAAATCGAATAGCTTAAAGCAGTGGTCTTAGAACTATAATGTGTTTTCGAGAAACCCTATTTCACACACACATAGATCTTAAAATAGTATTTAAAGTAAATCAACATGTCATACAGGTACATTATGTAAAGACAATTTAAAAAAAGCATTGCATTTGTTATTAAAAATTCTAGTATAATTTTTTAATATAATTTATAGTCGTTCATAATATATATTTGGGATTCAAGTATCCGTTATTCACTCATGTCCAAAATTAAGGTCACAAAAATGGTTTTCGCCATCATTTTATATTGCCTCCAGAAAAACTGATATTATTTGTTTTTCATATATTTTCAAGAAGTGGTAGTTCAATATCAACCTTCAGTTTCGGAAAAGATTATTGCAAAATTACTAGATTGAGACCGTTTCAGCTGCGTGCTTTAAAACAAAGCCTGTTTGCAATGAGAATGACTTCTCATCCGAGATGGACATTAAGTGGATCGCGTTCAACCGTCAAGACATTTTGGAGTGACCGAAGACTAAAAGAAACATATTTGTGGAACACCGATGCCAGATAGAATCTGCTTTTCACCATTCATTCGACTGTGTGTAGACGACACCATGCAAGATGCACATTCTCTTTTACTATAGGGGAAAAATGCGATCACAGCGATGCCAGTCGTAGCACTGGCCTTTCCCTGTTTTTCCCATGATAACACGGGATACTGAAACATCACCCCACATTTCCTTTGTTGGCGCAGAACGAACGTGTTTAGTACATACATCGGTTATATTTTCGTAGTTTCACGTGTGTTCGCTGCATTGAAAACGCTCCACCGAGAGCAGTCGTTCATAGTTGCAGAAGAAAGGAAAGCAATTAACTTTTTTTTCAATGAAAGGAAATATCATGACCAAATGATCATGTGATGCAGATGGAAGCAGGCAAGAAATGTCACCGAAGTGCACTGATATTCATGTGATGCCTTAGCTCCAAAGCTTAATTTATTATTGGGCCGACAAACATCTTAACAAATATTGTATACCTTCTATTTAGCTCAACACACCTACGCCACTGGGTGGACCGTAACACCTTGAAAAATTAGAAATGGCCCGTACCCTGGAAAAGTCTGCCCACCTCTGGTTTAGATAATTCCTTGTTATGGAGAACCCGAAAGTGGTATCTCGACTGCGGAATCAATTTCAAACAAGTGGTACTGTCACCAGCATCGCTACTTGACCTTAAGCAGAGGCGGACATCGACTCCTCAGCTTGCTCTTGCCTGTGCCTGGAAGAATAATTTCTAGGTGTCTTGCTGAGGCTGGCCTTCGACTACATCCAACAGGTAAGGCCGTGGAGCTGAAAACCTCAGTCGCACAAGAAGAGAGACGTGTTCTTTTCAGTGATTATTGTAAAGTCTTCATCCGGAGAGAAAGTGGACCTCGCTTTCATCCCTCCTACGTTATAGAAATTTGATGGCAAAGGAATCCTTGTGTGTGGCGACATAATGTTGGGAAGCCCCTGTACGTTTCGATACGAGTACTATCAACTCACAGCGGTATTGGGATGAGATTCTGGAAGCCTATGTAAGGTTCTGAGTGCTATGGGCCCGAACTACATTTTTATGGACTAAAATGAGCGGCCATAGAGTACTCACACTGTTGAGGAATTTCATGAGTATTGGCCCTCGAGGTCTCCGGATCACAATCCTATTGAATATATTTGCAATGGTCTAGGAAATACTATTTGTTAGCGTAACCTCCTCCCTTGGGGTTAAAAGTCGCGCCTTTTGAAGAATGAGCTTCGTTGCCTCAAATATTTATTGATACCTTCATAAACAGTATGACAGCCTGTTATGAGGCTTATATCGGTACACGGTAGCTGCAGTCCAAATTGGACAGACTTTTCCGAGTTAAATGCTTTATCTCTTGATGCATGATTTCACACTTTTTCCTGTGTCTTAATTCAAAATTAAAATGTTTTTTATATGGTTATATTGCTATATTCTTTCTCACATTGTACTACGTTTCTGTGCCAAATTTCGTGGCAACATAAGGAATAGTTCATTAGTTTTCACAGATTTTGCTTATGTTACCTTAATTTTGAACATGAGTATATTTAGTAACAGTGGTAACACCTTGTGGTAGCATTTTTTTTTTACACAAACTGTCCAAGTCTATTGGAACTATTGCAGTCACATCTTATTGTTTTTTATACATATTTTGTTTTTGTCAACACTCACGTTGAGAGAGAAATGTTTTTCACATAAACTAATGAGTATTAAATTATTTCATGGAATCAGGGATAGTAAACAAAAGAATATTCACAATCTAATTGGTATTACATACAAAGAAAAAAATGTTTTAATATTCATTTTAATATATTATAATATGAGTTTCAAAAGTATTACAAAATATAAAATTTTTAATTTTAATGACTGGGATGAGCTTTAGGTATTTGCAATAATATAAATTTATAGGGATCATGAATTAATTTTTCATATACACATTTATAATTTTCTTTTCATTATTTTTTATTGTGACTCGTAAAACCTCAGGGTTCCGTGGAACATAGTTTGAAGAGCACTGTGGTTTAAAATATTTCCGGAATCCTGCAGATTAACTTTTGGTACATTACAGCTACAAGGTTGTCTGTATTAGAATATGAATATTCCTAAATGTACGTATAAAAACTTTTTGAAAACGCAGAATTTCTTGTGGAAAACTTATTCAAAATAATTTTCGTCCTTTGAGGCTGCCTCCCATTCGGTCAGAGTTGATATTTTCGTGATCAATTTTTGCAGTTGATTGAAGAGCTCTTTGTATTGGTCACGATGGCATAAAAAATCTAAACTCATTCTGGAATTTTAAGGTACTTTTGAAATTCCAAGAAAATTGCAATTTGTTCCGAAGTTGAAGCCCCTGGAGGTTGCAGATGAAGTTTGGGACAGTCAAAAATAATTACTTTTTTACTTATGATTCATCAACTTAGGATTAATTCAAGTTGAATAACCGTGGGAGAGCTTTAAGCTCTTGATGCGATTGTAAATCCCTTGTCGGCTCTTTCCAGACCCTTTAGAGGGCAGCGGTCTAGCCACATATTCAAAAAATTTTCTCCAACATTGAAGCTACCATCCGCATGAAACAGACGATACCTTTTTTTGCATTTCATGTCCTCTGATGGGTAGTTAAAAACACTTTTTCTCGCTTTAATTGTATTTTGATTACTATAAATAAAATTTCTGATCTTTGAAAATAATTTCCACGTATCTTAAGTATACTTTTAATACCCTGATCTGAATGAATTAAGAAATTGTACAGTTAAAAAAATAAAGGTTTTATTTAGGTTTTTGGAAACCTTTATTATGTGGATAGAGTCTCTATCCACTGCCCACATAGAACAGAAAAATGACCTAGAAATTTTCGCTTTTCTCCACTCGAGAGAGAACATTTAGAATCATGTGAGAATGTTGGGGATTCGAAAAAAAAAAAAAATCTTTGTTTACAATATGTGGTACGAGATTCTCGAGTTTGAAAATCTTTCATTTTAGCTTTTCTGCTCGGAAAAATCGTTTGCATGTTATACAGTTCCACAGTAAATAGCTCATCAAATTTGTGAAATAACTAATTTAAATTCTCAAAAATATTATTTTATTTCTAATTTTTCTTCTAAAATTAAATAAAATATAAAATGTGTATACCAATTTCAATGTATATTCTAAGTATTCGATATATATTCTTAGTAAGTATTCTATGTTGTACAAATATTCTATTGTTATTTAATTACACTTTGTATTGAAATAGTTATTACATAAATGTCAATTTTTCGTAAAAAAATTATTGTAATATGATTCATGTCCTGAAAAGTAAGTTAAATGTCCCAAGTGCGCAGTGGCTAGTCACCCCCCACGGGAAAAAACCCTTGATCAGATATTTTTTTTGTGATTAAATAATGTTTATTACATTTATCTATCACAGAAAAGTGTATTTAGCTTTGTGCCCGTTAAAATTGCTTCTCTTTCATTTTCCCGTACGGCAATTCTTGCTTTAATCAACAACTATTGACTAACACCCATTACCAAGATTTAAATCAGGTTATCTCTACGGACTACAGTTGAAGAAGAATTTCCCTAAGAGGATTCATAAAAATATCGTCACAACAAAATGCATGTCATTTTTACTCATACTGAGCATTGGGCTAAATTCATGATACACGCAATTACGTGTTCTTCATTGAATTCAAAATAAACCCACATTAGACTTGTTCTTGTTATAACATTTAGATAAAATTTCAAATTTGATAAATGGCATTCAAATATTAAGATTCATCAACAAGTTTTTCATTATTAGAAAAATATCTTTACTTTTAAATTGAGTACATTTTGTTTACGCTCTTGTTATTGACAAATATGTACTTTTTAAAACAAAGTTTCCACAAAAAGCAAATATTGGCAACAACGAAGTGCATTAACTGATGACCTGGCAACACAGGATTACATATATCTTGTGACTGTGACCTCACATGAATTTATGAACTGATTGGCTAGAAACACGTGATTGTCATTATCATGTGACTATGACATCACATGAATTTAGCACATTGAGAGATTTTTTTTAAATGCCGCATAGAAAAGTCGCACAAAAACGGGTTTCCGCGTCATTTCTAGGTTTTGCTTAGCTATTTTTTTTAAAAAATTTACCAGAGTTAAAAAGAAATGTGGATGAACAAAATGTGTCAAAAAATTGTTTAAAATTAAGATTAATCGTAGATACACGCCTGCATTTTTTAAAAATTATGCCTCAATTATTTGCATGTTTAAATATGATTTTCACATTCCTTTTGTTTAAACCTAAGAAAAATTTGATTTGATATGCAGTGAAATACGTTGAACGTTTAAGACGAAATATCGGTTCACTCGAAATAATACAACGGTCCCGACAAACTACTATGTACGAGAGTTGGGGCATAAGTCATGGCAACTATTTTTTCTTGTAGATATGTGAACGGATCACAAACGTATGTGCAAGGCCATCTAGAAAAGGACTAGGCCGTGACAGCATTTTGATGATGTCACGAAAGGAGGGAAAGCTTTTCTACGCGCATTCGCTCTGTGAGGAATATAAAGCTTTGAACATTTATTTCTTTTCATGCCATAGGCTAAAATTTCCGCATTTATATTGATTATTTTTTTTAAATTCTTACTGAGAATATTTTCTGATGAAAGTTATGCATTAATACGCTAGAATGATGCATAATATTTTCCCGGAAAAAGGGACAAAATCACTCATGAAAGGCTCCTAACAGTATAAGAAAAGTCTAAGAAAAAACTGGCTCAATGTAAAATAATTTCAATCAGATAAAATAAAAAAATAACAAACATTTACTTGCAAAGAAAATTTGAAAAGTAGAGCATTAGAGGCATATTAATAAAAAAAAATCATGTGAATTTAGAAACATTTTGCTGGAGTTCCTTTTTCCTGTAAAATGACATTTTTTATGCTCATAGAATCAATGAATCATAACAAAAGAAAGAATTATAAAAAAAATGCATGCAAAAATATATTCAAATATAGAAATGACAAACAGTTTTAGACACCATAGTAATATTATATAGTAAAAATATATAGAGAGAGATTCTAGATTATACGTTAAAAATATTCAATTTTCATTCATTCAATATTCAAAAATTTTAAAATAATTTCAATCCAATAAAATAAAAAAGAAAATAGGAAAAGTAAAGTATTTGAGGCATATTATTATAAAAAAAATACATGCAAAAAATATATACAAATATAGAAATGACAAACAGTTCTTTATACCACAGTAATTATATAGTAAAAATAGATTCTAGATTATACGTTAAAAATATTCAATCAAAATAATTCATTCATTCAATATTCAAAAACATAAAATAATTTCAATCCAATAAAATAAAAAAGAAAATAGGAAAAGTA
>BMAV01005177.1:611498-676005 GCA_019973955.1 Trichonephila inaurata madagascariensis
CCGTAACAATGTCTTTCCTTGATGTTACTGGGATAAAACCGGATCCCGATCTCTCTCCAAATCAATACGCGTTGAGAATCGCTTCTGGTACTGAACCGACTCTCATCCGTAAAGAGGACACGACTCCATTGATCAGTTGTCCAGTTTTTGTGCTCTCTGGCCCACTGTAAACGGTGGCTTCAGTGGCCATCTTTCAACGGGAGGCAGCGTTCAGGACGGCGGGCGAACAGGCCCCCTTTGTGAAGGCGAAACAGTAAACCACACAGGCCACAGTAAACCGCTACACTTGTCGACTTGTTGCTGTACAGAGTTTCTGAACAATGGCGCTTGCTGACTTCTGTCGATCTTTTTTCGCCTGCAGGATGATATATCGGTCATCCCCTGCAGTTGTCGTCCTCGGGCGGCCACACCAACCTTTCTAACAGTTGTACCTGTGGTTTGGAACGCTTTCCAAGCGCCCGAAACGACACTTTTGTTGATTCCGAACTCTGCAGCTACACTGGTGACAGTACGCCCCTCCTCCAGCTTTCCGATCATTCTTCCACGTGTGAAGTCATCCAGATGATTTCTTCTAGCCATATTTCACGAACTGACTCACTGGCACTTGCAGAGAATATGGTGAATTGCGTCTCCGTCCTTCATTTCATTCTACTGTTGAGCAGCGCGCGCCGACATCACGCGTTTTGCGTACGCTCACATCGCTTCTGACGTTTTGTTCCTGATATTTGCATACGCATGACGTTTCTACTGACTTACGTGTTCCCTCTACTGATCTCCAGACCTCCTTTTCTGCAATTTCATGGCTATCTGCTAAATTTTTACATTGTTGCTTAAGTTTTGCACACCAGTGTAGTTTTTAAGCAAGGATCTAAGCAGATGCAGTAATTTACACTGCGACATAGCCATCCTGTGATGACTATGTCTAATAGGATCCGCGTAAACTAGAGGTGTGGGATTATCTTAATGATGAGACATTTTGGATTCTTAACACAACTTTTGTTAAGAATAACTTAAATTACTTAATTCTAATTAACAACTTTAGTGAGAGTTAACACCCAACTAAACCTTATATTCAAGTCAGATCGCGCAACTAGATCACTTATCTTAATTATAATAAATTAACTGACTAATCTAACTTCCTATACAAAATATTACCTTTTGCAGAGTCACCTTCCTTCATCGATTGAGGTAATACCTATAACGTAATTTTAGATGAGAGGATTCAGACTTTCTTATAATTTATTTGAGATGAACGTATCTTTCTTCCAGAGCTATAGGACGACTAACACTTGATCTGAATGATTCCACACTAAGTTATCTCTAGACTTGCCGCCCTTTCTCATCAAACTTTCTATCCTTTTAAAGTATATCTCATTTACATATTCGATCCGTTTCTCTTCTTGGTATTGGGTTGGAAAGGTTTTGCCATTAATCGTGGCCGTCAAAGAACTTAGGAGTTATGTTAGAAGAAGGACGCGAGAGACGTCACAACACGTGGGAGAACATATACAAGAAATAGTGTGACAAGTTAAAAAAAAAAAATTTAATTTAATAAATGTTAAACAAAAATACAATCAAACATAACATTGTACATACATAATAAAGGATAATAGGTAGTGTTTGAAAGAACTCTGCACCCTTTGAGCATTTTTTTTCTTATGTATTTAAAAATTACATTTTAACATTTTATATAATGTATATTTAAGAAAATGATACGAGATAAAATTTTGAACATATTATTCACACAATTTTACAAATTTAATTTCTTTTAAAAAATTTGGAAATTTTTAAAATTCTACTCTTGTGTTAATTAATTTTTTGACATGAAATTTTTGCAATATTTCTGTGAGAATGTTTTAAACATATTTAGGAATCGATTTTACAATATCTTAATTAGTTTAGAAGGAAAAAAAAACAAAATGTTGAGATACATATCTTTATATATAAAAATCTTCTGTGCGTGTGTATGTGACTAAACTCCTCCTAAGCGGCTAGACCGATTTTGATGAAATTTTTTGTGGGGGTTCAAGTGGATTTGAGAATGGTTTAGAATCACAATTCGATCCCCGATATCGCAAATAGTTAAAAAGATATTGTTACGCATTTTGTGTAAATAGTGTAAATAATTTGTATTTGAGTGTTTAATGCATTTATATTACTCTAAGTTATATTTATTTCCTGTAAAAATTGTGCTACTCACAAACAATGCCACCCCTTACGTTATAATGGCGATTCAATGAGAATTCGGCGAAATCATGGCGGTAGAGCCAAGTTGGCATCATTTTTGGCGACCAAGTTGGCGACCATTTTAGCGAGTTCGAAACCCTCTGGAATTTTCTCTAGAAAGTAGTAGATCTCTCCACTAGTGTCACGTTCAGTGACACGAGCGGTTACATTTCTGGAAGTTTCTGTCGCGCCTATAAATAAAGATGCTCGCCAGTACGGCGATCAGTCTGGATTAAACCAGCGAGTAGTGAGGATTGTTTTGACTAGCGATTAGCTCGGCTGTGCTTGTGAATAATCTTTACTTACGTGTATTTTTAAACACTTATGATAGTGTTTGATTGCTATTGAAGGTGTGAAGACCTTCGGATATTTACCCTGTGAATATTGCTGCTGAATCCTGTATTTAAAGGATTGGATCTTTGATAATAAATTCGCATCGCTCTTAAAGAACTGTTTATTTTCTTTGTGATTGTTTTGCATAAAATCCTCGAACCCTCGGATTTACGTAACAGTTTGGTGTCAGAGGTGGGGTTTTTTGCCAATAACAAGAGCGATGGATGAGCAACTGAAGGCTTTGTTGGAAGGCATCAATGCCTTGAAAAGCGGCCAAGAAAAGACTAAAGAGAGAATGGAAAAAGGCCAGCAAGAAATGCAGAAAGGTCTTGAAGATATGCAGAAAAGCCAAGAAGAAACTAAGAATAAAAAAAGGCCAAGAAGAGACTAAGCAAGAAATGCAGAAAGGTCAAGAGAGAATGCAAAAATGCCAGGAAGATCTCAAGAATGCTCTAGAAAAGAAAATCGACAATGTTGAAGATAAAATCAATAGTGTGGAAGAGAAAATAGCATTGAAAGTTGCAGTAGTTGAAAAGAAAGTGGAAGAGGAGATCGTTATAGTTAAAGAGAAAATAGAAATTGTTAATAAGAAAGTTGAAGAAAGAATTGAAGAAAAGTAGCTGGAAATTTTAGCCAGCGAGTAGAAGATCTTGAAAAGAAGCTTCTAGCTTGTGGAAGACGAACGAAAACAAGTTTGTGCCTGCTTCTGCAATACCTGTTCCTGCCTCATCAGTATCAGTGAAACTATTCACCTATGATGGAAAAGCCAACTGGGAGGTGTACAAGACTCAATTTTGTATAATTTCTGAAGCCAATGGATGGACTGAAGGGTTCAAAGCTTGTCAGCTAGCAGCATCCCTTAGAGGTGAAGCCGCTGAAATATTGCGGACTCTTCCCGACATAGAGCGACTGAATTTGAACTACCTGTATAATTCTCTAAATCTTCGGTTCGGCCAGAAATACTCCAAGGACTACGCACGCCTGCAAATGAAAACAAGACTCCAGAAAACCAGAGAAAGCTTGCAGGAGTATGCCTCTGAAGTAGAAAAGTTCGCCAACTTGGCTTTCTCCGACCACCCAGCAACTGTGCGAGAAGTAATCTCTTTACAGTATTTCGTGGACGACATGAGGAACGGGGAAATCCAGAAGGCTGTAAGAATGGCAGATGCCCAAGATCTTGAATCTGCCCTGTTATATGCCCTGAAATTGGAGGCTGCCACTTAAGCCAATCGCCGAGACCGCTAATCCATCAGATGAGCTAGAGTGACTTTAGATGCCCCCTTTGAATCTCCATGGAAAAGTGACATTGAGAAATTAAGAGATGAATTCCAAGCTTTTAAGGCTCAACGTCAGAACCAAGAGAAACGCAACTTCAAGTGCTGGGCATGCGGTGGAACGGGACACCTGAGAAGAAACTGTCCCCGATCAAAGAATGAAGAGAACACAGTCTCTTCTTCCAAACAGGAAAACTAATATATGGCCATCTCGCGGGGCGGAGGTTGCCAGATAATGAAAAGCCCCATCACAAAATTCTTCAGATTATGGCAGTAAATGGTGGCGACAAGGGACTTTACGTAATAGGACAAATTAATAACATCTCGTGCCGTATGGTTCTTGATACTGGAGCCAATGTGTTTATAATCAGAAAGGACTTGGCGCAAAACGCAAAAATTAAATTTATCCGGAAGTCACCCTTGCAAACGGTGACAAAATTCAGGTGCATGGGAAAGCTGACATTACTCTAAGGTTTGGAAATATCGACTATCACCATACGGCATATATAGCAGATATCACTGATCCCTGTATTCTTGGATTGGATTTTCTGAAGAACAATAACTTTAAATTGGACTTTGAAAATAGCAATATGCATTCAAAATTTGAAGACATCACTCTTTTTGGCTTACAAACTCAATTTGAATCCAACCAGAAAAGTATAGCAAAAACCAAACTCTCCTTATGGCCAAGAACTGAATGTATAATACCCGGTTTAGTAGCAGAAAATAGGAAATTCCAATTTGGCCTAATTGATTATCCTGACTCAGACAACTCAAAAGGAGGGGTAATGATAGCTTCATCAGTAGTAGACCTCTCAAAGTCAGTCATCCCAGTAAAGGTGCGACATAGCCATCCTGTGATGACTATGTCTAGTAGGATCCGCGTAAGCTAGAGGTGTGGGATTATCTAAATGATAAGACATTATGTAATTCTTAACACAACTTTTATTAAGAATAACTTAAATTACTTAATTCTAATTAACAACTTCCTTAAAGTGAGAGTTAACACCCAATTAAACCTTATATTCAAGTCAGATCGCGCAACTAGATCACTTATCTTAATTATATTTAATTAACAGTCTAATCTAACTTCTTATACAAAATATTACCTTTTATAGAGTCACCTTCCTTCATAGGTTGAAGTAATACCTATTACGTAATTTTAGATGAGAAGATTCAGACTTTCTTAATCTTTATTATATTTTAATTGAGGTGAACGTATCCTTCTTCCAGAGCTATAGGACGACTAACACTTGTTCTGAATGATTCCACACTAAGTTATCTCTAGGCTTGCCGCTCTATCTCATCAAAGCTTCTATCCTTTTAAAGTATATCTCATTTGCATCTTCGATCCGTTTCTCTTCTTGGTATTGGGTTGGAAAAGTTTTGCCATTAATCGTGGCCGTCAAAGAACTTAGGAGTTATGTTAGAAGAAGGACGCGAGAGACTTCACAAAGGTGGCTAACATTTGTGATAAGACGAGGACTATCCAGGAAGGAGAGGTAATAGCAGCTTGTGCTCCTGTCACTTGTGTAGACCGAAAATGCAATAGCCAAGACCTTTCTTCAGAAGATCTAGTCAAGTATTTACTACAAAACACAGACGAGAAACAAAGATGTGCTGCAGGAGGGCTAATTAAAGAATTCCAAGGCCTATTTTCAAGAACATCTGAGGACTTTGGAAGAACTAGACTAACGAAACACCGAATTCATACGGGAGAGCATCCTCCTATTAAGCAGAACCCCCGACGATTACCATTTGCTAAACAGGAAGAAGTGCAAAAACTCATTAAGGACATGAAAGATAATGACGTCATAGAGCCGTCGTCAAGTCCCTGGGCATCTCCCATCGTCTTGGTCAAGAAGAAAGATGGTTCTACCAGATTCTGTGTGGACTATCATCAGTTGAATGACGTCACCAAGAAGGACAGCTATCCTGTGCCAAGAATAGATGACACGCTGGTAACACTTGCCGACAATACCTGGTTTTCTACCCTAGATCTCAAGAGTGGGTGGGCTGCGGTAGCCCAGTGGTTAAGGTATCGGATCATGGTAGGCATGTCATGAGTTCGAGTCCTGTACCACTAAAGACCCGCCGTGTAGGGCAGCGATGCACGTTAAATCTGTCGAGAGCTGAAACGTCCTCCCGTTGGTGTGGTGTGGTAGTTAGGAGAGGGGGTGCCAGCTCAGGTGTCGTCCACGTCACTTGACCATGGTTCAAAATTACGTGGTCCGTCGCCAAAAGCCCTCGTGTAGCTGAACAGTGCGACGTTAATATTCACTCACTCACTCACTCAAGAGTGGGTATTGGCAGGTAGAACTCCACCCTGACGATAAAGAGAAAACTGTCTCCACCACGGGACAAGGACTGTGGCAATTTAAGGTTATGCCTTTCGGCTTGTGCAATGCACCTGCAACATTCGAGCGTCTTATGGAAACAGTCCTCGGAGGACTTTCGTATGAGGCCTGCCTGGTTTATCTTGATGATATTATCATCGTGGGGTGCTCCTTCGAAGAACATCTGAAAAATATCAGACGTGTGCTGCAAAAACTGAAAGAAGCTAACCTGAAATTAAGTCCTTCCAAGTGCCACCTATTCCGGCGTGAAGTCACCTATCTCGAACACATCATTTCGACAGAAGGTGCACGAACAGACCCGGATAAGATCTCGGCTGTGAAAGACTGGAACTGCCCGATGGATGTTCACCAGCTCCGAAGTTTCTTGGGCTTATGCGCGTATTACCGGAAATTCGTGAAAAATTTCTCAACTATCACCAGACTACTCCATAAGCTGATCGAGGCAAAACAGAAATTCATCTGGACGGTTGACTGTAACAACGCCTTTAACAAGCTTAAGGACGCATTAACATCTGCTCCTATCCTGACATATCCTGAAATTGGCAAACAATTTATTCTGGACACAGATGCAAGTCATGAGAGTATTGGGGCTGTGTTGTCTCAAGAGATAGATGGTGAGGAGCGTGTCATCGCTTATTTTAGCAAGTGTCTGTCCAAACCAGAAAGAAATTATTGTGTGACAAGGAAGGAACTGCTCGCTATCGTAAAAGCCATGGAGCACTTCCATCCTTACCTCTACGGTTGAAGGTTCCTACTGCGAACAGATCATGCTTCATTGACCTGGCTACTGAATTTTGAAAATCCAGAAGGCCTAATAGCTAGGTGATACAGAGACTACAGGAGTATAGTGTGGAAATTCGCCACAGAAAAGGATCAGCACATGGAAATGCAGATGCCCTTTTCAGAAGATCCTGTCCTGAGAGCTGCAAATACTGCTCGAGAATCGAAAAGAAATTTGGCGTAATAGATCCAATAGTCCGCCATGTTACAACGCCATCGACATCAGAATTGGACCCGTGGAGTGATGAGAGCGTCTGAAAAGATCAACCGGCTGATCCTGAAATAAAACCAATCTTAGAATTCAAAGAGTCGTCTGATGAAAAGCTCAGCTGGCAAGAAATCCCTTCTTTCCATCCTACAACGAAGCGTTACTGGGATCTTTGGGACTCTCTCCATCTGAGAAATGGTGTTTTATATCGAAAATGGGAGTCTGATGACGGAAAAACATTCAGGTGACAATTAATACTCCCAAAGACAAGAGTTTCAACAGTCCTTAAGGAACACCATGGTAGTCCAACTGGAGGTCATTTTGGTGTTATGAAGACATTACAAAAAGTTCGTGTGCGCTTCTACTGGAACAATGTGCGGAGTGACATGGAAAAGTGTTGTCGCACATGTGATCCCTGTGCTGCTCGCAAAGGTCCCAGAAAACGCACTAGAGGAAGATTGCAGCTGTATAATGTGGGAGCGCCTTTCAAACGTATAGCTTTTGATATCCTAGGCCCACTTCCGAGATCATTAGATGGCAACAACAACATCCTGGTGATGATGGACTACTTCACTAAGTGGCCTGAAGCCTATCCTATTTCCGACCAAGAGGCCTCGACTGTTGCAGAGATTCTGGTTCAACACTGGATCTCACGATTCGGGGTCCCTCTACAACTGCACTCCGATCAAAGGAGAAACTTCGATTTTGCAGTTTGCAAGAGACTGTGAAATACTCGCCATCGACAAAACTCGGACAACACATTTACATCCTCAGTCTGACGCCATGATACAGAGGTTCAATCGGACCATCCTGAACAGCCTCTGTCTCCTGGTATCCAGTAATCAACAGGACTGGGACAAGAAATTGCCTTTTTTCCTGCTTGCCTACAGGAGTGCCGTTCATGAGACTACCGGCTATTCCCCATCTCAGATGCTCTTTGGACATGATCTTCGTCTGCCTGCGGATCTTCTGTTCAGCCGACCACCAGATGCTCTCTTGGCGCCTGAGGAGTATATCGAGAAACTCCAAACACGGATGGAAGAAATACATCATCTGGCTATGGAAAGAATCGGCATGGCTTCCGAGAAGATGAAGACCCGATACGACGCAAGAGCAACCGGGCATGACTTCAACGAAGGCGACAAAGTGTGGTTATGGAATCCGAAGCGTCACAAAGGACTCTCTTCAAAGCTGCAGACAAACTGGGAAGGTCCTTACACAGTCGTAAAAAGACTGAATGACGTTGTGGTGCGGATACAGAAATCACCACACTCAAAACCGAAAGGTAGCCCCAATAGGCTAGCCCCATATCTTGGCCAAGATGAATAAGATCGTTAATTGCAGACCATGGTCATTAATTATTTTGCAAATAATGTAAATTATTTCACTTCTCTAATTCCTTAGTTTTATTGTAATTTATGTTTACATCTTTTCATGTGCTTTGCATTTATTTGTATTGTATATATGCTGTGGAAAACATTTGTTGCTTTATATGTGATTATTATGTGAGTAGTTTACCTGTAAATATAGAGATGCCTCTTACTCAAGGATTGTACTGCCCTAGACGTGCAGTCTTTGAGGAAGGGGCAGTGTTACGAATTTTGTGTAAATAATTTGTATTTGGGTGTTTAATGCATTTATATTACTCTAAGTTATATTTATTTCCTGTTAAAATTGTGCTACTCACAAGCAATGCCACCCCTTGCGTTATAATGGCGATTCAATGAGAATTTGGCGAAATCATGGCGGTAGAGCCAAGTTGGCGAGTTCGAAACCCTCTGGAATTTTCTCTGGAAAGTAGTAGATCTCTCCACTAGTGTCACGTTCAGTGACATGGGCGGTTATATTTCTGTAAGTTTCTGTCGCGCCTATAAATAAAGATGCTCGCCGGTACGGCGATCAGTCTTGATTAAACCAGCGAGTAGTGAGGATTGTTTTGACTAGCGATTAGCTCGGCTGTGCTTGTGAATAATCTTTACTTTCGTGTATTTTTAAACACTTATGATAGTGTTTGATTGCTGTTGAAGGTGTGAAGACCTGTGAATATTGCTGCTGAATCCTATATTTAAAGGATTGAATTTTTGATAATAAATTCACATCGCTCTTAAAGTTTTGTTTGTCAAGATTGTTTTGCATAAAATCCTCGGATCTACGTAACAATATTAATTCAAAAATTTAAAAACATTCAACTCAATATTCACCTGCATTGTTGTAACAACTTCATTGTTATAAAAATGACGCAAGTTGGCATCGAAAATCGATTTTCAGCCAAACCGGGTCTTTATTGTTAAAAAAATGTAGAGGAATCCTGCTTTTTAGCGTTTTTTATTATCATTTCAATTAATCTTTATATATGTATTTCTTCTGTGCGTGTGTATGTGACTGAACTCATCCTAAACGGCTGGATCGATTTCGATGACATTTTTTGTATGGGTTCAAGTGGATTCGAGAATGATTTAGATTCACAATTCGGTCCAATATCGCAATTAGTTAAAAAAATATTAATTAAAAACCTCAAAACGCATAATTGTTCTACCCCTGTGTGCTGTTCATTCTGCTAATGCGCGGCAAGAGGAAAAAAAAAAGAAGAGGGGTGAATTTTCCGACATTTTCGCCGTTTTTAAAATTGCAATCTAATTTTTCTATCAAGATGAGACAAAAAATAATTACAGAATCGGAAAAATTATTCATTTCGCCACGATACGGCATATTTTTATATACACTCACTTCCAAAAGTTAAGCACGAATATGTAAAATGCAAAAAAATCAACAAATACTGCTTTGATTGACATAAAATTTGGCAGTAAAGTAGCAAATATATTTATACATAAAACAAAATCAATAATTATATACAGAAATGAAAACAATATTAAATTTTTGTAAGTTATCAGATAATGTAATACTGGAGACTTAAACAGAATTATGTATAAAGTGAAAATAAACGGCACAAAATGAAAAAAAGGGACATTAATAGGGTATGTGATCCCCCCTCATCTGTATGCAAAGTTTACACCTTCTGACCATGCTTTTAATTAGGTGGTCAACCACTACAGAGCTAAGCAATCGCCATTCTTCTTGTAGAGCAGTTTCCAGCTCAATAAGAGTGGCTGGAGGTGGGAAACGTGAAGATACAGCATGGCCGAGAGCATCCCAAAGATTTTCAATGGGTGTAAAGTCGGGCGAATATGCTGGCCACTACATACGCGCAATCCCTTCACTCTCCAGGTAGTCATCGATGATGTCAGCTCTATGGGGACGTGCGTTATCGTCCATTAAAACAAAGGTAGGGCCAACTGCTGCAGCACACAATCTTACAATGGGTTCTAGGACTTCATCTCGATACCGAACAGCCGTCACTGAACCCCGTTTAAAGATGTGCAGGTCGGTGCGGTATCCTAATGAAACCCCTGCCCACACCTAATGCTTCAGCCTCGGAATGCGTGATGTTCGGTGATGTTTTGGGGCGGATTGCGTGTTCCTTGTTTACGCCATATCCCTATAAGCTTGCCATCTGGCTCCAGAGCAAATCTTGACTCATCAGTAAACATGACATTGCCCCAGGCAGACACAGTCCAATTGCCATGTTCCCGGCACCACTTTAATCGTGCCCCTCTTGATTGTACGGATAGAGGAACACAAACTCGAGGTACCCGGGCATACAGTCCATTCATATGGAATCTTCGGCGTACAGAAGTTGCAGATATAGCTTTACCAATGGACGCTGTAACCATAGATGTCACACGTGTGGAGGTCGCTCTGCGATTCCGCTTGGCTACAATAGCAATATATCGATCTTCCGCGGGGGTTGTAACCTTTGTGCGACCGCCTACGGGTCTTCGCACAACTGTCAGTGTGGTTTGAAATTGTTTCCATAAACGTGAAATTACAGAATGATGAACGCCTAAGAAAAGAGCAACATCTGTGATCGACTGACCAGCTTCAATGCGCCCCACAGCACGCCATCGCTCAGAACCTTCCATTCGTTTTTTTTGGAAATCATAGAAACATTTATGTCTTGAAAACAAATTGTACGGAAGTTTTAAACACCTTCTATAAGCACTTACACAATCAACTTCTGTAACCCTTCATAAAGCTGGCTTCTTATAAGACTGCCCTTTTTGCATATTTCTTCACATGAAAGCACGATTGACTTTTACCTAACATATTTGCATACTTCCATCTACCTCTGCAGTGAATTGCATCCTCTTCAATTCTGATTGGCTTCCGGAAATTAGCATTTTCCTCTCCGTGCTTAACTTTTGGAAGTGAGTGTATAAAAATCTTCTGTGAGTGTGTATGTGACTAAACTCCAAACGGTTGGACCGATTTCAATGAAGTTTTCTGTGTGGGTTCAAGTGGTTTAGAATCGCAATTTTCGGTCTGATATCGCTATTAGTTAAAAAGATATTAATTAAAAACATACAACTCAACATTCACCTGCATTGTTGTAACGTTATTGTTATTAAAAAGACCTAAGTTGGTGTCGAAAATCGATTTTTAGCCAAACTGGGTCTTATCGTTACAAAAATGCAGATGAATCATGCTTTTTAACGTTTTTAATTAATACCTTTTCAAATAATCTTTATATATGTAATTCTTCTGTGCGTGTGTATGTGACTGAACTCCTAATGCGCAGGGCCGATTTCGATGAAATTTTTTGTGTGGGTTCGAAAATGATTTAGATTCACACAATTCGGTCCGATATAGCAATTAGTTAAAAAGATATTAATTAAAACCAGTTTTAATTAGCAGTTTTTGGCGCCAACTTTCATTTGTCTGCATTGTTGTAACACTGTTATAGTTACAACAATGACAAAAGTTGGCGTCGAAAATCAGTTTTCAGCCAAAATGGAATTCCATGATTTTGCTCTATATTGACTGT
Organism: Trichonephila inaurata madagascariensis; assembly: GCA_019973955.1. Classification (NCBI taxonomy): domain Eukaryota; kingdom Metazoa; phylum Arthropoda; class Arachnida; order Araneae; family Nephilidae; genus Trichonephila; species Trichonephila inaurata. The sequence continues at coordinate 623,559 of BMAV01005177.1, forward strand.
ATTAATTAACTTTGTTTAAAAAATAAATGCTTTTAACATGTGATTAACGTGAAAGATATTTTTAAAATCTCAATTTCTACATTTTTAAAAAAATTTTCTTATTTAAATTCCTAAAAAAAAAGAAAACTATTTTTCAAGCAGATTGGTACATTTTCTTTAACCTTTTCCAAAGCTTCCAAGTGAATTTGAAACAAAATATTGTAAAACTTCAAAAAAATTGTGGAATTTTTTAATTAAAAAAAACTTTGCTGTTTTTATTCATAAAATATTTTTAAAGATGTATTTTTTCCGTCTTGGGGAGCCGTAAAAATACAGTGAAAAAAGTTGGAAAAATCGCCAAATGGCAGTAATAGTTAATTATGAGAAAGCTACCTCAGAACACACGAGTTTGTGCGCTTATAGCGCATATGCGGAAAAACAACTTACGGAGAGTAAGTAAGCAGTTAAAAGATTTTTCTGTCTGATAAAGATGTTTTCTTTTTGAATGTTTTTCCTTTTATAATAATTCTAAGCAATGAATTTTACAAATCCAATTTATTAGTTTGAATTTTAAGAAAGTATTCATTGTGTTTCATGCATAAAATAATTAATACGATCTTTTAATAATACATTGCAACTCATAGTTTTCTTTTAGAGAAACAATTTACTGAAAAACCTTTAGGAAAATGCACGGAAATTATTTTATGGCTTTAAAGTCTTCATAATGATCAAAAATCATAGTAATTAATGTAAATTGGGTATTCTTTTCTGTTTGTTATTAACAAATAAAGTTAATAGGGTCTTAACTAATTTATGTCCAGTTTGAATTGGATCAAGAATAAATAATTGCTAAGTGGAACTAGTTTTTGAACAAGGATATTAACAGAAGCAGTAATTTACACGTGGGAGAATATATACAAGAAAAAGTGTGGCAAGTTAAAAAAATTAAATTTAATAATTGTTAAACAAATACAATGAAACATAACATTGTACATATACAATAAAGGATAAGAGGTAGTGTTTAAAAGGACTCAGCACTCTTTGAGCCTTTTTTTTTAATTATGTATTTAAAAATTACATTTTAGCATTTCATGTAATGTTAGCTTAAGAAAGTGATACGAGATAAAAAAATTTGCACATATTATTCACACAATTGTACAAATTTAATTTAATTTTAAAAAATTGGAAATTTTTAAAACTCAAAAAAAACTAAATTTTAAACTTTTTGTGTTAATTAATTTTTTGACATGAAATTTTTGTAATAATTCTGAGGATGTCTTTTAAACACCTTTAAGGATCTATTTTACAATACCTTAGTTTTGGAAAGAAAAAATAATAAAATGTTGATATATATATATATGTTAAAATTCAACCAAAAGCCTAATATTTCCCACATTTCAATTTTTTTTAAAAAAAAGAAGTATTCAATTTACTGCAAAATGGATCCCTAATTTTGTTACATGCATTATATAAAAGACACAGGGGAAAAAAATGGAAGTGATTGGTACATAATTGTGGAAGTAGTATTTTGAATGCGAAAAAATACATACCGAGGAAAACCATTTTAAAGTTTATAATTCTGAAAAAAATTATAAACTTAAATAAAATACCACACTAAAATATTAGCTATATATATATTCCTTAAAAATAATAAAATATAATATAAAGAACTTTTGGAGAAGAACTTTTCATTTCTATAGCCCCTCATTCATTTTCTCCCAACACAAACAAGCAGAATTTTTTAACAATTTTTCTAAATTTTAATTGCTGCTGGTCCTCATATTTATCAAAGTCAATTGTAGTCCTAACTAAACTCAAAACAACATTAATTTTGTGCTAGTATCTTGCTCTTCCTTCCACACATTAAACAAGGCACGCTGAGTAATACCATCGGCCAACGCTGAAAAAAATTTCATAAGTTAAGGAGTAGCAGCTAAATTTGGTATTAAATTAAAGGTCTATATCTACTCTATGTGACTAAGTGTTACTGTGATCAATCCCAAAAGTTCTAGTCCATTAAACACAGAAAACTGACATACGTTTATATGAGGTGCTAAATGTGTGTGTTATGTTTTTACAATTTTTAATCGAACTTGAACCTAATTTGAAAGTCAAATCAAGAAATTACCCCTACTCATGGTACCTATTTTCAAAAAAACCCGGCTAAAATCTGCTAAACCATTTTCAGACGAAACGATAGGACTTGCAACTGAAAAGGAGGCTCCTGCAAGTGTTTCTTGTAGCAAGAACAAACCCGATAATTGTTGACGATTTCCATTCGCGTACTGACAAAAACTGTTTACCACATGGTTAGGGAACTCAAGAGGACCATAAATTGTGGGTTGTTTTATTTCGTGCAATTCATTTTTGAACTTTCCATGCGCCAGATTAGGAGAACTGCCCACTGTGCAGCGTAATGTACATCCCCACCCCTAAGGGGCAGCAGGACTCTAAGGGGGCCCAAGGCCTGACTAACGCCAAGTACGTATTTACCTAAATTATAAAAGGCAAAAGCTGACTTTACAGGGGGCCCTAACATTCTCTGTTACGCCACTGGTACATTGATAGAAAGCATTACAGTGGCGCCAAAGCCGTTGAAATTCGTGTACCACATAAAAAAGGACCACACAAAAACAAATTCTACTGTATAATAGTCTAGGACTTAAGATTTTAATAACTTATACATATATATATATATATACACAATACTAGCTGGTATACCTGTTCTTCGCACGGGTGAATTGAAAAATTAAGCAATGTAGATTTAAGGATAAAGAAGTTTTTAATGAAATTAGTTTACGTGAAATGCAAATTAAACAAAAAAAAACTCTCAGCTGATCAAATAAAAAATCTCAGCTGAACAAAGAAAAAAGTATATTTGTTGAATTTTAAGTTTGTAGATCTAATAGCTCATAATATTTTTTTTATTTATTTATAACGCCCCGTAACTATCACAAAATTTGTTTATATACAAGTTACTTGGTACTATTTTTAAATATTTGAATTACATGAAACAATTCATTTTTATCAGCAGGTAAAGTTGGAAGATAAAATCTAAAATGGTACACAATTTTGGCTATTACTGTATCAACATCAAACCCTTGCTGCTGCTGGAATATATATACACCTTGCTCATCCAGAGGCTTATACATGCACCTTTCCAAATTATGAAACTTTGGATTGGCATGTCAAACTATTCCAAAAGCTAGACAGTACACTGGGCACACCCTATGAGAAAAATGGTGACACTGGGGAAGGAATTCCTCAGCAGTTGAGGGTTTCAGTATGTGAAATATGGTTAATGTCATAACATTGAACAGTAATGACAGAAAAGAAAATTAAAACATGTTTTATTAATTATTAAATCATTTTCCTTTTCCTAGAGCTTCTGGTTACTCTAGAATCAATTAGAACATTTGAATCGGGGGTTTTTACTTTTACATTTTTAGCAGCTGCCCGAGCTCGAGTTAATTTTGGAGAAAATTTGTCGGATTTCTCCTTAGAACTTTGAATTTTCTGCTTAGTTAACTTTAACATTGCAGCCTTATCTGCTTCTTTTGTAGAATCATCTTCTGCATCACCTACTTCTTCCTTTGCCTCTTCAACATCTGACTCTCCCATGTCTTCAATGTTTGTGTTTTCTTCCACTAATGTAATCACTTCTACTTCTTCCTTTGTCTTTAAGACTTCTTTATTTATCTCTTTCTCTGAAGCTCTCGATTTTTTTACTGTAGGTTCTTCAACATCCGTCTCCTCTATGTCTTCAATGTTTGTGTTTTCTTCCGCTAATGTAATCACTTCTACTTCTTCCTTTGTTCTTAATACTTCCTTATTTATTTCTTTCTCTGAAGCTCTTGATTTTTTTACTGTAGGTTTTTCAACATCCGACTCCTCTATGTATTCAATGTTTGTGTTTTCTTCCGCTAATGTACTCACTTCTACTTCTTCCTTTGTCTTCAATACTTTATTTATCTCTTTCTCTGCTTTTGAATCTATTTTACTCTCAGATTTCTTAGATAAATCCTTCTCTGAAGCTCTCGATTTTTTAACTGTAGGTTTTTCAACATCCAACTCCTCCATGTCTTCAATGTTTGTGTTTTCTTCTGCTAATGTAATCACTTCTACTTCTTTTGTCTTTAATACTTCTTTATTTATCTCTTTCTCTGCTTCTGAATCTATTTTACGCTCAGATTTTTCAGATAACCTTCCCTTTGAAACTTCTTGTTCAGATTTTTGGACATCTTCCAAATTTTTTGGTGAATTAGAAAAAGCCTCATTTAAACCATCTTCAATAACTTCCATTTTTTCATCATTTTCCAAATCAGCAACACACTTAGCAAGTTTGAAACTTTTCATAAAAGGTCCTTGATTATCTTCCTTATTCTCCTTTGCTTCAGAATCCAGATCAACAAAACTTCCATCTTGGGACCAAACGCTTCGGATTTTTATTCTGAATTCAGCCATTTCATAGCCAAGTAATTTCTGAAATAAAAGATAATAAAAATAACTTAATAAAAAGGGATTTATATAACTTTAGTTGTAAGCACATTTTATAATTGCTTATATTATCACACTTAGCTAATAGTTAATGAGTAATATATCTAATTTCTTCAATTAAAAATTTGTATACAAATCAATTTAAGATAACAATTACTGAAAGTCAAATTCATTAAGATGTAAAGTCGAATCAATGAACAAAATGTTTTTCAATATTCAATACCAAAATTTATTTGATACAATATCATTGAAAGATGAAGATTTTTAAACAGTAACATAGATAAAACTAGATGGATAAAGAAGTAGAATTTTAGAAGAAAATGAAGGATATGTTAATCTTAAAACGAAAGAGTTTATTTCTAAAAAGAAATTCACTGATCAAAAAGATAAATTCATTAAGCCAGGGGTTCCTAACCGTATTCCCCATCTGAGCACACCTGACAAACAGGAAATTGCCCCCCGGGGGGGGGGGTTAAAAAAAGTATAACGAGTCTCAATATTTCTTTATTTTATTACAATCATAAGCATCAAAAACAATATCCTACAGTAAAAAGGTAACACAAAATTCAAAATAGTTACATTTAATGCGATTTTTGGCATTGAATATTATTCAATAATTTTTCAAAGTCAGGCATATTAGATTATATTCTCAATCTTATAGCATCTTTAAGTCGAGATCTGATTGTTGATTTAATTGTGATAATCGCTGGTGCACAAAAATAGCTTCAAGGGCCCGGGGTTATGAACTCCAGCATTAGGAGAGAAAAAAAAAATTAGATTAAGTTCAATTTTTTTCCCTATTAAATCTGGCATAAACTTAATACTCAGTAAATTCAATTTAACAATCTACAAACAATAAGTATCCTTCTTTTACAACAATCTAACATTTTTTTTAAAATAAAGAGTATTATGACACTGAAACTTAAAATACAAGAGGTTTATAGCTAATTTCTAAAAACTAAAATTTATTTAAGCTTTCACACAAATGCACAAATCCATATACATGTCATTGATGTTGAAATTGATTAAAACATGAAAGAATGTATATGTTGTGAAACTTAGGTTTTATACTCTCTATCTTGAACATTTCCTTCCTTCCTTGACAGCCCAGGGTGGACCTTAGCCTTCTCAAGAAGCCTTCTTTCTAGTGTTCTTCAATTCTTAGTCCTCAAAACTAATACATCTTTTTCCAGGCCATTAATCCATCTAAGATTTGGCCTGCCCTTTCTTCGTGTGTCAATTGGCTGGGCATTGAAGACTTTAGTGGTGCGGTTTTCGTCCATTCTGACAATGTGACCTGCCCATTTAATTCATTGTACTTTGATGAAGTTAACAATGTCAGATTCTTTATATGATTGATAGAGCTCTAAATTTGATCTTCTTTGCCACGTTCCATTTTCCTGAATTCCTCCAAAAATAAATCTTAAAATCTTCCTTTCGTAGATAATTATTATGATCTCATCTGTTCCGAGGCATGGACCAATTTGCACATGCATAAGTTAATATTGATACTTTTATACACTAGAACCTTTGTATTTCTTTTGATTAAATTTGATTTCAGATATTTTCATAATGAACACATTTCCTTACTTTTGATATAATTTGTATAAGTCTGCAATGCAATTTCTATCATGATATTGCTAAAAAAAAAGTCTATTAAACCTCAAAATATATTTATCAATGAATGATTCAGTTGTAAGTGGACTTACTGGGTACTTTGCAATATTTGCCTTTTGAAATATACTTAGCTGGTATCATTTTTAATTATTGCCACAAGGTGCTTTAAGCCATGGTGGTCAATTTCAACAGATGTTCAACAGTTACAGCAGAGCTTGTAAACTTCTTTACTTACAACTTTATTTCCAGAAATAAATGTTTTTACAACTCTGAATAGGAGTTACATAAACTAATAAGTTCTATTAAAGATTATAACACATGCATTTGCAATAATCATAAAGAAAACTTATCACAAACTTGTTATTTGATACACATAAGAATTTCATCATTTAGTAAAGAGCTCACAGTAAAGAGTTGGACATGCTTGTTTACTTTAAAGTGAAAAATTAAAATTATTATTTATTAGCAGCTTGTTTTACTGTATTATCTGATACAGCAAAATAAAAATCACATTTAAAACTTTATGGACTTATGAAAATTTTAGTAGTAGTGCATCCAGAAATTTCTGCAATCCATATTAATCTAGAGCAACCCAGAAGTCATTGGTGCTGAAATTTATAATTTTGAGCCTTCATATCTAATGCTTTTTATCATATGTCTATTTTTAGATGTAAAATGCCAGCTGGGTCACGTGGTTTGTTTGTTGCTGGCTTTCTGCACCTAAGGTTGCAGTTTCGACCCCAGTCCAAGTCCGATTTTCATGATGCAGAAAATCGACAGCCTGTCGTCTGATTATACAGCATGTAAAAAGATCCTTAGAGTTTCTATTTGGCTTGGGTGTTCTTGGCAAATTTAAATCCAAGTGCAGGTTCGTATCGTCAAGGCTCAGGGAGTGGACGTCAGGGGAGGATGTACTCCCTCTGGGAGTGGGCGTCAAAATTACTTGCGGCAATGGGTATCGCCTATATGGTGCCTAGTTAAAAAGTGATACCAGCTCCTGAAAAATGTAATAGGTCTGCAAAGGTTAAATATACCAATGTATAGCCCCATTAAAAAAAAAAGTAAAATTATTGATTTTACTAGCAAAAGGGCAATATTTGGCAGACACCCTCACAATTCCCTCATTAATTTAAAAAATGAATAGACAAACTCTGTAAATGCAAGACATGAGAAAAGGAATGGAATAACACAGATAAGAGAATCTAAGTGGGAATTGGAGTTATCTGTTTTTATCAAAGGCAGAAAGCAAACTGAACGGAAAATACAAAAATCACTTAGTAACATTAAAAAAAAAAAATATTTGGGGATTTTAAATCCTAAATTTACTCAAAGAAAGGTAAGCCCATAAAGGATAAGCTAGAATTAACCTGGTTTTGTTATATTAACACATCAGAGTCACTGGCAAATGACTTAATTTTTTAGAATACCTATAATTTGCACATCCCATTATTTCCATTTCACATCAGGACCTCACTAGAAAATTAAGCAAAACTTTATTTAATAAGCAGTAGACCTCCCTCTCCCCTATTAATTTGAATGATGAATCTTAACTAAAGCAAGAATCACAAACACATTACTTGATTGGAACAATCTGACCATGAACTACTGAGACTGGAAATTTTATCATTAAAAACTAAATTACGAGAATAAAAAAAACTTGTCTTTGTTCACATTCTTTAATGGTTATTGATGGTAATGGTATTATTTAAATATCTGCTTTCAAATAATAAAGATTTAGTTATTTGTACAATATTCATACATCATTATGTCCAAAAACCCTTCAACAGCTCCCTATCATTTCACCATTTTAGAAATATAATTAACATAAAGAGAACAGAAAATCCTAAATGAATTTGAGAACACACAACTTCAAAATTCCCAAAGAGTGAATTTTTAAAAATATGTAGACCATATATAGACAATTTTGCATTTACACATACGACTTTTTCCCATCGATACAATAAAAGTCCTTGCGTAAATTTACTGATGCTAGGAACAATATTCAGCCATGCAGAGCTGAATTCTCATTTAAATTTACAAGTACCATAAAATCTGGGATATATAGCACCCCTTTATAACAAGAAAAAAGAAATTTAGGGTATGTTTATTCAAATATAAAAACAATAGTTTTTTAAAAAAAGAAAAGAAAAAGATGAGCATAAAAAAACATATACTTCTATATATGTCGAAATAGTGTTTATTTAAAAGAAATGGCTTTAGATGTATACTATTTTTTCAAAAGTCTGGCCATAATGACTTCAAAAGATTAGGGCATTGCATACATACATTTCAGATTTCTTCCTAAAAAAAAGAGGATTTGTGCATTATACAGCAAATAATCATAAAAATTAAAAACTGCAGCTTGAAAATACAGGTGCACATTATACGCCAAATTTTATGCTAATTGAGATTATCATGTAAATACCATATATTTCTGCAGATAACATGATGACTTTCAGATATGAAGAGGTATCAAGTTCCGTCCAGTTTTAGCATATACTGTTCTATATACCATTCCCCTTCAAATGATTACAGGTCCACCAATCAGTTTAGATAGCTGATCATTCTGGTCAATTATAGAAGCTCTTCTCGATACTAATGCATCCTAACTTTTTCTCTTCTCATACTTGGATTTCTTTGCTGCAACTGGGAGTGTGCAAGAAGAGCGTCCCAAACACAAAATATTTTTTATGTCCTAATTTTTTCACCCAACTTTAAACTCATACAGCATAAGTTATTTTTGTCACACAAATCTATATTGATTTTTATTAAGTTACAATAACTACATTTTATTTACTCAACCCCATAAAAGCCACCACCATACATATACAGCTTGTTCAACCGGTGCATCAATTGCCCCGGATGAAAATGTACGATCTTTTCTTTATGCGCTACCAGCAAAATTATTTCGAAGGCTTTGGAATGCAATAAATTGATCTTGATAGTGTTTGTGAAATATTTACTTATTTCAGAGAAGGATTTGCTGATTTTTATTCCTTTTCTTTTCTCTTCAATACAAAGGTGAACATTTAAAAGGTTAGTCATTAGATTATAAAAAGGGCCATTTGAAAGCATATTAAACTGAACTCAGTGGCGCAACAGCTCATGAGGGCCAAGGTCTACTATGTCTATCTTAGTATACATGACCATAGGCACTGGGGTGCATGTGCAAATGTTTCGGTCAAGTGGTCAGTCTGACGTAAAACCCCCAGTGTTCAGTTCCCAAGCAAGCTTGGTACCCCTTTAACAACCCACTGAAGGGATGAAAGGCTGAGTTGACCTTGACCAACCCAGGATTTGAACCTTTGACCTGTGTCATGGAAGCGGGATGCACTACCACTCAGCCACTGGGCTTAAGCCTATTAAAGGTCACTCAAAATCTCATGACAGGGGATAAAGGTTCAAAAGCACCACATGCTCCCACACAATGTAGTACTAGTACCTATTATTTTAGATCACAGATCATCATCTGGAACAAAATTTATTATTTAAAATACAATGTGCCATTTTGTGTTTGTAAAATTTTAATATGATGTCTAAAAGATTAGGATTTGGTTCAGATTTAAGACAGTAACTTTTTTTGATGAAGAATTGGGAAAAAATCTTTTCACAATTATTTATCTTCTCTAATAAGTGGTCTGTGAGGCATATAATATATATAAAGAATTATTTAACATTATTTCATCACATGAACACATTCCTGTAAAAAATTCCTTTTAAGAACTGATCTTGAATTATCTTGCTGTAGGTATTTAGTATCCAGTTATTTTTTGCTATTTAATTCACTTCTGATGCTACATATTCTTCATTTAAAAATCCTAAAATTATTTCCTTTATATTTACAATATTCATTCCTCCACATCATTTGTTTCATATCTTTTCTTGACAATGATTTGATTTTTAAACATATCAAACACTCCCTTTTCCTCAACATTCACTTCATTAGCTACATTTATATACCAATACTTTCCAACAACTAACACTACAGCTAACTCACACAATGCCACATTAAAATCTTCGATAGAGCATGTGGCACCAGTTAACCAAAACAAAAAACATATTCACAGTACAAAGAGAGGGACTCGTCTTTTTGATCCTGACAAGTTGCACAACATTACAATATTCATCTAATCTAAACTCCTTTAGTAACCCCTTTTAAAATTCAATTTCTTCAGCAACCTCCAAATTTTGGCTTAATAGTATTTGTTTGTTGAAAGCCAAATGCATGATGACCAAAATAGTATGAGTAATTAATGCTTCAAAAACAATTTTATAATTTAGACTATTTTTTTTTTAAATGGCAGAAGTTCCAAAAATATACACTAACAATATCATTTTTGAATTGGTTTTAACATAAGCGAATAAACCTTTGTGTATTGAAACATCAAGAGCTGGTGTAATTGAAAGCACAATAACCTTGTTAATTTTATATTTGAATAAGAAGTCATAGTATATAAAGTGCCTTTTTTATACTAAATTTATGGTGTCATTGTGAAACACATTATTGCTTACATATATATCAATTTTATGTTCTTCATATTGTATATCCTAAATAATGTCAGTAATTTTGTGCACATATCTATTCATTTCCAACATTGAGAGCTATGATTCCTTTGAAAACAATGGAATTTTTTTCTTTTTCTGATTTGAAACTTTGTCTACCTCTAATAAGTTTCAAGTGCAGATCTAAGGCTGTGTTGTGCATCCAAAAAAATTTATACTCTAAGTGTAATTGGAACAAAAATTTATGAACTGTAGGCTTAAACATAATTGAAAAAAAAAATTAATAGTAAAATTTGATGAAGAGTTCAAGTGATGAGTTATAAGGCTTTACAATTAAACAATTCTGCTGTAGCTTTCAATATAACAGAAAATAGTAAGAGGTCAGAAAAAGAACGAAGAGGCAATTAAAAAATGAATCTGAAGAGAGGAATAGCTTGCAAGCCAGATTAAAAAAAAGTGTGTGTGCTTATGACCACATGATAGTAGTCATAACTTCATATTATGTTTTTAATTCAGGGTTTAGTTAGGTGAATAAAAAACAAGAAAATGTTAGAATTGTCCCCTATAAAATTATTTATTCATATGTCTGTACTCATAAAGTAATATTTTTGTGTGAAATATACAATCATATTTGGGAATTAATTGCAGTCTAAGCTGGAAACAATAGGTTTATGGTAGCTGAAATAGGTTATAACTCCTTTAGATTCAAAATTTTATTTAAATATCTATAAAAAATACTCCGTCAAGCGTTGTTCCGCACTTCCTCGGGCTTCATTTGGGTATCATCTTTTGACATTTTTAAATTGAATTTTGATTTTAAAAAAAGAACTAAAGGTTTTGATTTGTCTTTTGGAAAATCTACTTTAAAATTTCTACTTAAAATGATAACAATTTGTTCAGAAGACCCGATCCAGTTTTGTGAACTTTGGTTGTAATTTAATAATATCCAATTTTTTCCATGAATTAATTTAGGCAAAGGGATAGATAGTATGACAGGTAGTTGATTGGGAAGAGAGGAATCTAGGTCAAAACCTTTAAAAAGGGATTTAATCAGAAGATTTATATCACATAATCTCTGGTCATAGCTAGGTCTTTTGTCATTGTATGGGAGTTTTTTGTATAAATATATCCGGTGCTGCTGCAAGGAAAGTCTTCTTAATTATATTTTGTTTTCTTGTATTTAAATTATTTAATGTAACTTTTTCTTAATACCTGTTAATTGTTTTAATTTTATTTTAATTTTATTTTCAGACTCAAAGTATATTTAATTAATGTGATTAATTAAATATACTTGCTATTTGTTCCTTGCTATTCCGATTCGCTTACAAAAATAGATTTTTATTCTTAATATCACTGCAATATTCCTAATGATAATAATACTATTTACTTAGTTCTATAAAAATGTATCCTTTTTCCACATTTTATGTATAATTTTAGTGTAGGATTTCTTTTTCTCTTTAAGCCTATTTTTTAAAAATATTACGTTTCATTTTCATGCTTCAACTAGGATTAGAAAGAATCCTGCATTCATTCCCCTAGAATAGGGTTGTCCAACCCGCAGCCCACCTAAAATAATTTTGCGGCCCGCAAAATTCTTTACAACTTCACAAAATTCGACTATTTTGTACAATGTTTTTTGTAAAAAATAAATCCTATAATTGTTATTATTTTATCACGCTGCTTCTGTTCCTGCGAATCTTTTTTCTAAATTGAAATTTATCAAACATAAATCGTGCTCAAACTTAAAGCACGAAAATCTGCAACATCAATTACGTTACACAAATACTCATGCATTGAGATCGACTTGCAAAAACTAAGTGAAAGAATTGAGAAACAGATATATCACTAATTAAATATTCTTTGACCATTGCATTATTATTATTATTATACTATCTATGTTTGTATACATGGAAAACAATAATATATCAGTCTTGTTTTAAACTTTCACTCCAACAAATGTTTATAATGGATCCAAATCTAATATAAAGATATACATTTTTATATGCGCCCACAGGATTGTAAAGTTTCTCTGAAGTGGCCCGAGAGTTCATTTGGGTTGACCAATGGCGTGGCAATTGTGGACGTGGGATTTGCGGCACATCTCTTTCACAGAGATAACTTTTTTTTTTAAATACCGAAGTTTATCGAATTACAAGGATAAATACATTTTTGCCAATCAAATTTAGTTTTTTATATTGAATTGTTAAGATATTATAGTGCAAATGCATTTTAAACATAGCAAAATGTAATAAAAATAAAAACTTTCAGAGAATTATTTAAAAAATAATAGTAAGTAACAGTATGAAGAAGGATATGGATAAATTTCAGGGATTTGCATTTTAGAGTCAAATAAATATTAGAACATGTGCAATTACCATAAAATTGATTAGTTTCATTAATGTAAGTAAAGATAAATACTAGAAGTAAACTAAATACTAACTAACCTTTATTATAAAGGCATAAATGTCATTTACCATTGTGTGTGTGTGGATTTAGTCTCACCTGGTACAAAACTTAAAGATTTTAGACATTTTTCTAAATTGTTCGATGTTTCGAATCATATTTGTGATTTCTTTACTTTTACTTGTGGGGGGACAAACTATGGGTATCAGAGCAGTGAGGGGAAACGTCCCTCCTTTCCTTTTTAGGGGAGTGTATGTCCGAATGAAGACGAAAAAAGCAGAGTGAGCATTACATTTTCAAGCGTGACGTTCATTCAAGTTCCCTCTCTCGCAAATCGCGCCAATAGAAGTTATCACTTTAAAAAAAATTATCACAGAAAGGCTACAAGAACAAAAGTAGAATTGCTAGTATAAGTAATATGATTAGGGCTTGTGCCTTGAAGTAGGCACTGGCCAATTTAGAACAAGCCAAATAATGTAGAGCAACAATAGGTTTGTGCAATGAGGTAACACAACAGAAAACAAAAATTGTGTCAATACAACATCTTCAGTAAGTTCTAAAATCTCTGCACAAAAATTATTCCTTTAGAGTGAATGTCGAGAATCTTTCAAAGAGCAGGATTGAGCAGAAGACAAGCCTGTGCAAATCCCTGTCAGAGGCCTTTAAAATGTCACAATAGGTTCAAAATTTTAACTCAATTTAAGTCATTTCACTTAAAGTATTAGTAACTAGCCTGATCAATTTTTCAGGAAGTAAAATTTTCTCATTGACTCAATAAGTAATTTCCAATCTACAGAGTCCTTAGCTATTTTGAAACCTATAAACAAACAGTGGATATTATTACTAAATTTTCTTTTATAATTTTTGTCTTAAGTTAAAGCTCAGTTGCATTTTGTAAATCTTTCCTTGCATAATCCACATTTATAATCACCAATGATGATTTTCTTTTTGAAGTATATATCTCCAGAAAAACACCACTTTTATAGAACCTTAAGAACATATGGAGATCTAAATTTAAATAACACAGAAGATGTTTGTCAATATGAATTAACATAAAAACTCATCACAACAAATGTTATTGAATTAATTTTACAGAAATTTCTTTTTTCAGCTGCTAAAAAGTACAAGTCCTAAAATATTTTAGATGCAGCCCTTTTCCTAAAAGATACATTTTAATTACAGATCTTGCTCTGTTGCAGAGACTATCCTCAGAAAAATATTTTATACATCTTTCTTTTATCAAATTTATATATAAAAATAAAACATTAAAAATGTTAACTTTCAAAATTTTTTCTTTTTCCTGGACTTATCCAAACTGGCTTTCAGGTGATTCAACAGTTAAATGTATATCTAGAACCTGAGATGAAGAAGTATTGATTGAAAATAAAGAAAATATTCCTGTGACATGAAGGAAGAACATTATTTATGTTTAACAAAGACAAACATCATAGGAGGCAGGAAAGGCCACTTATGCACCTCAGGTTGGTAAATCTCGTTTTTACCCAAAGATAAACATTAAATATGCTATATTAAATTTTCTATTATATTTCCCTAAAAAGAAGCTTTAATTTAGTACACTAACTGAATTTATGAAGTGATCCACCCATGACCACACAGCAACTTGGGTTTGAATTTTAAAATTAAGTCCCTCCTTAATTTTGCTTGTTTTTGATCAAAGCATACAATTTAAACAGATAAGAGTTGTGATGTAAATAAATCAGTTAAAATTATATTTCTGGTGGAAAATCCATAGAAAATGTTGCTTAGATATTTGTTTAAGTATTACCAAAATATGTATGTCTTAATAGACATACAGTATTTACTTGAATCTAAGTTGCATTTCCAGTGTTAATGCTATGAAAATCAGGTGCGGCTTGGAACTGAAGGCAACACATTTGTTGAGTGGGAGAAATCGGGTTTCCACCCTTTTCAAAAAGAAAATGTAATTATTCATTCTGGCGACTTGCATCGATTACTTATCCCATTCCGCAGTTCATCTACAATATTCAGTCTATTCTAAACATCGTTGTCTGCTCATATTTAGGAAATTTTTTGTGTAAATGCTTCCTTTCAATTGCCTAAATATCAAAGATATCAGTAACAGCAACGACGAGTTCACTATGACGCAAGTTTGAAATAGAAGGCAATTTTATATGCAGAAAAAAATGGAAACAAAGCAATGGCCACTGAAAACTTGACATGGGTGAAACAAATGTATGTCAATGGCATAAGCAAAATGATATAATTTTTCCTTGTAAATATTTAACAGTCTTTAATAATTCTTTCACATTCTTCTATAATACATTCTTTTAAAAAAAGTTGTACGAAAGACGACAACACCAACCCCAAAGTTAGCTGTGACTACGGGAGTGACGAATGATTTTCGAAACATGATACTGTGACGAAGCATATCTCTTCCCCCTATTTTCTAACAGATCCCTTGCCGACAGAAGTTGCGAAAATTCCAGGCATTGCCCTAATTGCTGGGAAGGAATTTCGTAACTGGGTGGTCGAGTTTCGGCACCTTTTTCCAGCTGATCGGACTGTCAAAAAGAGGCACCTTAACATTGTGTATTCATTTTCCTACAACTTGTTGACGACGGCGCGTCTGAGAACAATTTGGCGCGGCAGAAGGGTAAGAGATCAAGGGAGCCGAGACCGGAAGGCGGCAGAAGAACGAGATGGATTGAGGCCGACAAAGAGACGAGAGGTGGATGACGAGGAGAAAGATAGATGATATAAAGAGGGCAAGAGAGTCTGGAAGAAAGAAAAAGACTGGATTTTTGAAGGGAGCCGTTCGGGCGTCCCTTGAGCGACAGGAAGAGCGATAATGAGCCCGCGAAGTACAGCGGTCTCCTGGCTTGGACAATCATAGAACGAGAGAGAGTACGAAAGAGACTCTAAGTGATTACGGACCAGCCTGCGAAGTACAGCAGTCTCCTGGCTTGGAAAATCAGGGAATGGGAGAGAGTGTGAAAGAGACTCGAAATCGTTACGGACCCTTTTGATATTGAACTGTAAAAAAATATACCATTTTATTTTTTTTTTTTGATGATTTTCATATTGAAATAAATAGTTATCCAAGAGCTGAGTGAAATCATTACAATACTGATGGTCAGAATAATTATAGGTCCATGTATGTATTTGAAAGTTTTAATACTGGTTAAATAAATTATTAACTTATTCTTAAGCACCAGATATCAAGGAGCCTTTTACTTAATTTTTTCTCAAAAATATGTAGAGAATTGTGGGTGCTTCTAGAATCGATGATATCTTTTCACAAAAACATTGAGAATTTGGGGTGCTACTTAAATTCCGAGTAAATACGGTATTTTCTTTCTAATTTCATTCCACAACTTTTCTCTCATATTACTAACAAATTACACTTAAAAATCTTAAAATTAAATTAATTGAAAGACAAGTCAATTTTTTTCAATATAAACCTAACTGTTTAACATACCAATTATCAACTAACAGATAGGCATTTTTTTTTTCAATTATTATAAACAATATACATTCAATTCTGCTTGTACAGAACTTTTACACAATTCTGATTAAACCGAAATTATATATATAACAAAAAAAAAACCTTATTTACCTTTTTAAGAGATTTATTTTGATTTAACACAATTGACTCAAATTCTAAGAAGAAAATTTTGCTTTAAATTTATTTTTATAACTGCAACATCAGAGACAAGGAATGAAATATATGATTCCCAATTGCAAGAATTGTATTACCTAGATATGGAATTTTGTCTTTTTGAGTTCACAATAGCCAACATGATGATTAATCTACATGAAAGAATAAGTAAACTAAGAATAATATACAATGAGGAGATATTATACTGGTGCTTAAGCCTCTAGCTAATTAGCAGCTTGGATAGACAAGACAATTCTAGTCGGAATGTTATCTAGCTTATTTCTAATGTTATTTCACGACTCTTCTCTCTCATTGCTAAAATACACTTGGAAAAATATAAAAATTTAAATATTATCTTAAAATACAAATCAATAACATTTTATTTTTCAAAATACAAATCAAGTTATTTCATGCACAGAAAGTTTTTTTTAAATTACAAACTATATAATACTAAACATTAGTAAAACCAATTATGATGCTTTCATTTGTCTTTCATTCGAAAGGCAAGTTTAAATAATTTTTCAGTGTCAAGAAAATTTATCAGTTTTTCTACTTTATTTACGTCTACTTGCCAAATATTTGTATATAAATATTTTCACACATGAATATTAAAATGAAGTAATGAATAAAATATTAATCTGTTATCAATATTTTAAAGACTAAAAAAAGAAAAAAATCAAATGATTTATTTTAAAATGAAAATTTTGGCATAATAAAAAGTATTTTTAATTACCAATATTCTTGCTGCCTCAGGTGACAGTTTATCTCCAGCTTGGCACACAACATATTCACTTAATAAATGAATAACTCCTGGAAAGGGGACAATTATTCAATAATAAAATTTATTCAATTAAATTAATAAAAGAATATTGCAATAATAAAAATTAATACGAAATAATTCATGAATGTTTTTAGAAAAAGTTCAAAAAAGAAAAAAGAAAAGTTAATAAATTCATTAGAAAGCATGTTCAAAGCTATTAAAATAACTCCGCACCGGAAATAGTTAACTACGATCAAGCGTGAGCTTTGTGAATTAAAAAAATCAGTTTCTGACGCTTCACGATTTTGGTGACTATTGCTTTGTTAATGTTGAAAATAAAAGGTGTTTATTTTTATAGCAAAAAGTCTTTGCTCATTCTTGACGTGTGGATGTAACCTTAACTTTTGTAATCAGCAACCTTCACAATTAAAACATCCCCCACAATTGGTGACCCGGAAAGCGAACGGATAACATTTCCAGTTTTGTTTTAATCATTTAATGGAGTCATAGGGCATTTCATCAAAAATGGTGATAAGCGTATTGTTGAATATTTATTCTACTTCCAAGTTTTCTTAAACAAGATAGATTTTTGAATAAAAATAACAGTTCATTTCATTGATCAGTGATTTTTATCGATAGTACTATTTGACGAATTTAATATTTTGAAGTAAGAAATTAACAGCCTAGATCAGGGATGGAGAACCAGTGGCATGCATCACAATATTTTGGGCACGCCAGCGATCAATTTTTTTTGCATTTTATTTCAAAATAACAAAGTTAACTCTGAACTATTACGAACAAATGTAAGTAAGCGGTCGTGGAACGGCTGGGAGCACACTTGTTCGTTATTGTGTCTTAGTTACGTCATGGAATACAGTTGCTTATGATGCAAAATTTGTCTAAACATAGAATAGCCAATTTCGTTGACACAACTGTTTATTTACAATTTTTAACTGTTATTTAACATGGCTAGTTCAGCAAAAGAACAAAAAGTGCAAGGTAGTAAGTGGGACAGAATTTCAAACTTGGTGAATCTAGAAATATGGTACTATTAGTGAAAGCAAAAAAGCAGTGTGTGTTTTATGTTCTGGAACAGTGGTATGCAGAGCATCGTCCGTAAAATGGCACTTTGAAACAAATCGCAAATCTTCTCGTTAAAAAAGTGAACCACAGCAAAAATAATTGCTTAGGAACTATTTGGCAGATGTCTCTAATTCAGCATGCATTCTACTAAAAGGTACTTCTTAGGATCCTAATATAAGTTATTTGTCATCCAATCTGCAACAACAGAGGTCCCACTAATGTTACTTTAATTTGAACTACACACCTAACTAAAACGTTTACAACTATACATTGCAAAAGGTATTTTTTTTAATACTAGATAAAGAATTTTGAGTTGTTAGTATTTAGTTTTATAATTTTCCCAATAATCACAAGTCAAAATTATTTGATAGCACGTCCATATCTCATTAAACACTTCTTTAGAAAAAATGGCACGTTGATCCATAAAGGTTCGCCACCCTTGGCCTAGATAATTTCCCATCAGAGCCTATGTTATATAACTTGGAATTGTATTTTCATATTTCAAAGTAATTTGTAAAATTATATATATACACCATGATATTGATTGCTTGACTAAAACATGCAAGGAGAGAATCTGAATTCCGCCATTAATGACACAACAGTTTCCCGTGTTGGCGTCAAACTACAGCCTTTTTGGAAAGCTAATCCTGCATTATGGTTTGTTCAACTTGAGGCACAATTCCCCTTAGCTGTAATTACAGCTGATGATACAAAATTTAATCATGTTATTTCTGCAATTGATTCTGATATTTTGAATTGTGTATGCGATATAATATGAAAATCTCCTGATGCTGATAAATAATCAACATTAAAAACAGTTTAATTGAGTTGCATCTTGAAAGTGAAGCTTCAAAAATACGTACACTGCTACAAGGCCTCGAACTTGGCGACCAACGACCATCTCAGTTATTAGCACGTATGAAAGCATTGGCTGGCGATACTGTTGGTGAGCCACTCTTAAAAATCTCTTTGGCTCGGAAGACTACCAAACACACAAACCATCCTAACTGCTCTGAAAGAAGATTTAGCTGGTTCAGCATCAGTTGCAGAGAAAATAAATGATTTGGCTAACCACATTCAAACATTAATTCCGTTACGCCTCAAACTTCGGATAATCTAGTAGCTCAACTTGAAAACAAGTCGCCCAATGGGCTCAATTCATGAAGTCACATGATAAAATCAAACACGTGTTTTCCATTGAATTCAAAACAAACATTATAGTAATTGTACTTGTTGTGTTCTATTTGTAAAATTCAGATAAAATTTCAAATTTCATATTTGGGTAAAGATGTTTAAATGTTAGGAAAAAAAATTTCTTCAAAAAGATTTTTTAAATTAAAAAAAAAAATTTATGTTTATACTTTTAAATAAAATACATTTCGTATACATATGTCCTTTTTAAGAGAAAGTTTCTGCAAAGAGTAAAACTTGGCAACATCGGAGGGCATAAACTGATTAGCTAGAAACTACAGTTTTTATCGTGCGAATATGACGTCGCATGAGTTTTTGAATTGATTCGCTAGAATCACGTGGCTTTCACTATCACGTGTGACTATGACATCATATGAATTGAGCCCATTGACGACTTTAGTTGGCGAGCTTACTACAACAATGAGCCAATCACGCTCTCAAAGCAGAAATAGAAATCGACCCTTTAAAAACAGACATAGTTCATCTCGTGACTGCGAACCTGCTAATGGCATTTGCTTTTATCATACGAATTTTGGCACAAAAATGTAATTTGCCTTGCTCTTTCAAGAATCTGGAAAACTAAGTCGGCGATTATCCACTGGCCTTCGCCACGATCGCCAGCATTATGTTGGCCGATAAAGTTAATAAATTGAAATTTTTAGTGGATATACACAGGCGCGGACATACTAGAACATTATGCTCCTAAAACTGATTTCTCAAATGAATTACTTCTCTTAGTTGCCAATGGTACAAAAATAGCCACTTTTGGTAAAACTCCTCACGCTAGACTTATATATACAGCGAAATTTTACTTGGTCCTTCATAATTGCAATTGTGAACCAACCAATTATGGGTGTTGATTTTTTAATTTTTTCATTTGGTTGTTTGATTGATGGCATAACTAAACTAATCACTAAAGGCAAATATATATATATATAATATATATATATATATATACAAACACAGATTCATTAACTCCTGGTATATCCATTTTGCTTGGTGATTCGGAATTCTATGACATTTTGTCCCAATTTCAAGACCTCATCAATTCATTTCAACCAACAAAAAACAGAATACCATATTTTCCTGTATATAACCCACAAAGCCTTTTTTCGAGTAAAAAAAAAAAAAAAAGGCATTGTACACTCACTTCTAAAAGTTAAGCAGGAAGATGTAAAATGCAAAAAAATCAACAAGTACTGCTTTGATTGACACAAAATTTGGCAGTAAAGTAGTATATATATTTGTACATAAAACAAAATCAATTATATACAGAAATGAAAACAATATTAAATTTTTGTAAGTTATCAGATAATGTCATAATGGAGACTTAAACAGAGTTATGTATAAAATAAATATAAACAGCATAAAATGAAAAAAAAGGACATTAATAGGGTATGTGATACCCCCCTCATCTGTATGCAAAGTTTACACCTTCTGACCATGCTTTCAATTAGGTGGTCAACCACTACAGAACTAAGCAATCGCCATTCTTCTTGTAGAGCAGTTTCCAGCTCAATAAGAGTGGCTGGAGGTGGGAAACGTGAAAATACAGCATGGCCGAGAGCATCCCAAGGATTTTCAATGGGTGTAAAGTCGGGCGAATATGCTGGCCACTCAATACGCGCAATCCCTTCACTCTCCAGGTAGTCATCGATGATGTCAGCTCTATGGGGACGTGCGTTATCGTCCATTAAAACAAAAGTAGGGCCAACTGCTGCAGCGTACAATCTAACAATGGATTCTAGGACTTCATCTCGATACCGGACAGCCATCACAGAACCCCGTTTAAAGATGTGCAGGTCGGTGTGGTATCCCAATGAAATCCCTGCCCACACCATAATACTTCTGCCTCGGAATGCGTGATGTTCGGCGATGTTTCGAGACTGATTGCGTGTTCCTTGTTTACGCCATATCCTTATACGCTTGTCATCTGGCTCCAGAGCAAATCTTGACTCATCAGTAAACATGACATTGCCCCAGTCAGACACAGTCCAATTGCCATGTTCCCAGCACCTCTTTAATCGTGCCCCTCTTGATTGGACGGATAGAGGAACACAAACTCGAGGTACCCAGGCATACAGTCCATTCATATGTAATCTTTGGCGTACAGTAGCTGCAGATATAGCCATACCAATGGACACTGTAACCATAGATGTCACACGTGTGGAGGTCTCTCTGCGATTCCGCTCTTGGCTACAATAGCAATATATCGATTTTCCGCGGGGGTTGTAACCCTTGGGCGACTGCCTACGGGCCTTCGGACAAATGTCTGTGATCTGGAATTGTTTCCATAAACGTAAAATTACAGAATGATGTATGCCGAAGAAAAAAGCAACATCTGAGATCAACTGTCCTGCTTCAATGCGCCCACAGCACGCCAGCGCTCAGAATCTTCCATTCGTTTTCTGGAAGTCATAGAAACACGCATGTCTTGAAAACAAATTGTTCGAAAGTTTTAAACACTTTCTATCAGCACTTCTGTAACCCTTCAACTTCTGTAACCCTTCATAAAGCTGGCTTCTTATAAGACTGCCCTTTTTGCATATTTCTTGACAAGAAAGCACGGTTCGCTGTTACCTAACATATTTGCATACTTCCATCTTCTTCTGCAGCGAATTGCATCCTTTTCAATTCTGATTGTCTTCCGGAAATTAGCATTTTCCTCTCCATGCTTAATTTTTGGAAGTGAGTTTATAATCCACAGCGGCATATAATCCGCTGCAGTATAATCCAAAATATAAACTGCTAATAATGACTGTCTCATACAAGATAAAAAATACACAATATAATTAAAAATAGAAGTAAGAAATTGTACAGAAAAAAAAATATGATACGTCTTTTTAAATATGTATGATAATTTTTACAATAATCTCAATAAAACAAAAAAATTCTTTGCTACTGACATCTATGTTTTGAGTTGTTAAACATAACATTCCATGCAGAAAAAAATCTTTTTTTTTAATTTAGCAAGTTAACAAAAAAAATTAAGATTAAAACTGCTTTTCCACTGTCTCTTTCTTTTAAAATCCATTTATTTATTTTTTCCTCTAGTTTTGGCTAGTGAGGTTTTCCATGACGATCCACTCTTTAACATTGTTGTTTTAAAAAAAAGTTGGTCTTGTTTTTCTCCACAAACAAATATTCAGTTTGTCAATGTTGAAAAACCTTGCAGCTTCCCGCGATTTCCTACTTCGGTAGCCTTCTCTATAACTTTTAACTTGAAGTTTGCAGTGTAACTTAACGCTTTCGCTTCAACATAATGAAAACTTTCAAATGACGTAATAGCTCTAGTCAAGAGAAAATTGGAAATAGCGCCAGGGAATAGTAAATGTTTTTCCTTCCGAGGAATCAAATCCGTTTTTGAATGTAAATGGACAAAAACTAGTTATGGCTGAAATACGTCATCCGAGTCATGAAAGCGCCATCTATTATTTATTTTATAAAACATAAACAGCATTTCTTTCAAAACTTTATTGTTAGCTTTTCTGATGAAGATTGTTTTTTCTCAGATAATCCGCGGCGGTGTATAATACGCCCAACGAAATTTGAAACTTTTTTTAACACATAATCTGCGATTATATACTGGAAAATACAGTACCAAATAAAATACATCACTTTATTGAAACAACTGGTCAACCAGTATTTTCTAGACTTCGTTGCTTATCTTGCAAAAATGAGTTCCTGAGTTGCTAAAAATAGCACGTCAGGAATTTGAATTTTCAATGTCTCAAAGTATTATCCGTCCTCTACACATGGTGAAAAAGTCTAATGGAGAATGTGGAGACCGTATGGTGACTACCGCCATTTGAAATTAATTACTGTTCCTGACTGATACCCAGTACCTCATATCCAAGACTGCACTCAAATGTTTTTCAATAAAACCATTTTCTCCACCCTAGATTTGATTGGAGCTTATTATCAAATTCCTGTTAATCCCCAGGACATTCAAAAAACCACAATCGCAACCGTTTGGTCTTTTTAAATATGTATATATGCTCTTCGACTTAAGAAATGCCAAACAAACCTTTCAACATTACATACATCAGGTTTTGTCAAATTTAGATTTCTGCATTCCTTATTTTGACGACAAACTGATTGCATCACATAACGTAGAACACAAACGACATTTGAAACAGGTATTTGAAAGATTGCCTCAACACAGATTAACCCTTTGACGTGCCGAAAAATAAATTTGCTGAATTTTTCAAAATAAAATAAATAAATGCAATGTATAGAACCTAAGAACAGAGAAAATACCTTAAAAAAAAAAAAAAAAAACGGTATATTCCCTCCCCTCGAAGGCGGAAGTGGTTTCACAGGAGTACCAACGCACAGTTACGACATAATTCTCGGATGAACAATATATGATTTGGATCAGATTTGTAAGATTATTCTTTATATATTTTGTAATATACTAAAACATGCAATACTAAGTATTAGAATTACATTTTAAATGTTATAAATAATACAAAATATAACTATAAGAGATTGAAATCAACTTCAATAGGCAGATTTTTCATTGTTTCTTTATTATTAAATTATTAAAACATGCAATAATACTGATAAGAATTATCTTCAAAAGATTAAATATTAGCAAATTTAATTGAAAGAGGTAAACAAAAATATTAAAAGTATTAAAATTTTTTCAGTAATCAGTAAAAGGATATAAAGCATGAATATTTACAAAAATACATAAACAATAATAATAAAAAATGTATTTTCAATAATCAGTAAAACGATATAAAGCACAGATATTTAGAAAAATACGTTCTATAAAGTATAAAGTTCTGAAATCCCAAATGAAAATCTATATACTTTTTAAATGTTATTTTTTATGAAATTTTTCAAAGCATGATTGATTTTTTTCATATATGCAAAGACCTACTTTACACGTTTGACATCAGGTTCTTTTGGGTTTCTGTTTTGTGCTGCATGCAGCACGTTTTGATGTACTATTCACTGGCAAATGTTGAACATTAGCTAATCTAAAATCATCCGGTACGCTAAACTTATGTGCTTTCACCTTCACCGGGAAAAGAAGAAAGTTTTCGTTTTTTGGAAGTCCCTTTTTTGCCCATAACTACAAGAGAGCGAATAACTTCCATTCTGAAAGTCTTTACATTTTATATATGCATTGATATCTGGCAGCATTTTATACAATATTGTTATGAATCTTCAGTAAATAGTGTAAATAATTTGTATTTGGGTGTTTAATGCATTTATATTACTCTATGTTATATTTATTGCATGTTAAAATTGTATTATTCGCAAGCAATGCTGCCCCTTACGTTAAAATGGCGATTCAATGAGAACTAGGCAAAATCTTGGTAGTAGATTGACGAGTTCGGAGCCCTCTGGAATTTTCTAGAAAGTAGTAGATCTCTCCACTAGTGTCACGAGCGGTTATATTTCTGGAAGTTTCTGCCGCCCCTATAAAGCGGAGTGCCAGCCGCAACCGATCAGTCTGGATTAAACAAGCGAGTAGTGAGGATTGTTTTGACTGGCAATTAGCTCGGCTGTGTTTGTGAATAATCTTTTAGATACGTGTATTTTTAAACACTGGTTATTGTGTTTGATTGCTGTTGAAGGTTTGAAGACCTTCAGAGATTTACTCTGAATATTGCTACTGAATCCTGTATTTAAAGGATTGGATTTTTGTTAATAAATTCGTATCACTCTTGAAGAACTGTTTATTTTCTTTGTGATTTTTCTGCATAAAATCCTGCAAATTTACAGCATGCGTAACAGTTTGGTGTCAGAAATAGGATTTTATGCCAATAACAAGAGCGATGGGTGAGCAACTGAAGGCTCTGTTAGAAGGCATCAATGCCTTGAAAAATGGCGAAGAAGAGACTAGGCAAGAAATGCAGAAAATCCAAGAAGAGACAAAGAATAAAATGGAAAAAGGATTGGAAAACATACAGAAATGTCAAGAAGAGCTGAGAAATATTTTATAAAAGATTGCAGTAGTTGAAGAGAAGAAAATAGGGGAAGAAATAGGAATAATTAAAGAGCTAGTTAAAGAATTGAAGAAATCGCTGAAAATTTTACCCAGCGATTTAAAGATCTCGAGAAGAAGCTTCTAGCTTACGGGAATACAAAGAATGAAAGCAAGTTTGTACCCGTTTCTTCGGTACCTATGCTAGCCTCACCAGTGTCTGTGAAACTCTCCACCTATGACGGAAAAACCAACTGGGAAGTATATAAGACTGAATTCTCCATAATTTCTGAAGCCAATTGGATGGACTGAAGGGGTGAAAGCATGTCAGGTAGCAGCATACCTTAGAGGAGAAGCTGCTGAAATACTGCAGACTCTTCCCGACTGAATTTGAACTCCCTACATAAGGCTCTGGATCTTCGATTTGGACAAAAATACTCCAAAGACTACACACGTCTGCTGATGAAAACAAGACTGCAGAAAACTGGAGTAAGCTTGCAGGGTTATGCCTCCGAAATAGAAAGGCTCGCGAACTTGGCTTTCTCCGATCACCCAGCAACTGTGAATCTCTTTACAGTATTTCGTGGACGGCCTGAGGGAGGGGGAAATCCAGAAGGCTGCAAGAATGGCAGATGTCCAAGATCTTAAATCTGCTTTGAAATTGGAGGCTGCCACTCAAGCCAGTTGCCAAGACCGCCAATCCATCCGAGGAGCTAGAGTGACCTTAGATGCTCCCAGTGAATCTCCATGGAAAAGTGACATTGAGAAATTAAGAGATGAATTCCAAGATTTAGTAGCTCAACATCAGAACCGGAGGAGACGTAGCATCACGTTCTGGGGGTGTGGTGAACCAGAACATCAGAGATGTAACTGCCCCCGAAACAATAAGAAAGAACATAGCACCAAGTGCTGGGGATGAGGTGGAGAAAGGCACCTAAGAAATAACTGCCCTCCAATAATAATTTGCCCTCCCTAAGGAACATCCGCACCTTACAAATGTAATCGAGTCTAAGAAAGTGTGTAGAAACCGAAAAGGATCAGCAGAGGGGAATAGAGATGTCCCTTCGAGAAAACCTTGCCCAGAGAACAGTAAATACTGCTCAAGAGTACAAAAGAGATTTGGCGTCATAGATCAAGTAGTCCGCCAAGTTACGACACCATCGACATCAGAATTGGACCCGTGGAGTGATGACAACATCCGAAAAGATAAACTGGCTGATCCTGAAATAAAACCAATCTTAGAATTCAAAGAGTCGTCTGACGAAAAGCCCAGCTGAAGAGACATCACCCCTTTCCATTCTACAACGAAGCGTTACTGGGCTCTTTGGGACTCTATCCATCTGAGAAATGGTGTTTTATATCAAAAATGGGAGTCTGATGACGGAAAAACACATTCAGGTGACAATTAATACTCCCAAAGACAAGAGTTTCAACAGTCCTTAAGGAACACCATGGCAGTCCAACTGGAGGTCATTTTGGTGTTATGAAGACATTAGAAAAAGTTCGTGTGCGCTTCTACTGGAACAATGTGCGGAGTGACATGGAAAAGTGTTGTCGCACATGTGATCCCTGTGCTGCTCGCAAAGGTCCCAGAAAACGCACTAGAGGAAGACTGCAGCTGTATAATGTGGGAGTGCCTTTCAAACGTATAGCTTTTGACATCCTAGGCCCACTTCCGAGATCATCAGATGGCAACAACGTCCTGGTGGTGATGGACTACTTCACTAAGTGGCCTGAAGCCTATCCTATTTCCGACCAAGAGGCCTCGACTGTTGCAGAGATTCTAGT
Source organism: Trichonephila inaurata madagascariensis (assembly GCA_019973955.1). NCBI lineage: Eukaryota > Metazoa > Arthropoda > Arachnida > Araneae > Nephilidae > Trichonephila > Trichonephila inaurata. The sequence goes on from BMAV01005177.1 coordinate 650,961, forward strand.
TCAACACTGGATCTCACGATTCGGGGTCCCTCTACAACTGCACTCCGATCAAAGGAGAAATTTCGATTCTGCAGTTTGCAAGAGACTGTGTGAAATACTCGCCATCTACAAAACCAGGACAACAGTTTTGCATCCTCAGTCTGACAGCATGGTAGAGAGGTTCAATCGGACTCTATTCTGAACAGCCTCTCTCTCCTGGTATCCAGTAATCAACAAGACTGGGACAAGAAGTTGCCCTTTTTCTTGCTTGCCTACAGGAGTGCCGTTCATGAGACTACCGGCTATTCCCCCTCTCAGATGCTCTTTGGACGTGATCTTCGTCTGCCTGCGGATCTTCTGTTCAGCCGACCACCAGATGCTCTCTTGGCGCCTGAGGAGTATATCGAGAAACTCCAAAACACGGATGGAAGAAATACATCATCTGGCTAGGGAAAGAATTGGCATGGCTTCCGAGAAGATGAAGACCCGGTACGACGCAAGAGCAACCGGGCATGACTTCAACGAAGGCGACAAAGTGTGGTTATGGAATCCGAAGCGTCACAAAGGACTCTCTTCAAAGCTGCAGACAAACTAGGAAGGTCCTTACACAGTCGTAAAAAGACAATGACGTTGTGGTGCGGATACAGAAATCACCACACTCAAAACCGAAAGGTAGCCCCAATAGGCTAGCCCCATATCTTGGCCAAGATGAATAAGATCGTTAAGTGCAGACCATGGTCATTAATTATTTTGCAAATAATGTAAATTATTTCACTTCTCTAATTCCTTAGTTTTATTGTAATATTGGAATTTATGTTTACATCTTTTCATGTGCTTTGCATTTATTTGTATTGTATATGCTGTGGAAAACATTTGTTGCTTTATATGTGATTATTATGCGAGTAGTTTACCTGTAAATAGATGCCTCTTACTGAAGGATTGTACTGCCCTAGACGTGCAGTCTTTGAGGAAGGGGCTGTGTTACGAATTTTGTGTAAATAATTTGTATTTGGGTGTTTAATGCATTTATATTACTTTGTTATATTTATTGCATGTTAAAATTGTATTATTTGCAAGCAATGCTGCCCCTTACGTTATAATGGCGATTCAATGAGAACTTGGCGAAATCTTGGTGGTGGAGCCAAGTTGGCATCATTTTAGGCGGCCATTTTGGCGAGTTCAGAGCCCTCTATGGAATTTTCTACAAAGTAGCAGATCTCTCCACTAGTGTCACGTTCAATGACACAAGCGTTTATATTTCTGGAAATTTCTGCCGCCCCTACAAAGCGGAGTGCCAGCCGCAACCAATCAGTCTGAATTAAACCAGCGAGTAGTGAGGATTGTTTTGACTGGCGATTAGCTGGGCTGGGCTGTGCTTGTGAATAATCTTTTAGATGTGTATTTTTAAACACTGGCTATTGTGTTTGATTGCTGTTGAAGGTGTGAAGACCTTCGGATATTTACTGTGTGAATATTGCTGCTGAATCCTGTATTTAAAGGATTGGATTTTTTTGATAAATTCGCATTGCTCTTGAAGAAGTGTTTATTTTCTTTGTGATTGTTCTACATAAAATCCACAAATCCTCGGATCTATGTAACAATATATATGCATTTATGACAGCCATATCAAGAAAATGAAAAAAAGTCAATGCCACCATTTTCTGCTTTTGCGGTCTACTTCATAGAGGGTTTTTAGATGATCAAAATGATGTACAAAATCCATATTTTTATTACAGTCAGATACTGCTTTGGGGCACTGCGCATTGATTATATTCCTATTCCTCTTTCGTTTTATAATAACATCTGTACAATCAGGCAAACATGACAGAACACTTACACACCTTTTATCTTTCCATTTCATGCAAGTAATATTTTCGCTACTGACAGCCCAGTTGAATTCCCCACGAGAGTAAGGTTTTTATCATCTGCAAGTTTTGGAAGATTTTTTTCGAGGCATATATTGACAGTTCCCCCAAGAAAAAATCTTTTGTGTTTCTAAATATCTGTATAGATTATAACAGGAAAAGAAATTATCCATATACAAAATGTTGTTCTTTCCATAAATTGGCTCAGTTACATATCGTACTACCCTTTCTCCTAAACTTTTTTCTACATCACTCTATTTACCTGTATATATTTGGAACTGAGATGCAAATCCATTTTCGTTGCAACGCATCCATATCTTATAACCTCTTTTTATGGGGTTCTTTTTGGCATGTACTGTTTTAGACTACTTCAACCTTTACAATTGACCATTGACTCATCAACAGCCTGGTGTTTAGAAGGTCGAAGTACATTCAGAAATGTTTATGAAAGATGTATAATTAGCAGTCGTAATTTATACAACTTATCAAAATCTTTATCACCTCCTTTTTTCATTAGGGTGTTATCATTTAGGTGAAGATTTCCCAAGATCCATGTAAATCTTTTCACTGGCATGAGGTTTGACACATAAGGATCATGCAAAATATCTGATGTGGACCAGCAATCTCTGCAAGTTGACAGCCTTTTTACACCCATCGTTAAGATTGATTGCAAGGAATAATATCAGTTCCTCTAATGTTAGGGGAGAAAAATCCTTGCCAGATTGTGTAGCACAGAGGTTGCTCTGAAAAACAATGCTCTCCATTAATTGTACAGAAAACAGCGCTAAAAAAAATTGCAATAGGTAACTGGTCATCCATGTTCAGTATTTCATCTGAAGGTCCAGTTTCTGAATCAAAATTAGATATAGTTTTTTATTTTTCCACGTTTCTCCCATCGAATCATAATCGGTTGAGAAGGACCCGGCAGGTTTATATCATCAGCAACAGATTCATTATCATGTATGCTTTCATCATTGCTATCACATTCAATTATTTCAGGAAGGGAATATTGTTCTGTGTCACTACGTTCATCTGACACTATGGACTCTGTATCAGATGGCAGTTCTTTAAACAAAGCAAGTGCTTCAGAAATATGTAGTCCTTTCCAAGGCATTTGGATTAAATTATAAGTTATCAACCCAGTAAGAAACTCAGTATTAATATTCAGCGTTTAAATATTTAAAAGAAATAGTATCAGCTATATTAGAACATATATTCCCCATCCAAAAAAATTCGAACCTCTCTTTAGTATAAAAAGAACGTAAACGAGATGAGAAAAAATTTCCATTCAAGAAAAACATCATTTCAATATAAACAAAATCCCTTCCCACAAAGCAATAGCAAAAACCCAATAAATTATTAGTTACTTCACTGCCTGAGTCAGAAAAAAGAAAAACAAGGGGGAATATCTGTTATGCGCGTGTGCTACAAGTCAGACAGTTTTCATGTTCTAAATGTGCTGTGGCATATCTATGGAACCACCACTAAGATGACTTATTATGAGGCAGTTTTTATAATTTATCATTCTAAAAATTAATTATGCTATGAATAGCATATGCAGCAAAAATGTACATAACTTTGAATATTTATCTGCTAAAAAAACTTTTTTTTGAAAGTGTTCAAAAAAGGTTTTAAGAGTTTTTTGTATAGAGCTGACATCTAGTGTCTTTTATGAAAGATAAAAGATATCTGTAGAAACATTGGTTTCATTCAAATACCAATGTGCATTTAGAGATATTTTTTAGAAAATGGTGGTTTCGGAGAGATACCACCGCACATTAAAGAGGGTTAAAACTAAACCCTTCAAAATGCGTCCTTGGGAAGCAATCAGTAAAGTTCCTGGGTTGTCTAATTATATCTCTGAAGGCGTGAAACCTTTACCCAAAAAAGTTCAAGCCATTTCTGATTTTTCTAAGCCTCAAAATATTTCTGAGCTAAAGCGTTTCTTAGCAATTCTCAATTTTTACTGCCGTTTTTTTTACCTAATGCTGCTCAGACTCAAGTTAGTCTACATAAACTTTTAAAAAATTCCAAAAAGAATGATTAACGACCTGTTCCTTGGACCAACTTCACTACAGAAGCTTCCGAAAAATGCAAAGCTGACATTGTGAATGCAGCTACTTTGAATTTTCACTCACCTAATCAGCAGTTGTCTATCATGGTTGATGCTTCAGATTCAGCCATAGGATCTGACCTCTATACAACTACATCTAATGGTCAGCAACTTCTAGCATTTTATTCCCAAAAACTTACACCCTCAGAACGTAAATACAGTATGCATGATAGGGAACTTTGGGCAATATATGCAACCATCAAACATTTGACACTTATTGAAAGGACCAAATTTTATAATATTTACAGACCATAAACCTCTTACTTTTGCTTTAACCAAAAAATACGACTTTTCTTCTCTCGGACAACTGAGATACCTTGATTTCATTGCACAATTCAGCACCGATATCAGGCACGTATCGGGCTCAAAAAACGCTGTAGCTGACACCTTATCTCGCATTAATGAAGTGCTGTTACCAAAAATAGACTTTTCTGCCATGGCGGAAGCACAAGCGTCTGATGAAGGACTTCTGGCAATTTTGGGAAAGAATGAACTGTCACTTTTTAAAACCTCTCTCAACCAACCCCAATTCATCGAAACTTTACTGTGATGTCAAGCAAAACAAAACCAGACCTTAAGTTCCAGAAATTTTCCGATAGAAAGTTTTTCTATCCTTGCACAATATTTCACATCTAGGTGTGCGTGCCACTAAACATTTGATTTCAGAGAGATTCTTTTGGCCGGCCATGCAAAAGGACATTTCTAATTTTACCTGTTCATGTCTTAGACACCCAAAAATCTAAAGTAGCTAGACACACCTATAGTCCTCTCAAATCTTTTCAACTACCTTCAGCAAGATTCAACCATGTTCATCTATATCTCATATAGGACCTCTGCCACCTTCAAACAATTGTGAATACCTGCTCACCTGTATAGATCACTTCACACGATGGCCTGAGGCAATTCCCATTTCTGACATTTCTGCTGAAACTGTTGCACGAGCATTCATTACTCAATGGATCTCGCGCTTCGGTTTACCTTCAATCATCACGACTGATCAAGGACGACAATTCGAAAGCAACTTGTTTTCTTTTGCTTAGCAAACTCTTAGGTGTCCAAAAGATCAAAACGACCCCACTCGACCCTAAAAGCAATGGAATAGTCGAACAATTTCATCAATCTCTGAAACAAAGCCTCAGATGTCGTGCATCTACAAAATGGACCGAATCCATTCCATTGGTTTTGCTCGGACTCTGAACCGCCTTAAGAAAAGATCTACAGTGCACATCAGCCGAACTAGTTTATGGCTCAACTCTGAGACTACCAGCAGAATTTCTTGAAACCCCTTCACTTAACATCAAGCATCACGAGTTCTTAAAAAATTTACGAACCGTAATGGACCAACTTAAACCTGTTGCAACTACATCTCATGATAACAAGTATTCGTACATCCAGCTCTGGAGACTTGTTATCATGTGTTCATGCACCTTGATGCTGTTAAAAAACCATTACAGATGCCATATGATGGACCTTACCTCGTACTCAAACGAACTGATAAAATGTTCACAATCGAAAAGAATGGCAAACAGTTCATAATCAACATTGATTGCTTAAAACTTACGTTCTTCGAGAACTTATACCATTCATCTGTTCTAACAATATCACCGCCACCAGTTGCAGTTCTGACTTCAACAAAGCCAGTACCTGATCCTTCCTGTGTCATATACAAATTGTAACTCCACTACCTTATATGACCAGATTTGGCGAACAGGTTTGCTTTAACTCTTGTTACCTCTAACTCCAGTGCTTGCTGCATTACTAGAGGGGGGGGGGAAGTACTATGGCGATCCTGCTTTCATCAAAATGACTTTATTGGCAAAGCTATTAAAATTCCGCACCGGAAATACGAAGCAATTAACTACGATCAAACGCAAGCTGTGTGAATTAAAAAAAATAAATCAAGTTTCCGATGTTCCACGAATTTGTTGACTATCGTTTTTGTTAGTGTTGAAAATAAAAGATGTTTACTTTTATAGCAAAAAGTTGTTGCTCATTCTTGATGTGTGAATGTAAACTTAACTTTTGTAATTAGCAACCTTCACAACTAAAACATCCCTCATAAACTCTTGAAACTGCTGTGAGCACATATATATATATATATATATATATACACACACACATCTTGCTTGGTCAGGGAGTTAAACTATGTGTACCTTTGATTAAAATTATGGCAGTGGGGGTCGAATTATGTTACTTTTCCTTGGCAGGTACAGGGTTAATAAAGTAAAAGAAAGTTTGCCTTTAGCACGATATTTTTCATTTGATGTTAATTATTCTCCAGGTCTATGGCATAAACTTTTCAGTTTTGATACATATAATAATTATTTTGAAGGTTTTTTTAAAGTTAACTCAATTTAACAATAACTTCTAAATTAAATTATTGGTGTCTTTCCAATCAGTATTTCTTATTCAAATGCACATCTTTGAAGTTTAAAAAGATCCAAAAGTAAAACTCACGTTATAATTTTTAACATTACAAATTTTGAATATTTTTTAGCTTCAAAATTACTTGCAGTTTCATATAATTTATAATGTGTTTGAAGAATATTACCTTTCTGTAGAGTTGTTGGCAGTCCCAGCTGCCTTAGATATGATTCTAGATTGTGGGGAAACTGCTTTAGAGGTCCTTCTTGTAAAATAACATCTTCAGTGGCAATATTTCCTGATCTGGCATAATCTCCTTCAGAATAAGAATGAAACCAACTAGAAAACAAAGTTAATTATCATGAAAAATAGAAAAATATTCAAGTCGAACACTATTTCTATAATGCCAACAAATTTGTTGACAGAATACTTACTTTACAACTTCTTCAACAGGTTGATTAGTAAATAAAAGGCCTCTTTCTCCTTTTAATTGTTGACCAATTTTATGAAGATTAAGCCTAAACTCATCTTCTTCAGTTAGACCAAGAGCCTTTGCCATAATTTTATTTTTTCCAATACAAAACCTACAAGAGAATAAATAAATATTACAACAATATTAATAATCCTAATAAACACATTTTAATATAAAAGAGAAAGACATGCTTCCAAATACTACTTAGAATAATATAAAATTGCGCAAACATTCATTTAATGTTACTTTCTCAGGCTACATAATAAGTATATTTACAACATGTATTAATAGTCACCAAGAAACAGGGCTCTTATAACTTTTGCAATTTGACAGCAATGGGATTAGTGTTAATAACTTAAAGGAATCTAAATTATAATGTTAAAGGATTAGCTAACAAAATTGCATAACTTCTAAAAAATAATTTAATTTTTTCACATTACTATATGTTTCATAAGGGTAAAGACCTATATTTCAAATTAAAAATCGAGCCAAATGCAAAGAGTTTTTTTTTTTAAGGCCTACCAAGACAGGTAAAAAAAAAAATTTAGAGAAAATGTCTTCTACTTTTGGGTTGACATATTTATGAGCAAAGTTTTTCTTGTCTGTGGATATAGTAAATGATGCAAGTTGGATGACATAAACTTGAGAATTTCAACAAGCAATCTTATTCCTGACTTTTTTTTTGAAAAGTAGAAAAATGTGATACAGTACATTTGTCTCATAAAGCTTATTTTAAAATTAAAAGTGCTTGCCTCTATAGATGATATGAAATTAACACAATAAATATAAATTGAATAAAACTTTAAACTACTTTATTTAACTTATAGTTATTGATTTTAATAAATTTATACCTTTTCTGAGATGCAAATTACACAAATGAATGCAATCATTTTAAAAAGGTCAGCCTCTGGCATCCTCCACCTCTACAATGTTGCCCTCAAACCAAAAAAAAATTATCAACCATTGTCCTTCCTTCTCAAAATTAGTGAAATTTTCAGATAAGACACTAAAGCAAATGAAAGTGTCTCTTTTTTGACAGGAATAACATTAAAGTCCCAAAAGTTAGGCTTAAGCAATGTAAATTGCTTTCTATTAGTACACCACTCTGCAAGAGTGGTTCTGATACAGCCAAAGTGAAAAAGCTAAAGTTTGACAATAGTTGATTAAAAATATTTACAAATACATTATAAGACTTTTCAAATAGGATTTCTAAATGTATTATTCTATAAAAACCTAATTCAAGAAAACTAAATTCATAAGTAACATAAAATAAAGTATTTTACATTCTCCAGTCAAAATCACTGTTGCAAAACCAATGATATATTTTTTTTTAGATATAAAAAATTACTACAACAGAAAGGAAGATTTTCCAGGAAAAAACATGTACTAAAGTTCAAATTTTAACTCTCAACTTCAATTCTAAAAATTATAATTAGATTCTGAGAAATCCAATACATCTTTTTTTTCTGAAAAAAGTTGTGGCAAAATAATTTTACCTGCTGTGTTTCCACTGATCACGAATACTTTTCATTTTATTATTTCTCATGTCATTAACGGAGAAAATGAACACATGCGCAAAATTCTCCACATTGGATTGAATCTAGATATAAAGTATTTTACAAGATAAATATTTTTAAAAAATACATTAAAATAAAAAAATACAACAGAAGAATTCTTAAATTGCTTAAATTTAATTGAGAAAGCATAAGAAATATTTATTAATTATTATGTGTGTGTCCCATAAATAAGTCAATCCTTTTTAAAACCTAAAGCTAAGACCACACACACACAGTACACATTTACCCTTACCTTCACTCCAAAATTTTCAATTAAATTTTAAATGCCTTTGAATCTATAATTTGGTTTTTATATGAAAAAAAAAAAATATCCAATATACAATATACCTCTTTTTCATAACCAATCCTTTCAACAAAATTAACAATGAAACTTTTGTGCATTTGCATCCTTCCCCAGATTTAAGAGGGATAAATCCATGTGATATCAGTGTCACACAAATGCAATTGCATGTTTCTAGTCAATCAGTTCATGTGTCTCATTGTTGCTAATTATCGCTTTTTACAGAATAACAGATATAAGTAAAAAAAAATGCATTTGGCTAAATAATATCCAAAATATAAGAATTTCGTATCTTTATTTTCAAAAACATTTAAAAATTATTAAATCTAAAAAACTGATATCAGCTTTGAATTCAAAGAAAAACATATCATTACATTTATCATGTGACCATCAATTAATTGAATCTATTGAACTGGTAGTTAAATGGTCTCAATACATATATTTCCTTCAGTACATAATAGCAAGACATGGGAAAGTACTATACTACATCCAAATTTTGGCAGAAAAATTTACATACCATAAAGTATTAAAAGCAGTAATATAACCCTACCATAGGTCTAGATAAGATTTTTAAATTTCAATGTAGAGATTATGCCTTAGCATTTTCATCAATGTGCTTTTTTACAATATAAACCCCACCCCTTTGAAAAAAGACTGTACATCACTGGCAATGGATTTTATATTTTTGAATTTCAGACAAGTGATGAGAATAACACTTGAGCTGGTCTCCCATTCTCAAAACTTTTACATCACGCTAATGTGTGGAGTAAGAGCTTTGGCAGATTGAACATGTATCAGTCCCTCTACACAGCGGATTTTAGTGGTAACAGGTTTCCAACCCACGATTGGATGGAAACTACACCAACCATGTGAGTTAACCAATCATTAAAAGACTACCACAGCTACTAGATGCATTTTATGTGCTAAAGATAAAATGAGTTAATATGGCACAGGGCTGTATTAACATTATTTTGTGGCATGAATTTTTTCCCATTGCCTTTTTATTGTGCATTACGCAAACAATACCTAAAAATTTTGTACAAATCGTAAAAATATAAAAAAAAAACAAGATTTTCTTTCATGCTTAAAAAGTAATAAATTAAACAATACTTGTTGATATAGTTGCTTTTTCCCTTCTAATCCATGCTTCTTTGTCTTAGTTAATTCCACTAAAAATAGAAATAACATTTTAAGTATTTTATGAATATTTATACATATAATGTTTTGTATATTTAAATTAGTTATTGAGAATATTACAAATGTAAACATCTGCCCGTACACAAGGCAATCTTGTTTGAGTTTTTTTTCCTCCCATTTCAATTCAATAGTTAACTGGTGAGTCCAAAATTCTTATTAGTTTTCCACAGAAATAAAAAATTCAACTAGGTGAATACATTTTAATCCATATTAACATTTTTGTAAATATTGAGTTTGTAATGATACTTTTGCTGATAACAAAAACAGGTTCACTTAGAGAAGATTTTATCAAGATTTTATTATATTCAATACTTTGACCAATAGTTTAACACAAAAGTGTTAAACAGACTAGTTTTTTTTACAAATTTTCCTCTTACGAGAATTTACCAAAAAACATGTCATTTTTGATATACGATTCAATCATTTGAATTTAAGTGTCAAACACGCCAAACACTACTATACATTTCCATTAAAAAAAATAAATAATGGAACAATTAGAAAATCTAAAACTTTGAAAGATTTCTTTTAATTCCACTTTTCAAATCATGAAACAGATTTTAATTACTAGGATGCATATAATTAATCTAGTTTTACTTTATATTTTATATCATACAATGATTAACCAATTTTACATAACACAGAAGCATTTATTTTCTTATCAATATTAAAAAATAATTCCTAATGCAATTTAACTTAGTCTTATTTACAACTTTTAATTTAAAGATGGAAATTAAAAGATAAAAGGCTTGATGTCTTTCTATGAGTGAAATTATATAAATTAACTTACATTTAAAAAAATGGAAAATTCCTACAATATACATTGTTTTAAGAACTAAAACTTTTTAATTTAGGAAAATACTTATAACCAAAATTCTAATCAAACTTATTTTTAGAAATTGTTATGAGATTTTAATGTTATCTTTAGCTAAAGCTGATGAAATTTTAAAGCTAAACTTATGTTTGAAATTAAAACAATCCTGAATAAAATTTCTAAATAAAAATAAGAAAAATTATATTTTTAAATAACACAAGAAAAGGAAGAAAAATTATTGGTATATTTAGCAACACATAAGCTGTGAAAATTGTCTGACCTCAATATGAAAACGGCAACACAAATCAGCCAAACTTGTTTGAGCATTCTTTGATAACTAAAATTTCAGACATCTTGAAAAAGAATACTTTTGGGCCTCAATTATTTTATGAGCTAATGTGAAAATGGAAACAATAGATTATTGAGCTGTCGTTAGGTACTTGTTTTTGAAAATAATACGTCTACATAGATTAAAGAGGATTTGGATGCTGTGTATGGAATATCTGCATCATTTACTACTGTGAAATTTTGGGCAGCTGAATTTCAATGTAATCATACCAGCTAGGTAATGATGAATATTCAGGACAGTTAAAAGCTGCAACCACTCAGCTGAAAACATAACAAACATTCAACAACAAGTATAGGACACCAATCAAATTAATGTTTGCAATGGTTACAAGCACATCCAAAGCATGCATTTGCCACATATTGAACCAAGATTTAGGTATGCACATGTTGACTGCACCTTGAGTGCCACATTTGCCCTACTCTATTGGCACAATTCAGGAGGTTTTTTTTCAAACAATAATTGTAGCTGAAACCCAGATTCATTACTACAGCCCAAAAACAAAAACAGTCAACAGAAAGAGTCACAAAGCAAATCCATTCCATAAAAGGCAAAAACTGTTCCTTCTGATGAGAAAATGATGGCAACAGCTTATTGACTCAATAGATTATCTTGAAAAAGGAAAATCCCTTGCCAGAGCACAATGCATAGTTACTTGTCAAGCTGAAGTGAAAATCAGCCATATTTCGAAAGAATTATTTAACTAAGAAAATGCTCCATTTTGCACCTCAATGCATTGTCAAAAATCTATAAATTACAATTTGAATTACTTGACCACTACTGGCACAAAGTTTTTTTTGTTCTTGTTTTTAAGCTAAAAGAAACACCCAGAGGACAAATATTTTCATCACATGAAAACCTTTTCAGACAGCCCTTTTATAAACTCAATTAACAGTCACTATATTTCCGGACATTTTACTGGCAATTGGTCTTTCTCCCAAGAGGAGCAATTGACAATTTTCGTAAAAATACATTCATTTTTAAAGGAAAAAGTACTGTTACAATACCTTCCATTTGATTTAGCTATATTTTTGAGAGATAAAGACTAAATTTTAGCTTTCTTTTACTATAGAAAGTAATTGTGGTCTTTCAAATCAAATTATTATTAAGAAAGTGTTAATTTACTTTCAATAATTCCAAGAACATTATAGACTGCACTTTACTCTTAGACATTTTTCTTCAACATTTTGAATACACTGAAAAACGTAATGTTTGGAGCCAACTGCTTAGTCGGGTATATTTCAAAACCTCAACTTACTTTTTATAAAAGACATTTTAAGAAAACAAACAGTTTTTGGTTTTCAAATGAAAGACTTTGGGTTAGGATGGAGTTATAACTGATTTTTAGCTAAACCTTATTTTAGCACACCACTCAGCAACAAAAAAGGAAAAAAATTTAAAAAATTGCCAAATCGACAATTTTAATTCAGAAGGAAAAAAAATATTGACACTGCTTTCTTTCAACTAATTTCCAGGGTACTGGATTCATTAAAAAAAAAAAAAACTCAGTGGCACAACAGCCTATAGAGGACCAAGGCCAACTGGGCTCATCTCAGTTTTCATGACCTTGGGTACTGAGGTACATGAGCAACTGTTCCGGTCAGGTGATCAGTCTGACATGAAACCCCCAGTGTTTAGTTCAAAAGCAAGCTTGGTACTCATTTATCGATCCACTAAAAAAAATGAAAGGCTGAGTTGACCTTGCCTAGTCCAGAGTTTAAACCCTGGACCTGCAGTATGAAAGCGTGATATGCTATCCTTCTGCCAATGGGCTTCTACTTTACTATAGCTAAAATTATTGCACAAGTTTTTTTTCTTCAAAATCATTAACTGAAAGAAGTAAGAAAACAGTACTTGAATATGGTACATGAATACAAGTTTGATACAATCTTAATACTGACTAAAGCAGAAACAAGTTTTTTTTTTTAAAAAAAAGCAACCAAACTTTTAGTTCATTTGACCCAGCAAAAATTCTCACAATTATGCAAAAATTCCAAATAGGGTTTAGGGTTCTTAATGAAACAATTTTTAAAATACTATAATGTAACAAAATTAAGGTTTGGAAGAACTAAAATGTATAATTAATGGCAATGTCATAAGGGAGATAGTAAAAATCCTCATGATGTGCAATTAAGAAAAGGAAACTTAGGGTGGATTCTAGGAGGGCACACTTCTTGGCACCAAAATTTTTAGCGAAAAAATTTGGCGATAAAGTTTAACAATATGGCAACCCTGCCAAATTGTCCAATTTTAGGCTAAGTAAGATGGTAACGCTAAAACCGGTCAAGCACAAAATCGCCCCGTTTCGGACAGTGGCATTTCCACCCGACCTTACTTGCTTCTGCGCCGTGGGACGACCACCGTTTTCATTTTACCATGGTTTTCTTTTTTGAAGCTTGACGAATGGATATTTTATCTTTTGAATGAAAGTGGTAAGAAAGAAATGATTGCTTTATGAATGATTGAAAATATTTCAGTCAAGGCCGGATCTACGTATAGGGTATATGGGCTGAAGCCCAGGTTTCTATGTGGCCCCGTTCTACATTGAAGATAACAAACAGAAAAAGATGTAATAAAATAATCAATTTCAAAATAGTAATAAAATAACAAACCCCAGTAAAAGAAAAAACCAAAAATAAAATACCATATCAAATTTATTTTCATTTTCAAGAGCAATTTTACTCTTTTGTTTGTCCACCCTACCACCAAATGTGCAGAAATTAATAATTAATACAAAGAGGCTCTATCATAGAGTGGCACAGGCAAGCATCAAGCATTTATACAAATGTAGTGGCACAATTTCTGTAGCCATTTATTTTTGTGCAATAATTCTAATTTACAATAATATACTGATTTGGTGCAGTGTCTTGTGCATACTACCTGGAATTAAAACATACTTGGGTACCAATTTATTTGTTTAGAGTAAAAAGTAAGTGCCAATACACAATTATAAATTATTTAGGAAGATATTGAAGTAATGATTAAGTGTTTTCAATTTTTCAAAGATTGAAAACTTCAGGATTTCCCATATATATGTATGTTGTCTTAAAATTTGTGTTAAGTAACTTAATTACTTTTACAGGATATAAAAAAATAACAATATGTGGATTATGGAGATTCACTGCGAATATTATGGATAAATGTAAAATAGTCTTGATTTTCGTAATGTCGGTTTTTTAAAGTATAGGTAGCAACAGCAAATAATGCATGACAACGGAAAAACAATATTTAAAGGGGGGCAAATAATTCTTAAGTTTACTTTTACAAAATCCCCTTTCAACTGATGGGCTAATAAATAATAATAACCAGTGTTTTAGGTTTCAGTGAGTTCACAGACAAGGATTTTTTATTTTTTTAAATTAACTAGGTACTTTTTTTTTTCAATTATGTCACAAATATACTATATTGTTTTGTAAAAATTTGATAGAATATTTTTAGTTTATTAAGCACATTGGTTGTGTTATCGTAATTTTATGACCTAAACTTTTAAATTGATTTTCAGGAAAATCAAGTACTTAGTTAACAATGTAAATGTCTGGCAGAAAATATAAAAGTGCAGCAGAAAAACGAAAACTACTGTTAAATCGAGAAAACGAAAAAATTAAATGCATCAAAAATTTAACTTTTTTTACAATGGGGAACAAAGTAACAATATAACAAACGCAGAAACATTAACAAGCGAAAGGGAAAGGAACTTAGCCAAAGAAAATGGAGAAACAACAAGCAAATATTAATGATGAAAATATACAAGATTATGATGACCAGCAGCCTTCTGAAAAAGATTGTTCAGTCAGAGAACATCAGTAATGCCCGACCGAAAAGTGTTTAGAAAATGTTGGGTATGAGTTGGAGAATTAAACATTGACGTGGGTTCGTGGCCTAAATCTCTAAGTAATAATTTTGATTATATCCTTTCACATGAAATGAATTTTTTTCAAAATAAAGATCCAAACAATATATATTCTGTTACGGTAAGAGAATACAAAGAACAAGAGATTATTTTTGAATAAACTTTTAATTAAAAAACTTAAAAATGGCCAAGTGCTGGAAAGATCTTTGTTAGGTTATTCAACTAGTATTGGTAGTGTTTTTTTGTTTGACCTGCTAACTTTTTTCTAAAACAAATTCTCAATACACAACCAGCTTTTCTGACTGGAAACATGTAACAGTGATTGGAAACATTTGTTAAGAAAATCACAAATTCTATTGAACATAAAAATTCAATGTTAGTTTGGTTGACTCAAAAAGAAAATAAGTCTGTTTTAGATAGACAGTTACAGGAGCAACTAAGAAAAGATACAGAATATTACCACTATGTCCTCAAATGGGTTATTTCAGTAGCAAAGTATTTAGCTTGTAAGAGGTTTATCAATTAGAGGGGTACCGAGGAAGTTTTTGGTTCTCCTCATAGTGAAGATGTTAAGGGTGCCCTGGAACTGTTAGCAGAGTTCGACCCCTTCATTCGTTCGTGAACATATTGAACAACGAGAATTATGACCAAAATCGTTAATATCGTACGTATCAAAAACAATATATGAGCAAACAAATCATTAAAACAATTACAACTCAAAATAAACAACGATGACACAAAGTACTATTCAATTGATTAAACACCAGATTTGTTTCATAATGAGCAACTTGCCATTGTACTACGATATTGTTTTCGGGGAAAAGTGTATGAAAGATGAGTCTCATTAATTAAGATTAGCAGCCACACTGGCTTAAGATTACTTAATTCTCTACAAGAATTTTTAGAAACAAATGGACTGCTATTGGATAATTGTAAGGGACAGTCATTTAACAACGCTGCTAATATGTCTGGTCAATACAATAGTGTGCAAACTCTTTAAAAAAAATGTTCACTAATTATGCCCTGTGTGCTGTGTATTCTCTTAATCTGGCTGGCGCAGAATCAGTTAAGGTTGCAACTGAAATAGTGTTCTTTGATTTAGTGCAACACGTTTGTTTTCTTTTCTACTTCAACCCATAGGTGGGTACTTCTAAATCGTGAAATTAAACTGAAGTTTACCTTAAAAAGTTTAAGTCAGACCACAGATGGTCTTGTCACTAAGATGTTGTTGAAGCCATAAAAGATAATTATGGTAATGTGGCGGTGGTATCTATATAAGCCAGTAACAGCCTCTAGACAAAAGGGATCATTTTAGTCTAGTGATTAAGTTGCGCGCTTACGGAACTGAAGGTGCCGAGTTCTAATCTCCTTTATTGGTGACCCTGGCTGAACATAGAAAAAACCTAACTGTCGTGGCACCATCTACCCGCCGCAAAAGCAACCAAAAGCCGTCAGACAAACATGACGCACCACTCAAGCCGCCAGATCTACATGATGCAACACTCAAGTCATTAGACACACATAATGCAACAGCAAGAACTCGCACGCTCACCATAACTATATTGTTCGTTTACTTATCCACCGACTCACTGGTAGGGGAATGAGTGGTGGTGGTATCTATATGAGCCAGTAACAGCCTCCGGACTGAAGTGATCATTTTAGTCTAGTGGTTAAGTTACGTGCTCACGGAACCGAAGTAGCAAAGTTCTAATCTCCTTCAGTAATATCATGAATATTCCCAAGACATTTAGTGACAATGAAAATGAGAAATTTGATTTTTGAAAAGAAGCAGTAAATTTATTTAATAAATTAACAAAACTCTGAACTGCCATTTTAATTATATTTTGGGAAGAAATTTTATAAAGATTTAATTCCATTAACAAAAAATTACAGACTCTTGGTTTGGACATCTGTGAAGGGAATAAGTTAATTATGCCCTTAAAAATGTTTATAAGCAATGTACAATACGAGTCAGATCAAAAACTAAAGGAGCATCAAGATGCAGGCAGAAAGTCCTAGAGTAGGAATAGAATATAGCAATGTGGCCAAGAGACGACTTGTTTCAAAATTTGCAGATAAATCCTCAGAAAAAGCTGTGTATGGGACAGAAAAATTTAAAAGACTCGCTTATTGTTGCATTAGATAAGCTAATCCTTGATTTAAATAGAAGAAACCAAGTATATATATGCAGGATATAGTAAGAAATTAAAATTTTTGATGGATTTGCAAGATCAAAGAAGAACATTGGCCTGGAGCTATTGATTACTATTCAGATGACGTAGACCAACAATTAGTAAATGAAGGTGTTCACAATTCAAAGTTTATCTAACAATAAAAGAATCTGAGCTAGAGTCCTATACTTGTAATGATGTGTTCAATTTAATTTTTGAAAAAAACTTGTTGACGTTTTCCTAAACTTGTATACCATTTAAAAGATTTTTCTAACACTCCATATTATTACTTGTGAAGCGGAGTGAGTTCTCTAAAATGTCCTATATATTAGGTTGGGGAAAAAGAAATCCATTATTTTTTCGATAGATGGTTGTAGAGTCGATATCTCGTGAAGTATCAATCAAACAATTTCAAATTTATGCTCATTGCCAAGGTGACATTTCACACCAAAAAAATTATTTTGCTGTTTTTTGTTTGGTCCATTTAACTGAATTACAGGGTGTTAAAAATGGAAGTCAACAAAGAAAAAATTCAGTACATTTTACAGTTTTTCTTTGATAAAGGCGAAAATGCAAGCCAGGTGGCAGAAATTGGGAGTAGTGTTTATGGTGCCGATACCGTAACAACCAATTACGTGCAACTTTGGTTTTGTCAATTCTGTTCAGGTATTTGTGATGTTAAAGATGCGCCTCGCACAAGCAGACTCGTTGTCGAAAATGTCGATAAAATCGCAGAAATAATTGAAGTTAACCGGCATGTTAGTAAACATAGCATCGCCCAGGAGCTAAAGATTGACCATAAAATAGTTAAACCATTTGCCCAAAGTTGAATTCAAAAAGCTCGATGTTTGGGTGCCCCACCAATTAACACAAAAAACATGATGGATCAAATTTCTATCTACGAAACCTTGGCCAAACGGAATGAAACCGACCCATTTCTTAAACGGATGGTGACTGGGAATGAGAAATGGCTCACATATGACAATATTGGGCTAAAGTGATCGTGGTCAAAGCATGGTGATGCAACTCAAACGGTGGCCAAACCAGGACTAACTGCCAGGAAGGTTCTACTGTATATTTGACGGGACTGAAAAGGAATCATTTATTATGAGTTGCTTCTGTATGGTCAAACACTAAATTCAGATCTCTACTGTCAACAACTGAACCGTTTGAAGCTAGTCATTGACCAGAAACAGCCAGATTTGGTCAACAAAAGAGGTGTTGTGTTCCATCAGGACAACGCCAGGCTACACACGACTGTAGTGACTCGCCAGAAACTCTGGGAGCTTAGCTGGGAAGTTTCAATGCATCCACCATAGTCCAGACCTGGCACCAAACGATTACCACCATTTACTTGCGCTGCAAAACTTCCCGAGCGATAGGAAATTGGGATCAAGAGATGATTGTGAAAATCGATCACTAGAGCCTTTCGCCAAGACTTCTACGAGAGAGGCATTATGAAGCTACCTTTAAAACGGCAACAAATTATACAAGAAAACAATGCATATTTGACCCAAATCGGACAATTCGAAACATGTTAAATAAAGTCTTGAATTTAGTGCAAAAATAATGGATTTCTTTTTTCCCAACCTACTAGAAAACAAATATAGGACAAAAATGACAAATATATATACTAGGCTTAATTATTTATCACTTCTTTCTATTAATGCTGATCTCACCAAAGACTTAAAATATGATGAGCAAATAATTTACTGCACAAAAGTGTTGGACATTTTTTTTGTAAATTATGTAATTGTTTTAAACGTATTTAGATTGTATGAAATAAAAATACCTTAAGTTTCATATATTTTAAATTTTCCCGCACAAAATTTTTTTTTAGGAAAATGGCAAAATTTTTAATTATTTAGGGGCCCTAAAAGGTCATGGTCAGGCCCTGATTTCAGTATGGTTTTCTGAAATATGAAAATTTGTTTGAGAGAAATGGAGATTGTTATTTCATTAGAAATCGCATTTTCTTCGCAAAAACATGACGAATGGATTTTCTTCTGAATAAAAGGTAAGAAAGTAATGATTTTTTGTATGAATGAAAGATTGATAGAATCTTGGTATGGATTTGAAAAGAATTTGCATTTGATTTCTTATTTTTGATTTGATGTTTCCTATGTTATCAATTACAGAAACCATGTTTTTTCGTCTCTTGACGCTGTTTTGAAAACCATGTTTTTCTCTCTTGTTTGTGTCTCTGACGCCATTTAGAAAACAGTTTTTAGCAGTATGCTGTCCTGGGATTTTATCTGAAACTTAGTTGAAAAAATAATACTTTTAAAGAAATCTTCAAAGTCTGGAGATTTGTGATGTTGATAGTGATTAAATTATAATCAGATAATTATTATTTTAATAATATCTATTATTTTCAAAAAATTGTATCTATATGTTCCAGTTCTGCATTGCACAGTATCGCAACCTATTGGCATCATTATATGAAATGAAGCATGACTGCCAATTCTGCATGTACAACACATGCGAAATTATGGTTGCAAACTAGGAGAGTTATCTTGAACATTGGCGATTGTTATAATAATATGTAAATACCCATTGCAGTTTTATATCACAATATTGTGCTTTTGAAATATTCAGCTACATTTTTATTTTCTGAAGCCGAAGACTAAAATCGGATTTAATCAATTTTTTAGATCATATTTATGCTAAAATACTAGCTCTTTAAGGCAAAAAACTGTATTTATTAGAACAATATTCTAATGAAATTTGGCCTTAAGTTCAATGTAAAGAATATTTTATTTGATGATTAATACCTGGATTAGCAGGAATGGTTCAAGTGTAGTATAGGGGAGGGGGCACTTGGCGCAGACCTTTTTTTTTGGTGACTAAAACCAGCCGCCAAGGTACTTTTTTCGGAATTATTTATTATTTATTTTAGAATGAATTCGATATCTCACCATGACATTTAGAAAAAATTCGCCAAATCCGAATAAAAATCGCTAAATTCAAAGTGGCCCAAAAAAAAAAAAAATTCAAAGTATACTACACTTGAACCGAAAATTTGTTTTCAAGAAAACATCATGACTAATTTGAAAACTATATGTACACTTTAAATCCAAACGTAAAATACTGCTTTTTTTACCAATCTTATTTTTAAGTCTATTAGCAAGGTTGTCATATGAATACAGCAATTTTTTAAAAGGCATTAGGTTTACATAAGATCAAAGAAAAGTTTATCGAAAAAATTATTATAGTCTTACCTATCTTGTTTCTCTTCGATTTAGGCATATTTGTAATGTGTAGGTTCTCTCAAAAAAGTCCTTTCGTTGTCGCTTTTAAATTAGTGAACACGTGAAAGAAATAATCGTGTAGTTAACTTCAGTTCAGTGTCAGACTAAATTGATGTGAACGCATTTCATAGAGGCTGAGTAGAAATCGAATATCACCACACCTTTCTACTGCTAAAGCCCCATTCACACCACGGCAGTCAGCGTCGAGCGTCTAGCCAATCAGAGACTTTATCTCGCCCGAGATGAAGTCTGATTGGCTAGACGCTCCACGCTGACAGCCTTGGTGTGAATGCAGTTTAAAGGCCGTATCACACGTATACGTTTCAAGCAATTATTCGTCCAATTCGTGCAATTTTTCCTAGTTGCCATAGCAACGGCTTTCGAACAATTTCTTGCTAGTGAGCTCAAGAAATTGTACGAAATAAAAATTGCTTGAAATTCCAGCCAATAGGATTCTTCGTCTACAACGCGAAAACAAGATGGCTGCTTCAACTTCATCACGCGTTTGCTCGTCGTCGATGTTTGTGATGAAGTGGAATGGGATTATGGAGAGCTTTTTAATCGATGAGGTTGAAAAGCTCCCATATCTGTGGAATCCAAGGCATCCTCATTTCACTAAGAGGCTGAAAAAAAAATTAGCATTTCAGCAGATCGCCATGAGGATGAGCGAGAGGTGGCCGGCTCTCCAAGTTTTCTTTACGCCAGGTAAGTTGAAATATTTTTAACAATGCCTTTTTTCTTTTTACTTTCTTGTCAAACTATTAGTATAACGTCTATTTCTTGTTGTATTTTAGAAATAATATGTACTTATGTTCTGTAAGTGGATCTCATTCTTTTGATGAAATTTCGCCAAACTGGCTTTGGCGTAGACAACAATGCTATAGCAACATGCTATGTATTGAAAAGTTTATAAGTCAGTAATACAGACTTTTCTTATTCATTTTTATTTGTTATGCATTTGAATTATCTTCAGCAGTATTTGCGAAGTGTTTCATTTTAACCACCTGCGCTAGATGTATTATTAATGTTGGAGTAAAATGTTTGGAATATATATCCTATATATGTTTGTGTGTGTATGTATTTATAAATTCTCCAAAGTTACATTACATAATAGTAATTTCAAACAGCAATTAATAAATTTACCATATACAATTAATAATAAAAAGATGTAACAAAAAATATTGTTTGTCAAAAAATTTAGTACAGCTTTCTAGTGTCACAAGTTACCTTTCCTCTATCCATCCTGTTACCAAAATGGGCAATTTGTTGCACCAGGAAGGAATATTACATTCAAAACTTTTCTCATTTATGTAGCAATGAGATATTATGATGAAAGAATTC
The DNA here is from genome assembly GCA_019973955.1 of Trichonephila inaurata madagascariensis. Taxonomy (NCBI): domain Eukaryota; kingdom Metazoa; phylum Arthropoda; class Arachnida; order Araneae; family Nephilidae; genus Trichonephila; species Trichonephila inaurata. Next base: position 672,578 of record BMAV01005177.1, read on the forward strand.
ATCAAGTTTGCAGAAAAACTTAAAATTTTAATTTGGGTTGAAATTTTGATGATTTATCAGCCGACTTTTATGTCACTGGATTTCTAGTTGGAAGAACAAAATGGAACTGAAATTGTTTTAAATTTTCAGAAATTATCCATGGATCTGTGTATTTCTTGTTTACTTCTGGAATATTTACTATATTAAAGCTATTATAACTATTAAAGCAGTGATCTTCAATCTTTTTCGATTCATGGAACCCTCATACCTATATAGTGTTTTCGGGGAACCCCATTCAACACATTTAAAAAAATATGCCTTAAAATAATATTTAAAATAGATTAACATATGCTAGGTACTGTATGTAAAGACAAAAAAGTATTGTATTTGGAAACCAGGGTAGTAAACAACAGAAAATTCAATTAAAATTCTTATTATTTTCAGAAATTTGCACTGCAAAATTTCAGAATCTCCGCACCTATTACCGCAATGAAAAAAAGAAATTGTCTTCTTTTACAAGTGGAACAGGTGCAAGAGATTTTGCTCCCAAGTGGGAACACTTCACTCGCCTCCAGTTCCTTGATGATACTATTGAGCCACTTGATAGTACCTCAAATCTGGATTATATGGAGCTGGAAACTAATGCAGTACGTATTTTTCCCCCTGATGTTATATATTTTTTTCTTTTCATAGGTATACTTCTAATTCTTCCATGTATTACAGACTCCATTGAATGTCAGCATGGAGGATGCATTCCAGAATGTTGTGGAACTGCCTCCCATTCCATGCAGTGAAGAGCCACAAGGGGCAAGGGTGTCCCCCTCAACTCCTCTGATGTCCCCTTCAACACCTCTGATGTCCCCCTCAACACCTCTGTTGTCCACCTCAAAACCTAAAGCAAAAAAAAGAAAGGTCGACAACAGTCGTGAAGCCTTCTATGAAAGCATGCAAAAATGCTTGGGGGCTGTGGGCAAGAAAACAGTGAATGACAATTTTGCTTCATTAATAGCCTCCGAGCTTAATAGTGTGCCCTGCCCAAAGAAGCAGAGAGCAATACGCTTTAAGCTGTACGAAACACTCTTTGAGTGTCTGGAATAAAACGTTTTTCTTACCATTGTAGCAATATTTTCTTTTAAAAAATTATTTTATATAAGCTAGGATGATTTTAATCGACTTAATTTTAAAAAGGAATTATTTATATACATAATCGTGTTTGCGTTTTATGTAGTTAATTATCCCAGTTCTTGTAGAGATGAGATTTTTTCCAAAGAAACATCTTAATTTATATCTAGCTTTTATATATTCATGGTGACGCTCAAACATATTTGGACAGCACAAAAATACTTGTGCGTCAGCCCATGAGGGCCAGGGCCTATTGCGCTCATCCGGCACTGAGGTGCATGAAATTAATTAAATTACAATAGAAAAATACGATAAATAAGAAAATGAATTTCTTTTCATAAATCCTCTTTTAATTTCTCTACAAAACGTTTATTGTTATCCACACAATTTGCCTGTCAGATATTATTTTTGTGTTGGATCAACATTTTTTTTGAACAAGTATTTTCTAAAACAAGATACAATTAATTTCTAATACAATTTTCTATTACATATATATAACACTTTGCTGTTTGTACCAAATAAAAAGTAAAGTTGTAAATTACAATTGTATATTGTTTTAACTTCATTTTTATTGACTTTTGTAATATAACATAAGTTACATTTTGCATTACATCTTCCGATATTTAAAATGTGAGTTTTGTTTTGATGACACAATAAGCAATGTATATTACTATAAATGGTTCAACACAAAATGTTTATTAATAGTTCCTTTTCGGCAGTGATAACACAACATCTTTTTTAATAGAAAAAAATTTAAACGGACGGTGATGGTTTTTTAACAGGGGTTGGCAACATCTTAGCTTTGGCGTGCAATACCAATATGATTCAGCATGCCACACAGTAGAATATTTTTGAAACAATTTGATTCCCGCTTTAATGCATGTAGAATAAAAAAAAATAGAAGTCAATAATATACATTTACAGTTTTATTATACATTAATTTTGCATCATTTAAAGATATTTCTTCACATAAAAAGTAAACAGCATAAAATATAACTTTTTTTATCAACAAAAATTTAAACAAATTAAAATTGTACTTGTTAATCATAATAAGAAAAAACATAAAATTCAAGTATTTCTCTTCATTACAGTTAAATAAAAAGAAAAACAAAGATAAATAATTATACATTGCATTAATATGTTATAATAAACAACTTTATTAAAAAAATATTAATGCAATGTATAATTATTATCTTGCCAGGGTACAGCACCTTCAGCGTTAAAAAAATTACAAAATCTGTCCCTGACATCTTTTGCGTAATTGGATCCCCTGCTTGAGATCCTTTGGCAGGAAATAAGTTGATTAGTGTTTTGCCGCCAGTTCCCTTCAATTAGAACTCCATTCAAAATATCCTCTCTGTCTGCAGAGTCTTCAGGAATATATGTATTTTTTGACCTGTTAGTCAAAAAATTGTGAAGGGAACAGGCAGCTAACACAATTAATTTAGTATTTGGCACAGATGTCAAAATGGTGGTACCAAATACTCTGAAGCGAGCAGCTAAAATGCCAAATGCATTTTCTGAAACCCTCCGAGCTCGAGAAAGTCTGTAGTTAAAAATTAAGCATTCCTTACTTAAATTACTCCCCGGATAGGGTTTCATGATATTTGGCATCAACGGAAAGGCATCATCAGCCACAATGACAAATGGCAAATTAGATGCCAATCCTGGTAACGCGGCTGCTTCAGGGATATTCATGTCACCATTTGTAATAGCTTGCCTCAGTTTAGATTTCCCCCATACTCCTCCATCGCTAACTCGTCCGTTAGTGCCAACATCAACATATAAAAATTTTAAATTGGCATCTACAACGACCAACAACACGATGCTGAAAAACCCCTTATAGTTTCTATATGTTGCTCCTGAATGAGGTGGGGGTTTTATTCTTATGTGCTTCCCGTCCATTGCACCAAGGCACAATGGAAAATTCCACTTTGCCCAAAATTCTTCTGCGACCATCTTCCACTCATTTTCGGATTCAGGGACTTGGATTTCTGACCCTAAATGGTGATAGATGGCTGAACAAACAGCTGGTATTATTCCAGATATGGTATTTTGGGCTATACGGAACTGATAACTCAAAGAGGATTGCGTTTCACCTGAAATGAATAAAAGAATATTTTTAATGCATTCTAGGAGTTGAATAATATAAATTGATCTAGAAAAGCAAATTTTCAATAAAATGGTAATATTGATACATAATTAAATATGTTGTAATACCTGTTGCAAGATATCTCAATGTTAACGCAATCCTCTCAACAGCAGGAATTGCCTCCCTCATTGATGTGTTGTTTCTCTCGATACTGGGAGAAACAAGAGCTACGAGC
>BMAV01005177.1:688900-712384 GCA_019973955.1 Trichonephila inaurata madagascariensis
AATGCTCGATGTTTTGTCACCACATAAAGAAATTCTTCTCTGTTTGAAACCCTCATCCAATTCGTATATCTTGTTTTCTGATGAACAGCTGTCACCATTCTGAGCTTGCATTTAATGAATTATTTCCACGGGTTTTACCTTTTACAAAAACAAATAGTTAATCAATGCCGCTCTACCTTGGAAACAGAAATTGTAAAATTCTTCTTACTTTTTGACTTTTCCTTGTATTAATTTTATTTCGGCTGTCAGAGAGTAGGAGATTGTACCATGGCTATATATGCTAAGTGGTCACTGTATTCTTCAACTCTTCGTTTTCTCAAAAATGTTAACAACTCAGAATCTTTTCCAGCATGAGGAAAAGAAGATAATCGCTAACAGGAAGGCCTTTTTCAATTCCTACTATTAGCTCACACTCTCTCTATATTTATTTATTTATTTATCTTGGTGGAATTTCAATCGTTAATAAAATATATTTTAAAGCGCTCGATCGAGCTGAAATTTTATGTACATGATTATTTTGGATGGTAATACAATAATTTAATTATAACTAATAAAATTTAGTTGATTAAAACATTATTTAAAGAATTACAAATACACAGTCACGTTAGCGACTTAGCAACCCTTTTGGCGACTTGTGTCAAAACGTGAAAATGCTTTTTTTTTTTGCACGTTTTAAAGCATTCAGTAGAACTGAAATTTTATATACACTATTGTTTTGAATACGATACTTTAATAATAATTAATAAAATTAATTACCACTTAATGTTGTGATTCTGTCACATGTAAATACATATTTATATTAATTGTAACTATTTAATAAAGTAGCTAAGTAAAATTTTTCTTTGTTGATCTAAGTAGGAATTGACTTAATTTTTTTTTTATATTACTTGTTTCAAGTATAGCTATCGAAGAAAAAAAACAAATCTGAGTATTCTAATGAGTATAAAACAAAAGTGAAGTACATAATAACAGAGCATGACTATGCATATTTTTATACTTTACTACAAACTGCTTTATATATTATTTAAATTTGTAATCTTACTAAACATTTAGGTATTTATACACGTTTTTAAGTGACTAAATTTACAGAAAATTAAGGAAATATGTAGATGAAGTAATGATAACACGTAGCTCAATTCTTTAAACAAGTATAATTTACCCAATACACTTTCATTTTTTAACTATTTTTAACTGATGTATGATTTAACAAATCTTTTAGCAAAGTTATTCATTCTTGGCTCTCATAAAACTCGTCATCCTGAAGCAAGACATTACTTGTCGCTTCTGGCACTGTCTGTGATGTCTCGAGGGAGAAAAAGGGCTGGAAAGAGGTCTGCAAACATTCCCAAGTTGTATTTAACACTGAAACGAGGCATCTGATAGCTAGACTGCTTAAGAATCGCAATAGATTCTTTGGTAGTTTCCGCCTTAGAGCTTTTGGAAGGCATTTCATTTCAGTAACTGTTATAAATAACGCTTTGAAAATTTTTCAGGAAGAAATCTGATGTATTTTGTATTGAAAGATGCGTCTTTAAACTAAATATCATCGTTTCATTAAATATTTTTCTTTAAAAAAAATTGGAGAATCAATTCATTGTTAATTTTTAATGATATTTAAATAAATAAACAAGTGATGGTTTAAAATACTAAAAAAACAACAAAAAAACCACTGTTTAATTGTAGATTGCTTTTTGTTTGTTGTATTTGTATTAACCGTGAACGCTTTCGCTTTAGGGTTGTAATTTAATATTTTAGACGCCAAATCTGGAAATGGGATCTGAAATAAGTCGCCAAATCTAGAAATGTGAAATCGTTAATCCTGATGATCCTGATTAGGACAATGGAACAAAATTATTAAGTTATTGTATTGTCATCGGTCCTTGACAAGTGTGCTAAATTTCGAATTAATCTGACCTTTTAAAGTGGGTAAAAATTGAATTCAAAAATTCTGTGACATACAGGTAAAGCTAATAATAGCGTGTTAAAAATAGTTCAAATTTGAATCGTTCAAATATTTTTTTATGTATTATAACTGCTCATGATGTATATGAAACGAATAAATGAGTAAAAAGTGAAGAAGAAACTAATAACATTTATGAACACTTCTACTGTATTTATCAAAGTTCTCATACACTTCGTATACACTCAGTATTCATTCAAGCTTGGTATAACAATTTTTCTGCATTGAAATATAATGAAGTTGTATCAAATTTTCTACAGAAAAAAAACCAACTTCAAAATAACATCAGAACTAATGGGGGACCTCGTAATTTTGAACTTAGATTACGTGACAAAAATGATACCTGTGTGTGTAAACTAATACCCTACTCTCCAAAACATCTACCCTACGCTAATGTGAGGTATTGTAGCATATTTAGCTAGCAATAGTTCCATGACGCGGTGGGTCTTCAGTGGCAATAGAACTTTTTTTTGCCAAATGGGGCTGCGGATTGGAAATTACCATTGCAAGATTAGTACATTTCCGGGAGCTCGTATCACTTTTTAGGTGGATACCAATAGGGGGTTCCCATATATGTGGATACCAATTTTCACAATGGGATTTTGACGTCCAGTTTCCTTTTCAAAGCCAGGCACCTTAGCTCTAACAATGCAAAATTGTACGAAGAATACATGGCGCATAATCATATGGCATGAAGGTTGTCGATTTTTTTTGCATCATGAAAATCCACCGACTTAAGCCGGAATTATACCTGCAAATTTGGGAGTACAAGACCAGCGCCAAGCCAACTACGCCACCAGAACTTGAACACGTTACTATGCAACGTCAACCATGACTTCGAGACTCAGTTTTCAGAATGAATCGAGACCTATTAACTTCTTTTAAACAGTGTGATCTCCCACTGCTGCCTGCTCTATTTTCAGTGCTTTCTATTCCATGCTAATTGAGGTCTTTTAGGCATAGATTTGTCTATGATGTCTATTTGAAAGAAATCTCTTATTAAACAATCCTTTCTCATGAAGCCTTCTGAAACAATAACGCTTTAGATTTTGCTTTTCATGAGAGAACTAAACAGCTGTTGCACTTATGGTATGTCTAATAGTTCCTTACTTAACTTCAAAGCTCTTGGATGTCTTTGCTCAAATCTAACTTCAACAAATCTGATGCATGTTTTTCCCAACGCAACGATGGCCGTCGTAATAAAATGTATAACACTCTAAACTAGACGCTGCCTAACATATATCTCCATGCGATATTAATCGACTTTTTCCATTCTCCAAATATTGATGGTCACTCAGGTTAGCTGTTTGCTTCTGAACACAAATGACATTTGCAAACACCACGACAAAACATGGAGTGCAAACGAACAAACCACTCAAACTAGCATCTGTACGTACGAATCAATTTATTCTAAAAGCATGATCAACTAGTGCGAGTACGTTTACGTAATTGGCATTAAATGTGACATTTTTCTACAAATGTATTATAGTTTCATTTTCGTTTTTAGTTCTCTCTCTATATAAGCACTATTGCAGGGGAGGAAGAGAGAGAAATATATTGAAATAGAAAAATATTGATTTTAGTGGTGTTGTGTGCCTCGCCACTTGCTTGTGTTTCTATCGCTTTGCAAATGCAGCGAAGTGAAAAGATTGACTCTGCCCGAGCCCTAGCTAAGAGAAGAGAGTGTAACGAGTTGGCCATGACGCGTCGGAATAAACAGAGTGTGAGAAAAATTGCAGTCCACCGTGTTCTTCACTGAGTGTGACTCGATTTTTTTATTGGAGCTGTCGATTGGCCAAAAAAAGTGGGTTGGATAATTATTCATAATTTGTAACAAATAGAACGTGGTCGCATTAAAAGCATCTGTTTAGTTTATATTATACCTTAGACGTTTATATTAAAACAAGTAAAATATAAAAAATATATATATACAGTTTATTATAAATAGAATTTTATTTTGAAGAGGAAAATGTACGGCATACTAATGAAAAAAAGCATACTAATGGCAGGTCTTGTAAAGTATTTTCATTCTTTTATTTTTAGAACCACTAATTCAAGAAGAAACTACTATCCTTAGAGTTAAGTTACTACTAAGTTTATAAAAGAATATGAAATCAAGTTTGACATTCAGAAATTAATTCGAAGAAATTATTCAGAAAAAGGTTAATTTATTAATATATACATATACGTATTCTCATATATTGCTAATACTAAATTATGTGTGTAATAAAACAAGAATTTGTCTTCTTTTCACATCATCAATGATCCGGAACGTAAGTGATCATTTCCTCGTTCAGAAGTATAAAAGAGTTTTCCCCTCACGTGAGGACACAATAGAGATATGTGTGTTATCGGTGAAATATTTATCATCGGTCATCTAGATGAGAAGTATCTTAGCAACAACATAAAAAAGAAATATGAGGACAATAAATTGATCTGTTTTTTCTCTTTACTTTTCTGTTTCAATGGAAAAGCGTTAACGCCCTGTTACCTGTTGTTTTCTTTTGCCAGAAGCAACAGGGGTCCTTAAATATAGATTTAGAACTTGTCTAATGCATTGCCTTAACAGGGACTGGCTCAGGGCGGACATTATTGCTGCCATCACATTAATGTTGCCATTAATTAATGATACTGCAGCAAAAAGGAATGGAAGAGGAAAAAAGAGTTGATAATAAGAATAAATGCAGCAGTTGGTAGAAAACCAATTAGATGACTTACAGAACCTATATATATATATACTTATTTAATAAAGAAATATGTTTGTATATTTTTGGGCTTTAAGGATTTGAAATGTATTTACCAAAAGAACAATTTTTCCTTAGATTTTAAAACACTTTTGAAGAAAATTTAACATGTTCCATGAGTTTCATGTATCTGAATAATTATTTTTAAGGATCTCCTAGAAGAAGATTTTTGTTATTAGAAATATTTTTGAAACCTTCTTCGATTCTGATATTTATATTATATAATAAAATTATATGAATTCTTAGAAGAATTCAAATGCCTGTAGTAAAATCTTTTCGTTTCTCCAGTATATTTGTTCTCTACAAAGCCTGGATTTTGGACTTTGGACAGTACAATATGTAATCAAATCTAGTTAAATCATAATACTTCTTCCTCATGTTGGTTGAGGTGAGAATCTCATTTATTATTAAGATTCGCGGAGGGTATCCGTACGCAGTATGGTGAGAGAACTCATGGAATTCAACTCGAAGTGATCGCAAGCAAGAAGTTGTAATAATTTTCTCTTATTAACACTAGAAATGACTATAATAAGTGTGATATATACTATATAAGAATACGTTAAATTCAAGTGTAAGAATCAAATTTGCCATTATTTGAATAAGATTAACCCATCGGTCTTGACAATGTAAGAGTCTCCGAAATCGTGAATCACGGAAAGGAATAAGACAAAATGGTTTGGGCATGAATCCGCGTGGCAATATTGGTCACAAGAATTTACAATCTTCTTTGTTCCTCAATATGCATTTTATACTGATTATTTATATGTTATTCGGTTGGGATGTTCACTTGTATTGAAGTGTTGTTCTAGCTCAAAGTACCAATTAGGCTAGAGAAGGGGCACTCAAAATTTATTTTTCTGCTGAGCCACACACATATGTCAGCTATTTCACTCGGGTCGCAAACATTTGTTAACCACCCCACCCGGCCCCCCAGCGGGCGGCGGGAGTTGAAAAAATGATCAAAAAATTTTAACTCCTGATTTGCTTTTTTAATTACTCTTTTTTATATATTTTTTTATTTTTGTCACTAGCATTGAATTAGAAGCATTTAATAAACACTCTTTCACAATTTCTGCATCAGTAAACGGTTTCATATGATTATCAATAACATAACAAACTTCATAACATGTCTTTGTTACTGCTGTGACATTACCACTGAAAAAACACTTTATTGCTATTGCTGTTGCAAAGATTGTTCAAAAATTCCCATTTATTACCTCTTGGAAGAGATATTCGAGAAAAATTGTCATTGAATGGTTCCTGTTTATTGGTATTTTTAAATGCAGCACTTTCGTGACAAATCAAACAATTACTGATCCATATAATTGTTTTTCAACACAAAATAGTCAACTTCCCAATCGTCTTGAAACGATATATTTTCTTCAAATAGTTTCCGCTTGCAAGATATGAAAGATAAATAAAAATTACTTCCATCCTTTAAACTGTCACTACTCCATTGTTGTCCGCTATCACTAACCGTAAACGTTACCAATAAAAAAAGAATATCAATAAGCACTCGTATGAAAAAAGATAGCAAATAATATGATATATTTGATTTCGTGACACCAAATTTTTAATATATTGTTCTTAAATCAGTGAATTTTTTAGAGCAATAGGCACTGACCGTGCATTTTAAAAAGGTTCGGTAGGCCGCATGCGGCCCATAGGCTGCAGGTTGAGTATCGCTGGGCTAGAGGGAAGAAAACCCGAGTTCGAAAGGATAGACCATTGCAACGTTATTTAAAACAAAAACGTTTTTATAAGTATAGTATAATTTACATTGAAAATTTTTACATGTTTAACTTTGTAAAACTTTAATAAGAAGGACATAAATACGCGACATAGAAAAATAGGGAAATTTTTGTGGATCTATATTTTACATTTCCCATTAGATCGCAATAATATAACTTTTTCAAAGTTAAACATTTCCATATATTAAGTCTATAGTTTTCATTGCACAATTATCGATTTGCTTTTTCCATTATAATCTTTATTTTTATTGAAGAGTTTTGTGATGCATGCATTGAAAGTTTTAAAGATAATTTGCTTTTTAAAAGGTTTGTTTTTTTATTCATTATCGAACCATATTGTATGTGTAAATAGCAAGAAAATGGTTCCCTGTCAATAACTTAATGCATCCGTACAAAGAAATCGATCCAATTATTGAATAGCTTTTGACTCTTTTTAAACAGGTCATGAAAAAAGGTGGATAAATTAGCTGATTTCCAAAGAACTTTTATTAATAATAATGATGAATATCCGATGCATACCCAATCATTCAGTCTGGAAAGTTTAAGTTTTTCTTTTTAAACGTTTAAACTTTTTAAATGACGCGAGATATTTTAAATCGTTAATGCGTGAATCTTCCAAAAATAGATATGTTTTAAAAGTTGTTTGTCATAGCAAACTGTGTGAAAAAAATTATAAGATATAAATTTAGATTTTACTATGGAAATATTAAGTTTAAATAGTAATTCAGAATTTTTTTTTTTAAATGAAAAGAAAGAAATATATTATTATGTTTGAATTTATTTTCATATATTCACGCACAGAGTATGTCTCAAGTTGTATTTATATTTAAAAAAAATACATTTATTGTAAGCTTAAACATTTGAAAGGGGAAAAAAAAAGAAATTTTTTATATGTATGTTAAAAATATTCTATGTGCAAATGATGTAGTAGACCATTTATAAAATCTAACAAATTAAAAAGAAAATATTTAAATCAACTATTGAACTCAAATTCTCACTTTATCAAAGATATTTCTTGTGGAATAAATTATTTCAAACTCCTCACGTGGTGAAGTGAAGAAGTTTAGAGATTAACATTAAAATTCTTCATCAGTGGTTTCAAAGTACAAAAGCAACGTTTATACAAATATCCAACTATAAATATTTTTATAACAATTTTTTGAGAACAAAATGGTAAAATTAACTCAGTTTTTATTGTTGAACTTTTAATGAGTGTATTTAATATTAGTATTTAACTAAACAATCAATTTTTAATTGTCACAAAATAGCAAGCATTTTAAGTATCTCAACTGTTCATTTATTTGTAAGTAATAATCCTAATGTAGTAAATTTTACAGTCTATGTATTTATAAAACTTACTTTAATATTAGTCTGTATTAGTAATCTCTCTCTTTGGAGGGAAAAAAATTCCAACATTAAGAAATAATTATGGTAGAGTAATGAAATTTGGACACTGCAATTGTCTAGTTAACATGTTTAATTTAAGCTTAAGAAAAGTACATTTGAAATGTGAAATGCTATTACATTAATAGCCGGTGTAACTTCCAGAATTTTTGAATGCAACTCTGCAAACATATATACATTGTGCCATACAGGTGCCGAATGTCACTTTGGGGTATGGAGTTCCATGTTTTTTGTACTAGTTGTGTCAATACTGGGACGGTCAGTGCTGACTGTGAATGATGGTGGAGTTGTAGTTCAATGATATAAAATACGTACTCATTTGAAGTCAGATCTGATGATCTCGCAGGCCAAGAAAACTTATCAACACTCGGCAGAGCACGTTGCGTTAGAACAACGGTGAGGGCATGTTGGAAAAATTCATCCTTGAATGCTGTTCATAAATGACAATACTATAGGTTGGATCCCCAAACTGACGTATTCATTGCAGTCAGTGTGTTTGGGATAACCACGAGAGTGCTCCTACTATCATAGGAAATTGTTCCCCAGACCATAACTCCAGGTGTAAGTCCAGTGTGTCTCCGCAATGAAAAGGTTGATTACAGGCGTTCCCTTGGCTTCCTACTGATCAACACACGGTCATCACTAGCACCTAGGCAACTGCTTTCATCAGAAAATTCAACAGATTTCTACTTCATCCTCCAATGAGCTCTGGATTGACACCACTGGCGTCGCAAACGGCAATAGCCTAAGTCATTAAAATGCAGACTACAGGGTGCCTGGCTTGGAGATGTCCTTGAAGTAACTGATTTTTAACAGTTCTTTGTGTTACTGTGGTATTAACTGCAACTCAAATGTCTACCTTAGACGCAGTACGATGCGACACTGGCGTACGCCGAACGCGGTGGTCTTCCTCCTCAGTAGTACCGGGTAGCCGCCTGGAACCCAGTCTTCTTAAGGCAGTTCCCAACAATCCTGCACAGTGAGCACATTCCGGCTATCCGGCTAAGTTTTTCTGTACTATCGCGGTAAGAAAAAAATCCCCTTCTCGTAGCCCTATTGTGTGACCGCTTACAAACTCGGTAAGCTGTTGGTAGTGGCTTATTTGTCTTTTTAAGGGCATTACTTGTTAACATCATCTCAATACGTCAAATTTCTCAAGCAAATAACGTTCACATACTTTACAGAATGCATTTAAAAAATCCCAGGTTTGTGATTTCTGAACGGCACATTTATAAAATATAATTTTTTTTAAAACCTTTTAATGGTTCCAGTTTTGTCTTCCCAATTCCTATTTTAATATTTTAGTATTCCATTTCGGGTCCATGAGTATTTGCAAAAGTGTTTTCACTAATTAAATTTATAAAATTTTATAGTAAAATTGATCAATCAATACAACAAAAACTCTGTTTCAAAAATTTCACTTTAATAGAAAAGATAGAAAAGATTAAATTCAAAACAGTATAAATTAAAAATTTCCACAAGCATAAAACAGGAATCTACTGTTATAGTATAGAATAAGGTGAATGAAATAATCATTCATTTCAAATTCAGAATTATACACCCATGGACAAAACAATTAGTGCACCAAGAAATAAGTGCAGGATCGTAACGAAACTTGGTATAAAGGTACATGTCGGGGAGATATGCAAATGATTAGAAATGCAGGCTGATTTCGCATTACGAATAGCCGGTAGAAGGCATTTAACGTCGTTCTCGGTGAAGTTTAAAGCAGGTAATCAAAGCTTGTTTGAGTGTGCTGAATCGTTTACAAAGTAAGAGCCGAGGTAGACATGCCATTCTCGAAGACAATATGAGCAACTGTCGCAGTTTGAAAGGGGGAGAATCTTCGGCATGTTGGATGCTGGCTGTTCAGATAGGTGAGTAGATTGTCAATTAGGCCGCTCTGATTCTGTTGTGAGGAGGTGTTGGGACTAGTGGATCCGAGAGATGTCATTTACACGAAAATCAGGCCCAGGACACCCTCGGAAAACCAGTCGACGAGAAGACCGCCACATCGTAAGAAATGCACGCGCACAGCCAACTGATTCATCGGCCACCATCCAGGCACAGGTAGCACCTTCACTAGGGGCTCCTGTGTCTTTTCGAACCATACGAAGGCACCTGGCTGAAGGACATTTGGTATCGCGGCGCCCATTACGTGTGCTGCCTTTGACGACCATCCATCGACTCATCCGTTTGGGGTGGTGCCACGCACGAGTAAATTAGACTGCAGCGAAATGGAACCAGGTCATCTTTAGTGACGAATCCAGATTCAATCTCAGCAGTGATGACAATAGTTTTAGTGTGTGCAGACCTCGTGTTAAACGCCTCAATCCTGCCTTTGCTTTGCAGCGACGCAGCGCTCCCACAGAGCTGGTGTGATGGTATGGTGCGCCATTGCCTACAATACATGGTCACCCCTAGTATTGATCCGTGGCACCATGACAGCACAGCGGTATGTCCATGACATACTGCAACCACATGTGTTGCTACTCATGCAACAGCTTCCAGGGGTCATTTTTCAACAAGACAATGCTCGGTCTGACACTTCAAAGGTGTCACAAGACTGTCTTCGCACTGTTACTACCCTTCCTTGGCCTGTACGATCCATAGGTTTGTCTCCAATCGAACATATCTGGGATCATTTGGAACGGCGAGTTGGGCCTGCCACGATTTTGAACGAACTAGAGGCAAGGTTGTATCAAATATAGAAAGAAATGTATCAAGACACCATACAAAACTTATATGCCTCTACGCTCTATCGTATCGCATCATGCAATTGCGCTAGTTGGGGTTCAAGAGGGTATTAACTCCTCGGTACTTTTGCCTTTTTCTCTAAAATAAATCATCCTTTTTCTTTGATATTTTCTAATCATTTACTTGTATCGAAGTAGTCATTATGTATGTAAAATTTCGTTTCATTTTGACGACACCTTCTTGATCCGCAAATTCTTTTTTGTCCATGAGTGTATTTTATTCATTCGTTTTTATAGAATATGTGAAAGTAAACTAGAAGATTTTATGAAAGTATTTTTTTTTTTCAAATAATCCCACTATACTACTCTTGATTAGTCTTAAGACATTTGTTCTTACAGCCAAATTTTGTAAGTATGCGCAAATGATGGAAGAGTGTGTTGCCATTTTACATCGCAAAAAATACCCCTACATATTCAGTATTATTGACTACACACACATCCATATATATAATTATGGCCAAAATTGTGGACATTTTTTAAAATTCTTACATTTTTTTTAAGTTTGTATGCTTATACAAAATGTTACGTGAACAAAATGCAGTCTTTTATACCATTTTAAAGATAATTTAGTACTAAATTCAATACAAAAAAACTAAATTCAAATGTTTACAATGCGAAAAATGTTATGCTTCAATAAATATCGATATACATTAGATACTGAATATAGCAGTGAGTCATCAGTACATTGCGGGGTAGCCTTTATTTTTTATTACAGCTTTTCACATCGATGTTTAAATAATCTGAAAATAGCTTCGAACTCTTCGTTATCACATGACTCAAGGAAACAGTTAAATCCTCAATTAGTTCCTTTTTATTTCATTGGTAAATCATTCGGACAAAAATTTTCAAATGGTGAACATAGGATTGAGGTCCGGACTGTTTCCTGGACAGGATAAGAATGATATTTAGGCAAGAAGCAATAAAATCCAATGAAAGAGTAGACTGGATACCTAGAAAGAAGAGGGGTGACGGATAAGTGGTCTTCCCTATGTTAAAGTTGCAAGACAGGTGATTGGTTCAGTGACTTCATCTGGAGACTGAAAGTTTTGTTTAAGATGTCAGGAGACAAATCTAATAAATTACAAAGCAGGAAACGGCCTAAAAGGGTGCCCCACATATGTTGATGACTGAAGAACAAGGATTCTGTCCCCAAGATAAAAGAATGTCATGGACAGCCATCAGAAGTGATCTGCATGATGCTGGTGTTTCTCTCTGTTCAAAAACAATCAGGGGAAGATTAGTAGATGTAAGACTAAAACGTAGAATTCCACGAAAAAAGCTGTATCTCAATTTGCAGCAGCGCTAAAAACTTCTTCAGTGGAAACATTGATTGGACAAATGATTAGTGGCAACAAGTTATATATAGCGATGAAACTAAGATATCGTTATTCGGTAGTGATGGCCGAAAATATGTAAGGCGTAGAATAACAGAAATGCAACATCCTAACTGCATCCAGGCAAATGTGAAGCACCCACATAGATTTATGATTTATTCATGCATATCAACAGATGGTATTGGTCACCTTTATATCATTAATGGGATACTGAATGCCAGAAAATACATCAACACCATTCTTGAACCCAATCTTCTACCTTCCATCAAGGATTTATATACCAACAATGCATAATTTATTTTTCAACAAGATTCTGTTCCTTACTAGACAATAAAGTAATCGAAAGACTGGTATCATTCTAAGATCATAGAATAGTTGTCCGGGCCAGGAAATTGTTCTGACCTGAATCTTGTCGAAACCTCTTGAAGCAATGAGGTACCCATGAAATAAAAGGGAACTCGTTGAGGCTATATTTGTTTCCTGGCATGTAATAATGAAGAAAGGTCTTGAAACCATTTTCATCTGAAGGAAACATCAATTTGAAGCTGAAATAAAAAATAAATGAAACACTACTAAGTACTTATAACACACTGCTATTATCAGTATCTAATATATATAGTTATTGCTGCATAACGTTTTTTGCGTTGCAAATATTTAAATTTTGTTTTTTGTATTGAATTTGTTATGATAAATTCTCTTTAAATGATATAAAAGACTTCGCATTTTGGGTAACGTAATATTTCCTGTAAGCATACAAACCTTAAAACATACGTTTTAAAAATGTCGACAATTTGTGCGACTACTGTATATACAATATATATATATATATTTGTATATATATAATATATAAAAAATATACATATCGTTTTTCGGATGCTAATACCAGTCTTTCCTTACTCGTGACATTCAAAATACTTTCTCTTTGCTTTTCCTTTCCTATGAGGCAGGAACCTTTTATAGCTGGCTGAACAAACATTTTTTTTTGAGTACCCGAATAAAAAACATCTTCACAAATAATGTTTTTTCTTTCTTTTTTTGTCAACTGTTAGAAGTAGAATATTTTTCCTTCGCTGAAAATTGTGTTCCGAAAATAATTTCAAGACGAGTAAAAATTCAAACACTACATGAAAATAAGTAAGAAATCCAAAAGATAGCTTTAAAAAAATTCAAAAGTAGGAGAAAGATTGAAAAAAATCATATTTTATACAAGTAGGAGAAATACGAGCTTTCAAATAGAATTTCACTATTAGAGGCAAAATGGTACAGTCGTGGATTTTTTTGTTGTAAAACTTTTAGTTTACATAGATTGCATAATCCATTGTTTTACTTTGCAATAATATTGGCTATTATTTCTAATGGTACCATTACATTAAGACAGTGCTTCTCATACTTTCAATGTTTGCGACCCAATTTTCAATCTTAATTTTCATTTCCACAATTACAATGTATTGAATGCAATAATAATCCACTTTAAAGTTAAAGCTACAATACGATTTTAATCTTAAGCCGTATAAATTATCAAGATAAGTATTAAATTTTTTTTGTATATGACTATGCCTACGGAAAACACTAGTAATTATAAAACTTGTTCTTCGCTTAGTATTTTGAGATTAATTATCAAATACATTGCGCAGTACTGATACTCGTACATTTATAAGTATATAATATCAGTATAAAGGAGTATTTTATTTTTATTATGTCTGAATGTATATTTTGTTTCACATCTTTTCATTAAATCTGTAATTTTTTGAAGTCTTTATCGTTTACTTTTCGATATGCTCACGCCCCTCCCCCCCCTTGTAGGGTTATCACGCCCTCCTAGGGGGCGCGCCCCACAGTTTGAGAAGCGCTGCATTAAGACACACAGAAAGGGGAAATATAATTTTTCTTCATCAATGTTTATATTACGAACAAAAATGTCTTTTTCCTTTGTGAAGCAATAAAAATTTTTTTTCAAGGAAAAAAATGAGCATAGTATATCATATGAAAGCCCTTGTCTTTATTTTTCTGAATCAGTTTCATTGAAACTGAAATGCACTGTTTTACTCTTTATAAAACAAAAAAGATTCTTTTCTTTTTCATTATAACTTTTCATGTTTTTTTGAAATATTCTGAAAAAAAAAAAATCATTTGTGTATTAAGGGATTAGTGCACATCCCTCTATTTTAAAAAAAAAATCTAGTTTTCATAAAATGCTATATTTTAATGTGTAAACGTAATGATACAATAAAAAATAAGTATTTTTATTTTTATTTAACTATATATCGATGAGATTTTTTTTTTTGTTTTTAAATCTGAATAAGACCGCTAATATTGAATCTCCGAATATAACTTTCATATAAAAAATTTAAAACGAAACATATTTATCACGAATTCCCTGCATCACTATATTTTATTGATACGGAATAATGTGTCATTTTAACAAACTTATTTTCAGTGAAACACAATTTACAAAACAATCACAAGAGTATTATAAATAAAATCAGTTGTAATTTTAAAGGATTCATGGGCATATTGCAAAGGTTTTCTTTAGGTCATTATATATTTTTCATGAATAGGTGTTATGTAGAAAAAAAGCCCTCGTTAAAAACTCATTAATCATCTAAATAACGAAATAAGCTGATTTTTTAAAAAATAAAAATATGATTTAATAACATTTACATTACTTTATTTTCTCTTTTTAACAGGGTATAGAAATCCGTGAAAATAATTTGCAAAGTGTATCTCACTTTGTTGCTAAAATAATTTGGGAAATATTGCTAAAAACCAAAACTTTCTTTTTAATCAATCAAAATTAATTTTTTTCAAAAAAAGTTAAAAAAACAATATTGAATATTTCTAGAAATATGTTTGAAAAATAATATTTTTTGAAATAGAAAAGTAACATCTTTACTTAAGAATATAACCTTCAAATTATTTTAATTTACATGATGTTTATTTTTTTATAATTTAATATCTAGTTTATGGAAACTAAGTATTCAAAAACATCACATAATCTAGCAGTAATGATTAAAAGTATTAATAGCGAGCCATTTAAATAGTTTTCTAGCATACAATTAAGTGCTTATCGAATGAAATTGCATTAACCTCTGAAAAAAAAGTATCGAAGTTAAATTTTTGAATACACTTAATTATAACATAGAATAGTTTCATTATATGGAAATTATAACTTTCTACGTTGAGATACATAATCAAAAACTTAATTTACTTTTTTATGCTACATATGTATTAAAGAATCATTAAAATTTCAATAAATGTTTAAGTAATCGTAATTTCTTGTGATTTACACAACCACAAAAATTTTAAGAGACAAATATTAAGAGAAATAAATAGTTACATAATTTCATTTCATAAAGAATTTTTCATGGAACTTTGTGAATAAAATTACTCGGAAGTGTAAGAAAGACCAACTGTTAAAAAAACATTGTTTATTTAACATTCAGGTAATCTGTGAATAACATTAAGTATCCTATGCGGTTTATTCCCTTATTTTTAGTTTTTTATTTATTAATGCTAGAACGTCGGGGATTTCGATTACTCTTAAACGTCCACCGGTGCAATTTCGACACCGTGATATAAAATATATAAAATAATTGTTATGACTAAACAATTACAAATCTACTGTTTCGTAGGGTTTAGTTTTAAAACAGTTTAATATTTTTTTTCTGTAACGGGGCTGCGTGTCGGTATTTCTACCTTTGCAGACTTAGTACATTCCCCAGGAGCTGGTATCACTTTTAAGTGCGGCACTATTTAGGCAATACCAATTACCTCAATGAATTTTGAATTCCAGTCTCTTCCCCAGAGAGAAGAACCAGAGCTCTGCTGATGTGAAAATTTTACTTAGGAATTTAATTTTACCGAGAGCATCCAAGCCAATCCGACGCTCAAGAGATCTTTTTCATGCCGTTTAATCATGCGACATGGCCGCTGTCGATTTTCTGCATCATGAAAATCCACCGACGTAGGCCGGGGTGGAGCTAGCAACCTTGGGTACAGAAGGCCAATGACAAACCAACTATGCCACTCACCCAGCATAGACATTTTAATATTATGTCATGTAATTAACATATTTTATGATAATTTATATCATAAGAAACTTATGTTGACATTATTTTTCACGATGCTTATTGGACCACTGCTTTGTCGCGAAATATTTCGAGTTGAAAATCTGCCAGGAACATTACTATTATGCGGCATCCATTCTGTGACTTCCCTATCAACATATATATCAGGATTTGCTGGAATAGTATCAATTATATCTGCACTTTTTTCAGATTCTCCGCCGTCACATTCCCTCAATCTTTTATCTTCATCGAAAGAGAATCTAAATTAGAGCTGGGCATTCACCATTCGATTCATTCTCAGAAATCTCTCGCAGTAAATTAGAAATTTCATCAGGGTTTAGACCTTTGCTACGAGCCATCGTTTCAGGGTGTCTGATCTGCAACAAAGAAAAAAAATCGAATTAAGTTTTTTTATGAGCAGATAACCTAATGCTATGTAATAAAACACGTAGACACAACAATTTTAGAAAAATAGATTCGTTTTCTCTGTTAACCCAATAACACTGTATTTAAGGTGAAATAAATAATTGATGGTACTTTAGTAAGTTTATTTTACTAATAGTAATGATGAACGACAGCTATTTATGATAATAAATTGGCTTGGTGTCGAAATGACAACAGCGGACATTCTAGGTATATTTAGTTGTAGAATGTCTCCTAATTAATAAAGAACCACAAATCAATTGAAATGTAATTACCATGTGGAATAATTAAGTCACGAAAAATTTTCAAATTCCTTGCAAAAATGCGGAAAGGAGAACAAACTGAACAAGCTCCTGTGTCTAATTGACACCGATTTACGTTCTATTAGTAAGTCCTTTTTCTGCAACATATTTAATTTCAATTTCTTATATTACAAAACTATAGCTATTTTTTAAAGTAATTGGATCAGAATATTTGGAAAATTATTTTTAAAATATGCTTTATCTTGTTTTTGAACATCTGATTTTTCACAAAACCATTTAGGAGATTGAAAGGCGATATAACCAGTTTATGATTTAACACTAAAACAGAATATTATGCCCAACAATTTTTTTTTTTCAAAGCAAGATCCTGTTATGGTAACCTGTGTATAATTGCGTAAGCGCGTTAAACTTAAACCGTCTATTGGTACTTTGCCAAAATATCTACAGGAATTTGTAAAAATAGTTTAAATGAGATGACTATACAATCGAGAAATAATTTTTTTCATATTTAATTATTCAGATAGATCAAAGAACTGTAATTTAGTTTAATGTAAAATTTGAAAATAATGATTCAACTATATGCCATTTGTATGAACTTGTTTGCGATGGTTTGCGAGAAAATGAAATATTTCCTTCTGAATTTCATTCTTTTTGAATGACAGGAATACGTTAGAAGATGAGAAAAACTATATTGATATAGGACTCACGGAATGAAGGATTTCTTTAAAATAATTGTGCATAACTTAAAATTATAAAAAAAAGTTCTAGAAATGATCTAACCATTATACTGCACATGAAACATGTTTCACACATTTTAACCAATGGACAACAGAGAAATGGACAGTATCTTGTGTGTGTGGGGAAGGGGAGAGCGCAAATTGCAATCACTTTAATGAGTGTAAATGGTTCATTTTTTTTAAAAAATCCATAGTTACAAAGAGGATACCTGGTATACCTTTAAAACGATAAAACGTCAGAGAGTGTAATGGAAAGTTAAAGAATGATCACGACATGGCAATCCAATAGAACAAGATAGGTTCCATCAAAGATTTAAAGTTTTCTCATTTTCTTCTATGATAGCAAGCTTATTTGCTACAAAAAATGGTCCTATTAGGCAAGCATTTAGTACTGAGTAATATTTAAACGTATGAAACGGGTGACAAAGTTAGTTCAGAATATTAGGATGAGAAGAGTAAGAATTCATAGAATAATTATGCATCTAGCAACAACTCGCATGTTGTTCATAGAGTGATGGCAAAAAAATATATATATATATATATATATATTTCTGGGCTGCATTTGTGTCACCGGATTTACTCCTGATACTTTAAATAAAATAGAAAGACTGTGGATTTTATTATATGAGAATTGTAGGAAGTTTCTGTGTATAAAAAATCTTAACAAATAATATTTTCTATCTATGTTTGTATTTATATTGAGATTCAGTTTGGAAAATTCTATTATTTTATTGTATGTATCTCATTTTATTCTATAGGTTTCACCCTAACAATTTTTATTTGGTAAACGAGTTTTAAATCTGGATTTCAATTTAGACATTACTTAACTTATCTATTCTTACATATTTGATTGATCTGCGGAGGCCCAATGGTCAAGGTATCGGAACACGGCAGGCATGTCATGAGCTCAAGCCCAGTACCACTAAAGACCTGTCGTGTAGGGGAGCGATGCACGTTAAATCTGTCGAGAACTCAAACGTCTTCCCGTTGGTGTGATGGGATGGTTAGGAGAGGGGGGTGCCAGTTCAGGTGTCGTCCTCGTCACTTGACCATGGTTTAAAATTACGAGATCCGTTGCCAAATGCCCTCGTGTAGCTGAACAATGTGACGTTAATATTCTTTAAATCATTTATTCATTGACAATTCACTTAAATTCATTAATTCATTTATACATTGACAATTACTTTTGTCATATTTTTGAATATGACAAATTTTATAAGAAAATTGACGAAATATATTTAGGTATTATTGGTAGTTCAAATCCAGTTTCGTCTCTAGTTATTCAGAATTTCTCAGAAGAAACATTGTTGGATACAAAAATATCAATGTAAGTTTAAGTTTAATAAACCTTGTAAACGGTTTTCTTTTGTACACAGTTTAAACTTTAAAGCAAGAAACAACTAACTTATTATTAGTAATTTTTCTCTGTTATTTACAATCCTGTTTAAAAAACGAAAAGTACTTAATATCAGGTATTTTAAGATATTTCACAGATACTTAATTGATTCATAAAATTCTATCAATTTTCATGCATAATGTAGAAATAATATTTTGAATTAATCGCGTAAATGTCTTTTTCTCATGAAGGTAATATTTTGTACCTTAAAAATTTAATGTCATATATATTACAAACAGTATTGACGTTTACTAAGAGAAATGACAAAAACTGGTTATGTATAAAAAAAATATATATAATTTTATACAGCATTTTTTCATTTTTCTTAACATTTTGTCTGAAATTAAATATGGTTAAAGTTCAAAGGAATTTTTTCAGGAATAGAAATTTTTTGAAAAAGAGTTTTTTAAAGAAACTGGAACATTATCTAACTTTTACGCAGCAATAAAAGAGATATGTGTTTATGACACATCATTCACTTGTTACGACTTGAGTTTAATCAAGCATTTTAAGTAAAAAATTGTTTTGCAAGTTCATATTGAAAGGTGTTTGTATTTTTTTCGGAAAATGAATTTTAATTTTTACGTTCAATCAACTGTCAAATACTAGATTTTTAAGAAGACAAGTTTTCAAATGAAGTTTTGAAAGAACAAAAAAATGTAAGAATACTATATTTTTAAAAGAAAATTTTAGAGTACACGCATTTTTTCAGACATAAAGGAATATTCCTTTTTCTACAGTATCATTATCAATGTTCTCAAAATGAGTTAAACTTTTTTTAACACGAGGACTTTTTGGAAATGGGCATTGTTTGGCTTATATGTATTAAATATAATACTAAGAGCATTTCTTAAATTTACAACAACAAGCAAATACTCAATTTAATTGCAAAAATATAATCTAGCAGAAATCATATCGTGTAATAAAGGATTCTCAAAATACTAAAAAAAATATATTTATTGTAATTTCGGACAGGTAAAAGAAACCTACCATTAGAATACACGAAAATTCATCTCTCATCATTAATTCTTATTCATCATTAATTAAAATAATTTATTCTTGAAATCCTTTACAGCTTATGCATAGATCATTATGAATTAAAATATAGAAATCATTAACCAAAATAACTTATTCTTAAAACAATACGTATAGAGTTATGTCTTCTCAAGAAATCCGTATAAAAAAAAAGATTAAAATTATAATAAAGTTTTGCTTCTCAGTAAAAGTGTTTCTTATAACTATCCACTGAAACTGCAAAAGTTCCATTAAAAATCTGTTACATGTGTGCAATAATTATATAGAGAATATATGCATTATCTTTCATTTATAACAAAATAGTACATTTAAATTTAACGAGTCCCTTTACAAAGAAACATATTTAAGGTATCCGACTACGTTCGTAACCGTGCAAAAATGGATAATTTTCATGATATTTAGTGTCACTGAGATTAGAATACATGTATAAAATTGTTTTAAGGACATTTTGTCAAAAAAAAATTTAAATACAATATTTCGTCAAAAAATTAAATTAGAATAACCTTTTCTTCAAACTGTTCTCCTTTTGTGAAAAATGCTTCTAGTATAATAATATTTTGCCTGTATATAGCTCAGACTTCTGTACAGAGGCCCTAATATGATTTTTGAAAAATTCACATTATTTTCAGAGTTACAACCATTTGAAATAATTATCGGCTTTTTTTTTCTTGGAATTTCTCCTCTCTGTTGTCGTAAAACATGGATAAACCCACTTCTAAGTTATATATTTCAAAAATTCTCGTTGAGCCTCTGTACAGAGGTCTGAGATATATGCAGGCAAAATATTATTATAAAAGAACCATTTTTCCCAAAAGAAGAATATTTTGAAAACTGGTCATTCTATGTTCATTTTTTGTCAAAATATTGTACTTAAATAATTTTTTATTGTTATACTATTCTTAAAACAATTTTATATACATTTTCTAATCTAAGTGACACTAAATAATACGGATGGCAGCACGATAACTTTTTTTGCATTTCATGTCCTCTGATGAGTAGTTAAAAATTGTTTTTCTCGGTGTAAATCTAAAAATTGTATTTTGATTATTATAAATAAAATTTCTGCTATTTGAAAAAAAAATTGACATGTCTTACGTATAATTTTCCCTAATCTGAATGAATTAAGCAATTTTACAATTAAAAAAATGTATTATTTAGGTTTTTGGAAACTTTAATATGTGGATAAAGGCTCTATCCATTGCCCAACTAGAACAGAAAAATGACCTAGAAATTTTCGCTTTTCCTGTACTCGAGAGAGAGAGCATTTAGAATCAGTGAGAATGTTGGGGGTGGGAAATATAAACAAGCTTTGTTTACAATATGTGGTACAAGATTCTCGAGTTCGAAAATCTTTCATTACAGCTTTCCTGCTAGGAGAAAACGCTTGCATATTATTAAGTTCAAGAGTAAATAGCTCATGTAATTTGGGAAATAACTAATTTAAATTCTTAAAAATATTACTTTAATTCTAACTTTTTGTACTAAAATTAAATAAAATATAAAATGTGGATACATACCAAGTTCAATGAATATTCTAAGTGTTCTATATATTTTCTAAGTAAGTATTCTAAGTTGTACAATTATTCTATTATTATTAAATTACACATACTTTGTATTTAATTGTTAATGAAATAGTTATTAAATAAATGTTAATTCTTCATAAAAAGTTTATTGTAATATGATTCATTATTTCTCTCTCTGTCTTGAAAAGTAAGTTAAATATCCTAAATGCGCAGTGACTATAATGTCTAGCCACCACCCAGGAAAAAAACCCACGATTAGATATTTTTTGTGACTAAACATTACATTTATGGATGAAGATGGATGAGAACATTACATTTATCAAATACTTTTTCACAGAAAATTGCATTTCAGCTGTGTGCCTGTGAAAGGGTCAAAGCTTAGATAAAATTAAATTTTTATATATGTAAGACGGTTGTGGGTTTGTTACCGGCTGGAGCAGATAGATTTTATGGATGCGAAAATCGTAGGAACGCGTGGAATATGATTATGCGGCCTGTAAAAGATCGCTTAAGTTTCAACTTGGATCTGGTACTCTCGGCAAAACTAAATAACTAAAATATTTAGCATCCGGAGAGAGCTTGAATTTTAAAAAAAAACACAATTCAAGTTTCAAAATTAGGTAGCGAAAGCCACCACTAGTTGCTTCCATCACTAAAATGGCTCTCACACTCGGGGTATTTTTCGCGTCTGCAAATTTTTATAGGTTAAAATGCAGCCATTTTTAAATAAAAATATGTAAGACTATAGGATTGTATTACTTTCATACCTAGAACTTGAAAAATCGTTTTGAAAAATCATTTATTGCAATTGATATGCTGAAGCTTATGAAAAATATTACACTTATGATATTTATCTTTATAGAAAGCGATACAAAAGTACATATGTATATTAAATATAAAGTTTTTTGTCCATTTTATGATGAGTTTTATATTAACCAAACCTTGGTTAATGGTTTTCCCATTGAAATTTTACTTAAAATTTTAAGTTATATTATGAACTTTTTAAAATTCTAAGCTTCCAAAGCTTATATCATTTATGTAGGCTTATGAACATTTAGTTTATTTACATTTAGTTTAATTTAGCTTATAACATATTAAAATTCTAAAATTCTAAGCTTAATACGACAGTTTTTATAGTTACATTAATTAAATTATAACTATTATCTCCATTATTGTTTCTTATTTGTGTTGTGTGATTAGCTGAATCCAAAAACTAAGACTACATGTACAGGCAAGTGATTCTCAGATCAGGATCTGTCAGGTTTGTTTATTTCAGGTCGTAGTTTCCTGTCATGTTGTCGCTGAAGATTTGCCATATAGAGGGAATGAATACACGTTAAATCTGTCGATACTCAAAGTCTTAAAGCTTTGACGGGCTCACGCGTCTTTTCTTTAACATGTCCTTTGGGTACTTTTTGGGGCCAAGATTAATGGCAACTATTTTCCAACCAAAACCCAAGAAGTGAAACGTGAAGTTTAAATGCAAATTAGATAGCTTTTAAATAACAGAATTTTCACAGTAAGTGAAATGGCAATTTGGCGAATGTTATGTGAGAGATTGATACAATTGTGAAAGGATGGCCAACGGAGGTTATTCCAAAGATAAAGCCATTATGTCAAGGTGCATACCATTGCATGCGCGTAAAGACCCCACTCCCTAGAATCGGACCTACGATTGGATTAAGATAGGATTGACTTTTTTAATATGAGAACTTGTGTTATTATGGAATTGAGATTAGGCGGGTTAGATATTGATAGCGATCCGAGTAAGGTTAATTCGGTATTACTTGTATTGTGTGTTTGTTCATCGTAGATTCTCACATATATAATCATTATCCAATCTGTTAAAAGTTTAAGTTACAATTCTTAATAAAGACATATTAAGAATATAAACATGGTTGTTCCTTTTAAAAATCATACACCTCTAGCTCACGCGAATAATCAAAGAGAAGGTCAACCGAGGGGGGCCTTTTCACAAAGCTAGCGTGGTTAAAGGAATTTTGGAAAATGATGAACCATCAGAGGCGTCTACTTCGTCGATTAAATGAGATTTAAAAATACGAGATCCATCACCAATAACTTAAGTGTTGC
>BMAV01005177.1:712484-724935 GCA_019973955.1 Trichonephila inaurata madagascariensis
AGTTCACTATTCTTGTATCATGCTCTTTTTGATTTTGTCAATTTTTGGGAACAAAACACAGTAAAAAACTAATTATTGAATAAATAATTAGCATTAATTAATAAAATTAATCATTCATAAAAATACTTAATTAAATTTTTCGTACTATATACTTAAAATTGTTATCAATCGGAAAAAAAATCAAGGGCTTTGGGGGGGGGGGGCCGGATCCCCAGGAACCCCCCTTGTGCGCGCCACTGGTTATGACCTTAGTAAGATTTCAAATCAGATACAAAAAACATAAGCAATGATATAATAACAACATAACACTTTTTTAACAAAAAAAATGCTTCTGACTCCAAGTCCTACATATATTTTGATTGGTAGACATCAAGTTGAAAAGAAAAAAGGGAAGGAAAATGGTCGAGGAGAGATTTTTTCCCTTTAGGGGTACATGCATAACTTTGAGTTGCTCTCGTAGATACTGATATTGTTATATGCTGACGTTGCGATCCCCAAGAACCGCTGGCTTTTGCATAATTCAACAAGTTTTGATTTTTTCGGGATATCTTTTTCTCTCCAATGGTGGAAGATTTACAAATACTTTCGATGTGAGTAAACACTCACCATATGCAGAGTATTTTCCTACTCCTCCTCTCTGAGAATGGGAAAAAGTGGTGCTAGTGTCATTCTACATTTTATGGGATGATATCTCGGAGTTTCGCTAGTTCAGTTTCTGGTGTTGTTTTTTTCGTTTGTTACGCTACTATTTTGTTTTCTGAAATAAACAGCATACAAGTTTTGCTAGATGATTTTATATTTCTTTTATGACGAATTTAAATGTCAGAGTCAATGTCAACGTGAGCGTACCTTAAGATTCTAAAATGTTTTTTTTTTCGTATTTTTAATTCTTGCACTGAGAATGTTTTCTTCATTTATATGTAAAAGTCCGTTTTTTCTTTTGGGAAACATGCTTTTTTAAAAATGTTAGTATAAATTTCAGGTACATGTTAATGAAATTTAATGTATAATAATTAAAATGGATCTAAGAAATTACTTGTGTACTTTTTGATGGGCTCACGCGTCTTTTCATTAACATGTCCTTTGGGTTCTTCGGGGCCAGAGTTAATGGCAACTCTTTTCCAATCAAGCCCAAGAAGTGAAGCGTGAAGGAAAGATGCAAATTAGGAAGCTTTTAAACATCAGAAGTTTGAGTAAGCGGGGTGGCAATTTGAGGAATGCTATGATAATCAATGATTCAAGCGTGAAGAGGTTTTAGAAAGATTAAGGGTCAGCTAACAAAAGTTATTCCTGGCATAGAGCCATTAGGTCAAGGTGCATACGATTGCACTGCAGTAAATACGCAACTTCCAGTAGAATTGGATCAGTCGTTCAAAATTAAGGTAGGTTGTTGCTATTTAATATTAGGATCTGTGCTAGTATTGGAATTCAGTTTAGGCGAGTTAGTTATTGATAGTGGTCCGGGTTACGTTATTTCAGTAATATATATATATATATATATGTGGGAATCCACCCGAAATCTTCCAAAAAGATTGGATTCTTCAGATGGCGGGGATTTATGGCGTGGTGTCTAGGGGTTTTTAGGGTGTGTTAGTTAATTTTGAAATAAAATAGACAACATAGTTCAAGAAAGAAACTAGTTGAAAACTAAATAATTTATTAAGAATTATAGGGGAGTATTTACATGGGGAATATTTCAAAAGAATAGGAAAGTTAGATAAGCATATTTCGGAAGAATAGGAAAGTTAGATCACATTACTTTAAGGGAGGCAATTGAGATTAAATAGAATTCATTATGGTGCTAATAAGACTTACCGCCTGGCGCGGACGAATGATAGAACTCGTTATGGTACTATTAAGATTTACCGCCTGGCGCGGACGAAAGTGCGCTGACGCGCGAAACACGACTTCTCTCGACGAATGTTAGTGGGCCTCTGGCGAAAAAGGTTCATGTCGGCGTTTTTAAAAAGGACGCTAGATGGCGTTGATGTGGAATACTGTTTTGATTAGAATTGCCGACCTCGGTAAATGTGATATGATCTAACTTCTTACAAATGGAATATCCTACATATATATATATATATATTATATAAATTAACTTTTATATAAATTAATTTTTATATACTAACTGTCCTAAGTCAGTAATGTTCATGGCACTGCAGCATCCATTTTATATTTATTATCTCGATTACTCTTTTGTCCTTCATTGTGTGATTTTCCTGCTGTCTATGTGTTTGTCGAGTTTATTGTTTGAATGTGATGTCTTGTTAGTAGAGAGTTGACCTATATATATATATATATATATATATATATATATTTCAGTAATATATATATATATATATTGTGTGTTTAATTACCGTAGATTCTCTCCCATATATTATTATTATCTAATCTGTTAGAGGTTTAAGTTTAAGGTCTTAATAAAGTCATATTAAGATCATGGAAACCTCTAGTTCTACATTTATTCTTACACCTCTAGCTCACGCTGATAATCAAGGAGATGGGCACCCGAGGGGGGCAACTTCACAACTTTTATTTAAAAGTTTTCATTAACAATGGTTCGTAGTAATTTTATAAGTATGGGGAAAACATACTTCCTATTAACATCATCAATTTTTAATATTAGATAAGAAGCTATTTCCTTACTTATGCTTGTGTTGTTAGTATTTCGGTTAGCTTGACTTATTTTTTTTATTTTCAAGCCATTAACTCGAAAAGACGAACTGTAAGTTTCCTGAATAGCAAGAGAAATATTCTAGATGACGTATGATTGCCTAAAACAGTCGACCATTTGACAGCTTTAAAAATCATATAGACGTCATTTATTCTCTACTAAAGCCCATGAGAAGAGAACAGGATACATTTGTACAGGTAACAATGACCCACTATGTGTTGATCTCTGCTTTATGTAAATTAATGGAAAATTTTTGAATAAAAATATACTTAATATATTACTTCTTTGTGTGTATAGTTAAGTATGTCATGGCATAACATGGGGGAGTCATGGTGTCAGAAGGACAACGAGTATTGTCCAGCTTTTAAATAGCTTGAGTGCCAATGTTAAGGTATCCGACTAATCGCGACAACTTTTTTTTTTGAAAAAATGGAAATATGGGGATTTTTTTTTGTGAATTTTAGATTCATACAGTATATTCTACGAAAAAAATCCTAAAATTGAAAACAGAAAAAAAAATTATTATTATTAAAATGGGAAAAAACTGGTAAAATGTACAAAAAATTACATAAACGGGGCCCGGTCTGTGCAAAACATTTATGAACAAATTCTCAATTTTTCAATTTTGTTGTGTTATTTTGTTATTCATATTTGAAATGACCTTCGGGATAAGTTATATTTTAATTTTTACAAGAACTAGAGGACTTTATCTTAATTGTTATATGATATTGGTTTAAAAAAAACAACGATTATATTCACATAAGAGACTGTAAATTTTGAAGTAAAACAGTGATTGATAAATCTGAAGGTAAAAATACTTCTACTGTTATAGAGAACAAACAAACACAAAAAAATTCAGCAAATTATTTTCAAAACTCTTTCAGCAATCGCTGTTCTTGTTTGAGTTTTTCGAAAAAAACACATTTCGAGTAAAACGCATTTTAAAGTTTGATATCTTGTGTAAAGTTAAGGCATCTGCTTTTAATACAACACTTGCAGTTTTTGTTCTAGTAAATGGAAAATAAAAAACTTGGTATTTTTATTAAGCTAATAAGATGGACTATAAAATAAAATGATAAAAAAAAATTGTCAATTTTTGAAACATTTATGATTTTAGGGTAGTCGGATACTTTAAAATATTTTTTCTGTGAGTACCGTCGCACGTGAATGTCTACGTGGATGAGATTGAAGTTGGTTTGGTCCTTCAGGTCAGCCATAAAGATTTAGCACATGATAGCTGCCTTATTTTTTCACAAATTACTACCCGGGTGTAACAAGATATCAGTTCCTCTTGGAGGCAGGTCCCCGTCCATGAGTGGTATGAAGGAAACCGTCCTGGTGCTGCTTTGCCTAGGACAAGTAGTTAAGTGAGATGAAACTAGGATTCGAAGAAAACATACTCGGGCTCAACGGCATATAGCGGATCTTAAAGTTTACCCTCCGGGTCCGAATTGCAATGTGACCCAAGCCACTCCTGCCCACATTGGCTTGTATTGATTGCCGTAAGTGACTGCTGCTCTCAAGTCCTGCCATGCTTCTTCATCGCTTAAAAACGCACTGGTTCATGGACTTGATGTAGATGTTTCTGTTAATCAAGTGGGATAAGAAACAACAAGAGCAACGTAATTAAGTATTTGAATTATATTACATATATGGCATATAATGCTTTATAAAAAGAAAGGCAAAACATAAAAGCCTTATTATTGAATAACCAACTGATTGGGAAGGAGAAGCCCTTCTCATTAAAAAAAAACGGTTTTAAAATCAAATTTTTGTTAGGTAAAAAGCTAAGAGAATTTATATTTGTATAAAACTGTCATTCTAAAATTATCTTAACATATAACACAGGGATCAACACAGAAATAAAATGGTCTTGTAAAGAGTAAAGTGCTTGTGTTATATATAAATATATTACTGAATAGAATGTATTGATTTTTCTTTTAAATCTAAGTTTTTACGGTCATGTATACAGTAGTTATGTAATTTAATGATTTTAGATTTAAGTAATTATACTTTATAATACTTTATTAATTATACCAAGAAATATGAATATTAATTAACTATTGCAACAGAAATATGCATTATGATCCAGTTACGCTTTAAATCTTACTCTCTCCATAAAAATGTTCCTTAATATATTTAATTTTATAACTATAACAAACGAAATTATGTTGTTATAACTAATACCAGAGATATCACGAGTTTAAAATATACGTAAATTATTTATATGTCTGTAGTCAGTTCAATGAACAGTCCGTCATTTTTGTTTTATCGATATATAATAATATACTGTTATCGAAAATACATTCTGACACAATAAAAAACAAAATACACATTTACACTGATATAATACACTTATAAATGTATCAGTGCTACAGGATGTATTTAATGATTAATTTAACAATACTAAGTTAAGAACAAGTTTAAGAATCACCAAAGACCTCATGGAATTGCCATACATAAACTTAAACATACAAATTAACTCTTATCTTGATAACTTTTGTACGGTTTATAATTAATTAATCCCTTAACTGCCGATTAAATGTTACGCGATTCGCCACCCGTTTCTTACGTAGGCGCGCATATGTGATGTTTTGAAGGGGAGGGGGCAGAATAAAGAAGCAAATGTTATGAAATAAGTAAATGCTTCACAAACCTTTTATTGCATTCCAAAGCCTTCGGAATAATTTTATGGATAGCAGTGTACGGAAAGAATCGTACTTCGGAGAAAGACGTATATATACATCAAGTTAAATTAACGCTTTGGCTGCACGAGACGTTTATGTACGCAGGTGGCACTTAAGACGTTAAAGGCATATCGTAATTTTAGCGTTAAATTATAGTATTACTGATTTCAATATATGATTATTGTATAAGGGGGGCGCGATGAAAATTATGATTGAATATTGGGTCGCGAATATTGAAACTTTGAGAAGCACTGATTTAAACCATTAAAAAATGATATTTATTTCATGGAAATACATTTATACAGAAATTACAATTAATATTAACAAATACTTGCCTCAGTTCCTAATTTTTAAATTTATTATTAATAAAGCCAAGTATAAAAATATAAGAAATAATATAAACATATCATGACCCTAAAGAAGAAAGACATGCGCGTTATAGCTTTAAAAATTTTGCTTTATCAAAAAATTTTTTCCCTCTTAAAAAAGATGAAATACGTAGCATTCGAGTTTGAAAAAAAAAGGAAAAAAAAAGGAGAAAAAAATAGTTAAAATTTTATATTTTTAATTTTTTTTTCTTTTTTTTTTTCAAAAAACTAATTTAAAAATCAGCTGAAGTTTCTTTTTAAATTTAAAATGATGTTTTTTTTTTTAAAGAAAAATATACTTTTTATAACACGTTCTTATAAAAATAATGATGGAAAAGTTTTTTTTTAAACCTTTTTAACTTCTCATTAAGAAAAGTTATTTTGTTTTACGCACAGTCTAAGTACCAAGAATTATTCAGTATGATATTTAAAATGAAGCCAAAAAAAAAGTTTGAATTGCTTCGTATAAAAAATTATTTTTTAATTCTTACAAAATTATTTTTATATTCATAATCATCAGATAAAAAAAATTCTAAATATTAAAAAAAAAGATTATAATATTTTTTAACATATATAGTTATTTTTCTTAGGAGTATTTTAAATCCCATCATTATAGATTTCTTTTATCCATGTCACTGAAGTTCTTGAATACAGATTAAATAAAATTATTTTAAGTAAATAATCTTTCATAAAATACAGATACTTAATTAATAAATATAATTAGCAAACCTAATATAAGATATTTTGAATTTTAAATCTTAAAATAACGTTACGTATAAAAAAATTAAGCATTTTTGTAATTTCGAATGCAAGAAAATTTTTTTGACCATTTAAATAACTGGAATAATTAAGGTTTCTTTCAAACGGTATTCAATATAATTTATTTTTTCCAAATAGAGAATTGTGAACGGATTTCTTTCATCATGAATAACGTAAGTGACTAATAAGGAATTCTATAAGTTTTTTTTTAAAATTGTTTTCAAGACAGATTACATCATTTAAGAGAAATAAAAATTACTAATTTTTTAGCATGATTTGTGAAATATTTCCTTTTACTTTAATTCATTTTTCATTGTTTCCATTTTCTTCAGATTCACCTTAAAGCAATATATTCATTGTAACATATAAGTTATACATGATTTGATAGAAGTATGGGGATAAAAGTTTTATTACATAATAAAAAAACAATTTTATAACATCGATTTCATTTTCATTCGTTAATATGTTTGACTAAACTTAAAGAAAACAACATGATTGTTATCACTTCATCTTTATAGTATCATTTTGTTATTTTTAAAGTCAGTTTTAATGTAGCCGCTGGCAGTTAGAAAACACAGTATCGCATAAAACGTTTTTAAAAGAATTTTATTCTACTAAGTGTTCCAAATCTTGGTACATAATATTTGACGCTTACCTGGCATTTTTCTTCGTTAAGTGGTAAGTTGAAAAAAAAATAAACTGTTAAACTTTAACGTTAAATCTAAGACATTTTTTTTCAATTCCTTTTAGTGATAGATGTAAAAGATATATATATACATACATATACTCATGTCTACAAAATTAAAATTAAGGTCACAAACACAAAATCTGGGAAAACTGAGGAACTATTCTCTGGGTTACCTCGAAATTTGGCTCAGAGACGTATAACAATGTAAAAGGAAAAATAACAATTTACGAGAAACCATATCGAGAAAAGATTTTAATTTTGAATTCAGATACAGGATGCATCAAAAGGTGTGGAATCCTTAATCAAGAGATAAAACATTTATCTCGGGAAAATTCAGTATAATTTGCACCGGTATACAAGCTTCACAACGGACTGTCATACTGTTTTTGAAGGTATCAAAAAATATTTCAAGCAACAAAGCTCACTCATAAAAAGGCGACTTTTAACCTCAAGGGGGTTTGGGGAGGCGAGCTATGCTGAGAAACAGCATTTCCTAGACCATAGTGAATAGAGTCAATCGGGAGGAGATCCGGAGACCTCGAGGGTCAATCCATAGAGCGAAAATCCACTTTTTCCTGAAATTCATCAG
Organism: Trichonephila inaurata madagascariensis; assembly: GCA_019973955.1. Taxonomy (NCBI): domain Eukaryota; kingdom Metazoa; phylum Arthropoda; class Arachnida; order Araneae; family Nephilidae; genus Trichonephila; species Trichonephila inaurata. The sequence goes on from BMAV01005177.1 coordinate 720,250, forward strand.
CAATGTGAGTTCTGTATGGCTGTGCACTTTCGTTTACAAAAATGTTGTCTAAAGTCAAAGCCCCCAGAACAACCTCACATAGCCCAGGATATCATCCTTATAACGCTGTCAGCTGACAGTACACGCATCGACTGGTCAGCAAGGGTAGGAGAGAGGTGTAAGACTGAACAGCATTATGCCGCCACACACAAGGATTCATTTACCACCAAATTTGCCGATTTCTGTTAATTAGGAGGGATGAAAAAGCCCATTCAACTTTCTCTCCTGATGAAGACTCTACAATAATCATTTTTCCTCGTAAATTTTGACTTATCACAGAAAAGAGCACGCCCACAGTTTTGTGGTGTCGATGACTGATGGTTCCAGCTCAACAATATTTGTTGTGCCTTTCTTGTTGAATGCAGTCAAACGGTCACACAAGACTGGACGCCAGGCGTAAAGGACAAGCTCTGTAAGACGGCTGTAGAGTGTTTCCCTTGAAATTCTTCTTCCACGCACAGCAGCAACTTCACAAGTAAGTGGAGGAGTCGTTGTCAGTCTGTGTCACCATGCGCTTAAGGCTAAGTAGCGATCCTGTGAAGATGTCGATGCTGTGTGATGATCTTGGCTGACCATTCTGATGACAGTAGCACTTGTTTAGAATTAATTCCTCAGCCAAGAGAGACAACTTTTAACTATAGAGTCACCTCCACTTGAGACTGGCTAGCTTCCAGCCTGACAACGCGTCTCCATTTTAAGCAAGCATATACACCAATAAGAGAAGTCATTCTCATTGCAAACATTCTAACTTGTTTGTATTAATACAATATTCACAAAACTGCTGGCAAAAATCTCATATGCTTAAACCGTCTCTATCCTGTATATAATTCTACATAAAATGAATTTTAACAACATCTTCTAAACTTAAGATCAATACTCTACTACCCGTCCTTCAAAATTAATAATTATAAATCAGTTTTTCTGGAGAATTTTAACTGTATATATGTGGTGCTGGCAGCTATTTCCAAGCCACTTTACTAATTCTTATGCACATACTTGCGAGTTCACTAGGAGCCTCCCAGTCGTTAGACACTCGACGAGCCAGAACAGAGACGACGCTGACGCCATTACAACGACGCATGTGGTAAAGACTAGACAATGTATGAAGAAAAACGAAAAGACGCAATCGCTTCGTGTATTAAAGACTTTATGAATTTTTAATGAACTGTATAAGGATCCGTAGTGTAAATATAATTGTAAAAGGTTTTCAGTAATTAAAATATAATTAATAATAGTCAATGAAGTTTCATCCTTGACCAGCGCCCTCTACTTAGAAGTGAGATTCAACATTAAAGGTGCGTGCATTCTTTTGAAAATGGTTTTAAATAATATAAAAACTATCAGCACTGCATTAAAGAACTTTAAAACAGAAAAAATAAAACTGCTCTACAAACTTATATATGATGATGACGAGTTCAATCGCGTAAAAGATTGCACAACTTTTGTGGTTTTACTTTCACGCGATTAACAGTCAGGAATTCTCTATTAAACTAAAAGATATACAGAAGAAATTCTGGTATAATGAGATAGTAACAATTTCAAACATACTTAATATTTCTATTGAAGGAAATAAATCTGAATTGTGTAAAAGTATTCTATCCTTATTCACAAATCTGAATGAGTTATTATTAATGACAGCGAGTGACGCCAGAGAGTTTGACTCGGAAAACGAAATGAATGATTCTTCAATGCAAACTGATACGGTGGGAAAATATCTTGATTTGGAAATAAATAAAATGCATTTTGATAACGGAAGTCAAAATAAAAGAAGCTATGTTAATTCTAATGTTAATATAAACTATTCAGACATTGAAAATACCATTTCTAAATTTAATGCAGAACCACATGAAAATATAAACAATTGGATTCGGGATTTTGAAAATATAGCCGAAATTTTTTGTCTATCAGATTTACAAAAATTCGTATTTGCAAAATGATCATTAGGTGGAATTGCGAAATGATTTATTCAGACGGAATTGGAAATAAATTCGTAACAAAAATTAAAACAGGCGCTGATTAACTAGTTCTCTTTAGAAATAAATTCTGCTTCGTTGCACGAGCTCTTGCGCAATAGGAGAATGAGAGATTGCGAAACCGTATCGGAATACTTTTTAAAGATGAAAGAATTATATAATTCGGGTAAAATAGATGGCTCCGCTTTCATGCATTACGTAATCAAAGGTATACATGACAGGCAAGAAAGTAAAATAATTCTGTACGGATGAAATAATTTAGCCAATTTCAGAGAAAACTTAAAATTTATGACGTAATAAAGAATGATTATGTCAAGTGTAAAGGTAATTTCGATAAAACAAAGCCAAAATATGCTTTTAATGATAGATATAATTCTTCTGATAAAAGGAAAACAAAGTATGATGAAAATTGTAATTTTAGAAAGGATGCTGTTGATAAGAATAAAATAAAATATGATAATAATAATACTGGTCATGAGAGTTATAAAAATAGAGTTTGTTTTAATTGCGGAGATCCAAATCATATTTCTAGAAACTGTACGTATAAAAAACGAAGGAATAAAATGTTTTCAATGTAAAGCTTTTGGACACAAGGTTTCGGAATGCCCAGATAACAACGATACTAAATTAGACGTTGCTCCTATAATTATTATAAGGAAGAAACATTAACTAAGAAAGTATTAATTGGTGACTTAATTTTAGATGCTTTAATTGATAGTGGTAGTAGAGTAATCTTGATTCGGAAGTCTGTTTGTAATAAAATAAATCATGTTCAATTGTTTCCATCAAATTCTACATTAAGTGGATTTATTAATAATAAAGTAAGACTGTTTGGTTATTTTAAAGATGATATTCTAATTGATGATCTTAAGTGTAGTGTAGAGATATGTGTAGTAGATGATGATGCTATGTTTTATGATGTTATAATTGGATTAAATGCATTAATGCATGGTGAGACTATAAATAAAGAAAATGGCTTTACAATTAAAAACAAGCCTAAATGTAATGAAAATGTCGCCAATTTATCTGTTCTGCCAATTAATTTATCTCCTGATGATATTGAAATTAATATTGCACCGGACATTCCTTAAATTTACGAGTCAAAGAACAAGTCGATAACTCCAAATTTTGTGCCTGTAAAGAAAGATAGTTTACATGTGAAAGACGACCAAAGAACTGTGACCGTAAGCCCTGTTGTGAAAGTTGCTGTTGAACTTCAAAATCCATCTGATTTGCCTAAATTAGAAGATGGTTTGAAACATTTAGAAAAATTTGACCCTATGATTCAGTGCATTATTGAAAAGCATGATGCGTATATTGTTTCTGATTCAGAAGAACTTGATCTTGAGAATTGCTTGAAAGACGTGAAAGAAGACAAGGCTTACATTCCTTTAAAGAAAACTAACCCTTTAGCAGTTGTTCCTGAAAATATGCCAAAAGAAGTCAAAAGACGTGCCCATGAGAAAAGACGCCCAAGAATTAAAGAAAGAAAAGATTATTACTTCATTTACGAACGCAAACAAAAGATAGAAAATTCCATTGCCAACTGTGACCATCGTGTATTGGCGAATCACAAACGAAGAAAGAAAGAAGACGTACCATTGAAAATATACCATACTGATCACCTTGGACCACACAGGCTAACTAATTTTGAAGAAAGAGTCATGGAACAAACTGTCCGATTCGAGCAAGATCTTCAAGAGTTAACAACGAAAGACGCAGAAGACACGGCAAAAGACGAACAAATAAAAATAAGATGAAAGATGTAGAAGAAGCAAAAATAAGACGAAAGACGTAGAAGAAGCAAAATAAGACAAAAGACGAACAAACAAAAGATGACGAAAGACGTTCAAGAAATGTAGAAAATAAGACGAGTAAGACGTATAAAATAAAACACAAAAGAAGAAAGATGTGAACCATAACCCTTTTGCGAACTTTTCTGCTACAAAAGACTCATAAACTAAACTTTTACTTTTGAGATACCTTTTTCCAGTCCTTTTGTTGTCTCTTGATTTCTTTTTTGTATATTTGCAGTGTCATCTGAAGGACCAGTGGATTCCAGGATGTCCATGTTGTGCCGGCCGCTATTTCCAAGCCACTTCGCTAATTCTTATGCGCATGCTTGCGAGTGCTCTAGGAACTTACCAGTCGTTAGACACTCGACAAGCCAGAAAAGAGCCGACGCCAATAGAACGACGCATGTTGTAAGGTATGGAGAAAGACGAAAAGCAAACACGCCATCGTTTCGTGTATTAACCCTCTAAGCGATCTGCACTTAAAGTCTTGCCATTCTGGAGATGCTTCAAAAATGCAGCGCATATTTTTTTTCTTCCAGGTGGGGTTCTCAAAAGCGGTTGAGCCGTATTTTTAAGAATGCGGCTAGGCCGCTTTTGGAAATCTTGCTTGAAGGCAGAAAAATCATCTCTGGAATGGCGGAATTTTACGTGCAGACCGCTTGGAGGGTTAAAGATGTTATGAACCTTTAATGAAGAAATGTATAATGATACGTAGTGTAAATATAAATGTAAATAGTTCTGAGTAATTAAAATATAATTAATAATTCCTGACCAGCGCCCCATATATATATATATATATATATATATATATATATAAATATAGTTAAAATTGTCTACTAAATAGAGATGAATAACCAATAATATATCATCAAAACTGA
>BMAV01005177.1:725035-795974 GCA_019973955.1 Trichonephila inaurata madagascariensis
AGACATAAGATTTTAGAAATGATATATTAGAAATTTTAAAAGTAATGGAATTTAAAAATATGTAAATATATGGATGTTACAGTATCATAAACATTGCTGACTTAGGATAGCTCTTATATATAAAATATTTTATATAAAAGTGCAATTGAGTATGTTTTTTTGGCCGCCTAACCTTTCCCTTTTATGTTAATAATAGTGAGCAAAATCCAATTGAAAATAATGAATAGAAAATTTGCAAGAATATGGAGGTAACTATATCTGCTTCGGAAAAATGATAAATTTATAACATTAAACTATTAATATTGTAAAGAATTTTAATCCTTACTATTTAGAATTTTTTTATTCAAATAACTATTAATAAAATTAAACGAATATTTTTTAACTAAACAATACTTAATATGAAATGTTTATAGTTTTTATTCTACTTTTCTGAAACAAGAAATTTATTGAGTTGTATAAAACTAATAGTAATATTTCTGAATATAAAAACATGTACATTACACTCCCACTGTGAGGTACTTTTATAATATTGAATTAAAATTTCTCTCTCTCTCTTTTGTCATAAATATTAGTAGCTACAACATTATCTTTTAGTTTAATTTCGATATCAAGAAAATTTGCTTCATAGTTGTTACTATTTGTCTGTATTAAATTAAGATATTATGACGAAAAACTAGCGTTAGGTTTAAAATTGTCTTGCTTGGCAAAAATGATAATATCATCTATATAACGCGAAAAATGTAATATATTCAGAATAAATTAATTGATTTTTTACAATTTTATTATTATTGGAAATCCTACGTCTAGAACCAGTACCTTTATTCATTATGTTTCTGACATTATTGACTTTTACAATATTGAGGTCACCAGTAATAACATGCTGGTTGTCGTTTATCTATACATTATTAAAATTCATTACAATTACACTTTAATTTTTTCTGCTTTATACGCACATTATAGTTAAAAATTGATGTACCTATATTTTTATTTTGTATTTAAAAGCTTTCTTAATCCTAATATTATGAATTGGGAAAGTTGGCATGTGCTTTAAATATGTTAGAAAAATTAATATTATTATAGGATTTATTCATAAATAATAATGTTCTGTTTGATATTTCTATTTATATTGACTTTTATTTTATGTTTTTGTTTCAAAAATTTGTGAATATCAATTATATGTCATGCATTACAATTTTTTAATTTATCTGAATTTAGTATTTCCTCTGTAATACATAATTCTGTTTTACTGAGCCCAAACATAAATGATTTAATGCTTTTTGTGTTAAAATTGTTCTCAAAATATTACATATATCTATAATACTATTTGTAAGTAAATTTTTGTCCCATATATATATATATATATATATATATATATATATATATGAGAGAGAGAGAGAGAGAGAGAGAGAGATAGATAGATAGATAGATAGATAATTTAATCAAAAACCAATAATCGATCAAAAAATCGAAACCATATGAATCCTATTACATTAAACCCCATTTCAAAATATCAATGGAAATAAAAGAAAAGAAAAAAATTCCAACTTTTTTCAAACAAATTAAAAATTATAAAAAAAAAATTTATAAAATATCCAAGTGCAACCTCGGACATAGGACCGATAAGTGGGGTTAAACTAGTTTGATGGCGCAACCTTCCCCTATGCAAAACTTCGTAAGTTAATCGGAAAACATCCCAAATTTTTAAAATTTTAATAAAAGTTAAAATTAAACCTTTAAACTTGAAAAATTAAACTATTCGCCATCGCATTCTGAAGATATTTATATTAAAATGGTAAAATTCTAAAAAAAATTAATTGATAATATAAGTGAACCCCCGAACACCAAAAAATGACGCACAATCTTTAAAATAGTTGTATGGTAGAAAAAAAGTCAAAATCTGAAAGTTCAAATTAAAAAACCAAGTATGTTCACAAATGAATAGCTAAATCATTAAAACTCACCAAAGAGCATCCTATCAATAATTCAATTCACAATTTTTGAACGATTTTTCTCTATATTTAATACAACAACTACCACTCCTATATTTTGCTCCACAACACCCACTAATGCCATGTCTCAATCCAAATGATTCTAATCTCAAAAGATTTAACTATTTGGAATTTGATGCAAATCAGATTGCGGGAAAAAAAAGTAGTTTGATTGGTCATAAATGCAGACAGGGCTAAGGAAACTTTGCCCAATATATATATATATAACAAAAAAAATTTTTGGTAAAAAGTTTTTTTTAATTGGATCATAAAGCATTGCTAATTAATTGCTGGCATAATTCAGCGACGCTTTAGAAATCATAATAGGTTCCAGTTTAGCCCCAAGATTTTTTGTATTACATTTGTTGTGTTGTGAATTCAAATTTCTTTGCTTTGCCTTAGGTTCAAGTACTTCTTCACTTTTATTTTATATTTTATATATTATATATTTTTTTAAAATTTAATTTAAATGTAGTTAGATAAATTTTTTTAAGTTATAAAGAACTTTATTTTTCGAAAAAATTTTTGGAATGAGATGGGAATCAAATACCGTATTGGATATTTAGGGAAAAAAACATTATTGTTTTTTAAAAATCCAGTTTATTTTAAAATTTATTTCCAAACAATTCAGTGCAGAAAAATTCTAGAAATAGAAATATTATCATCACTGGAACAAATATTTGCAATAATCGTAAAAAAAAAAACTTTTTAAGGAAATTCATTGTTTTTCCTTGCAGAAACTGTGCACTAAAATACAGAAAAATTTATAATATATTTTATGTTATATTTTTCATTAGCATGCGAAATAAGGTAGATCACAGTTATATGCAAAAAATATTATTAATCCAAACCTACTTTGCTGAAAATATGCTCTGTGGCTTGAAGATTAGGAGAAAATTGATTAAAAATAATAATTTTAAAATTTCATACAGCCAAAAAAGAGTTGACTTTTTGAAAAGCGGAAAATGTTTAAATTATGATGAAATGACTTTAGACTCTCAAACTAATATTATTTTTCAATAATATTGTTACGAATTTTGTGTAAATAATTTCTATTTGGATGTTTAATGCATTTATATTACTCTATGTTATATTTATTTCATGTTAAAATTGTTTTTTCGCAAGACCCCTTACGTTATAATGGCGATTCAAGAACTTGGCGAAATCTTTGGGGGTAGAGCCCAAATTGGCATCTTTTTGGGGGCCCCAAAATGGCGACCATGTTGGCGAGTTCGGAACCCTCTGGATTTTTTTTAAAGGGGGTATCTTCCCTTAACGCCGCCATCCCAGGGTTTGATTCTGGGTTTTTCCCGCCTATAAATAGGGTGCCAGCCGCAACCAGTCAGTCTTATTTTAACCATGGGAGTGAGGTTATTTTTTACTAGCGATTGCTCGGCTTTTTTGTGAATAATTTTTTTCTTCGTGTTTTTTTAAAATAGATTGTGTTTGATTGCTTTAAATGCGAAGGCCTTCCGAGATTTACCTGTGAATATTGCTGGATCCGTATTTAAAGGTTGGATTTTTTATAATAAATTCGTCGCTCTTAAAGAATTTATTTTCTTTGTATTGTTTTGATAAAACCCCGAACCGGGTCTACGTAACAATATAAATAATCCAAAACAGTGATTACTGATAAATGAAGACTGAGTACTGAATAGTGCAATATGAATTACAACATTTCTACCCCCTCCCCCTCTTTCTCTTCAACATCGAATCAGTGCAACTCATCTCCGACAGTAGATTTCTTTTTTATAAATTAAGTTCTAAAGAAGCGGTTATATGTAACTGATGTTTTTTTTTTAAAAAAGATTTAGTAGATGTCCTCTCATCGCAATATATATTAAAACAGTACTAAAATTCTTGTTTTTCTTTTCTTAAGAAAAATTACTATGGTTTGTATTAAGAAAGAACTCAAATACGTTAACTTCATCCCCCTTGTGACAGTACTTAACAAAAAAAAAAAAAAATTAAATATTTTATTTTATTTTTTCCTTTCATCCATGTACCAGAGAGCATCTTTTTTGCATAGGTAAGTTTTAAAATTCTGAAAAAGAAACTTTCCAATCCACCTTAATGCAAATACACTGATGTTACATTTTGAGTAATTTTCAAATAAAAGAAATATAAAAAAAATTAATTAATACAGAAAGGAGTGCGTAATTATTTTTGAATTATTAAGTAGTAACATTTAATCATTCTAAATACATCCTTTGAATTGAAACTTTTATAAATTGTTATAAATGATTATAATTAATAAATAACTCACTTCAATACATTATTGAATGTTTTTTCCCTCTAAAATGTTGGAATAAATCGTGATTCATTCATTTTTCGTTATAAAATACACTCAGCATGCAAAAAGCAAGCAAAAATAATGAATGCTTATTTTTTTCCAGCACGTCATAAACCAAAAAAATAACTATTTTAGTTCCAAAAAGCTTATAAAGTTATACATTTTCTGGTTTTCAGCTTCCTTTTAACACAATCCGTTAATCTTACCTCAGTCAGCCTGCTTCCCAAAAAAGCCTTTCCTTTTTCCCACAAATTATCCCCTCGCCCTTACGGTACGTTTTTTTGTCAGCTCTTTTAACCGGGAGAAAATAATGGCTTCCGGAAATTCCCAACCCCTTTTGCCGCCCCCATCCTCTTCGTTTCCAAAACAGAGGCGGTGTTTTTTACTTCTCCGAACAAACATTCAAAATTTCCAAAAAGCAATAACACTGCTCTGCTCGAGAAGACTTTTTCCTTGTCTATAAAAGTGTACTAGGACCAGTACTAGGGGATAGGGTCGTAAAGTGAATGGAAATGTCTCTAACTTCTTTTCTATCCTGATGATTTTTCCTATATTGTCCCAACCCTTTTTAAAATTTTTTGTCCCAAAATGTTTGGAAAAAAATAAATTTTGTAAAAAATATTGTACTGGGTTAACCTTTAAAAGAAGTTATTTAGATGTATGCCACCTCTGGATTAATGACAGCAATATGGGTTAAACAAAATATCTCAAATACAGTGAACTTGATTTGTTGCACGTTTTTTTCCAATCAAAGTGAATGATGTTTTTCTATCTCTAATATATATAGCATTTAAAATTATTTTAATGAATTATATTAGATGATGGCTAATTTTTTTTAAAATAAATTAGAAATATTACAAACCAATGTTACAACTCATTACGAAGGAAATAGCAAAAATGAAAAATTATATATATATATATATATATATATATATATATATATATTATATATATATATATATATAAACTATATTGAATATCATATTTTTCACTTCAAAGAATAATCTGTTCAAGTTGGATATTAAGTGTTCCTCTCTAGCATGATATATGTCCAGATTGCCTTTTTCATGAATTTTCAGCTATTCAAAAGATGACATTCCTTCTCTCTTTCGTTTTGGATAAAATAAACAGTTATTATAAGTTGAAGAGATTTTAAGTCTTTTACAGATTTATTTTTAATACTGTCTGAAAATGGAAAATATATTAATGCATTTTATATATCGCTATTCAAAAGGAAATGCAACGTTCACCTGTCATTCAGTATATTAAACAGATGCAATAAAACTTGTGTTTATGATAATGTATCAAAAAGTATTTTGTATAACAAACGCATAAAATTTTATGTGTCTAGACACGACAAAAAAGACAACATATTTTATGTATTACTTGAAAATGGGTCAAAGGACATTTTTCCCACCATTTTTAACCTGTTCTTATTAAATAGATCATTGATTAGATGCACGAATATATTCCTTGATTTATAATCAATATATACAAAATATATCTATGGAAATACATGGTCTTCTTGTACAAATACATTTTTAGAAGTAATTTATCTATTTTTTCAAGTAAACTAGAGAAAATGGGGAACTCAAGTTACAGAGTGTATTACGAAAAAAGCCCAGCAGAAATCAAAAACTTTCTCGAAACACAATTGAAGAGTTAAAAACATTTAAAAAAATACTAAAAACACAACTTAAAAACAGCACAATAAAAAAACATTGAGATTACAAAATAATGCATATTAAGAATTTAAAAGGCATAGAACTATTTACATTTATAAACATTAAAATACAGTAAAATTATCAAGCTCTTCAGAAAAACTATTAAGAATTTTATAAATATTTCGCAGTGAGAAATTATCTATATGATTACACACCTCATATACCAACTTTCAAATAAGGAATAGTTTTTCAAACTTTTCTTTGATACAAAAGAATAAAAACTGCTTAAAATATTAACGCAGTCAGTCATATTATATTAATGGCTTTATATAAGAAATGGAATCAAGAAAGATCTCGTTATGATCACAAACTTGAAATATCAAAACATTTACGAAGCTTATAATATATACTAAAATAAATATTTATAGTATTTTAATAAAAAAGAACTATTCTTTTTAATACTTATTCTTCAATGGTGCAAAAGCCCTGTTGGGTTCCCTTTCTCAGGGCTTTCCTCAAAGACATTTTTTGGGCCCGGCCCTTTCAATCCCCTCCCCCCCCTCAAGACGTCAAATCGGAGGTCGACCAGTCGTGCAAAATATTTTCTGTGTTGAACATTCTTGGTTCATTCTGATAACGTGTCCAAGCTCATTTAATTATTTTTTTTGATTTTTATATATTTCATAACATGTGGTTCCCTGATGTCAAGATAAAGTTCAAAATTTGATCGTCTGTGTGAAATGTCATCAACATGAATTCCTCTAATAATGGCCTTTCAAGATCCGATGCTACACACAAGAGTATTTTCATCATTTTGTGCCATTGTCCAAATTTCTGATGAATTTGTGAGTTTTAGTCTAATTATAGATTTATGAATTAGTAGTTAAGTTTTCCTTTTAACTTGATCTTAAATACCTCCTCAAACGGTAAAAGAAGCTATTAGAATTACCAATTTACCTCAGTATTTCGGATATGATATTGTTATTCATGTTGACCACAGGGATTGTTTTCATTTTACATTATAATATGTGTAATCAACATGAAATTTAAAATTCACATTTAACATTTAATTCATATGAAAGCAATATAGTTGTTGCAAAATTTCCTGTTTTCCTTTATTTTAAATGAAGTTTGCAACCTAAACAGTTAATACAATAAATACTGAAATAAACAAGTGACATTAAAACATTTTCTTCATCCTATTGTTAACAGATGAAACAATCATAATTTATTCTTGAAAGTATACCGCTACTTTTGATTTCCATTTTAAGGTCTATTGTAACACATCCTGCAACACAAATCAGGATGAAAAATGTAGCTTTAGATTTCACATAAAATGTAATTCAATTTTGCTTTCCCATCCAACAAAGGCAACCTCTGGGGACCGAGAGATATATCTGTTAACAAGATCGCTAACAAAGCGAACAAAGAAGCTTAACTTGATCATAAATTGAGCTCACAAAGGAAGAGGAGAAAATTGTCAGCTCGTAAGAGGAAGGAACAAGCAGTTGGTAGAAGGATGTACGTCATTTTCTCCCTCTCAAGTTGGCTTCGTAAATGTCCCCGGGGTAGATAATTAGTGATTATAAAAGCACACTGGCCAAGGCGAGCAGCCCAGATGAATTTGTGTCATTTACACTATTCTCTCTCTACCAAAATCTATTAACAGTGGAAGGGAACCTGGAATGATCTTAGCAGGAATTAAGTAATAATTAAGGAGAATTAAGAATTAAGTACGTGCAAATATTTCTGGCATTACAATAAAAGTTTGAATATGAAAGTATGCTGGTACTTAAATTGAAAAATTATTGCAAGGTTAAGTACTATATTTAGAAGTGTAAAGCTTTGCTTGTCCTATCTCACGTTCCTTAACGAAATTATATTTCAAACCATTCTGTTTTTCAGGTTACAAAATTTTATTTTTGTATTGGAATACTGAGTAAAATTTAAGAAAATTAATATTATTTCATTTGTTTGGTTAGTTTGTAATTTATAATCAGATAACTGTAGTTAATAAATCATGATTGATTTACAATATTTTTAAGGTCATCTCATTCGCAAAAATTCCATTTTTATTTAACGTATTCTATAAAATGTATTATTTATGCTATTCAGGTTTTTCCAATTCCATTTATTACATATAATTTAGATTCAATCTAAACACCAATAAGAATGTAACTACCAAAAATTTAATAAACTCGCAAATGAAAAGTTTTGAAATATATGCTACTAAATATAAAATTGCAAACGAAAAGATAAAGTATAATAAGTCTTATAATTATTAAAGTAGTTAATAAGTCTAATAACTAAAATTAAATCTAAATCTGTCCTGTAAACTAAATAATAACTGTAATAATAACTGCATGTAATATCATTGACTATATTTTTAAATAAATTATAGGAATACACATAAAATTAGATTAGAACTTAAAAATAAAATAGAATTATTAATTATAGTGAAGCACCATTAGGTTTTAAAAATATCCTCAGGTAATATTTTATTTAATTATTCACCAATATTGAAAAAATAATTCCTTTGTCTTCAATACATTAAAAATATTGAAGAATTTTGTGGACAATAATAAGTATATTTTTATGGTAGAAAGTGTTGCTGGAAACAAGTGGTTATATGGACTTTGATTAAATCTTGATATGAAAAGAGATACATTCTCTGCGGTATACTTATAGATAGAATTAGATTGAATACAATATATATATATATATATATATCCCAAAACTTTCTTTTATTTTAAAATTAAACAAAAATGTAACAATTATATTACATTCCATACTTAAAGAGTAAAAGTTTCAAGAAATTTTAAAAGATTAAAATAAAGAAAACATTATTACAATTTTATGCAATTAATTTGATAGTATACTATTCAAAATTTAACAACGAAAGTTGTTTTTTCTAATAAATATATTAATAAGTCTATAGATGAATTACTGTATATTTTTTCTCGGAAATTACTGTTCAAAATATTTATTTTTTTATTAAATCCATCGCAAACATATTAAATAAAACATAAGACATTGCGTATAACATCACAAAATTAAAACACACAGGTCCAGCTTAAAATATACTCCTAAAGGAACATCTACAACATCTTAAAATATCTAGTTGTTGTTGTTGATACTAATGCCACCTGATAGACAAAGGCCAGATCGAGGCCCACGAAATTCATCATGGCAAAAGGCTAAATGACGCCTGTCGTTAGCCGTTGTCTTTGAGCACCATACAGGTGACAGTACGATTTGGCTCGATTACACCCCAATTTAGAGGGAGAACACTCTGAGGGTGGTCAGAGGTCTCCACCTCCATTCAAAATATCTGGTAAACATAATGATGGTACGTATAAATTACTACGATATTCTTTTGTCGTTTAACATGATATTTAATTTTTTTTTAATCGACAAGTCTTTCGGGACGTGAAAAAAAAATAATAACATATATAGCCACGTTTATCAATCTGCGCGGCGCTTCCCCATAGGGGAGTCCTTATAACTCAACAAGGACACGCGAACATATTGAAATGTCGAAAAAAAAAGATTAATTTTAAAAAATCATTTATATACTGAAAGTCAACAAACAAAGTACATTTTGACATAATCAAAAATAAAGTACACATATTTACCCTGATAAAATGCACTGATAAATGTATCAGTACTGCACAATATGTATTTTATAATTAATTTAACAATACTAATCTAAGAACAAGTTTAATAATTACCACTAACTCCATGGGCTTGTCATACATAAAATTATATACAAACATTAACACTTATCTTGATAATTTGAGTAGTTTATAATTAATTCCTTAAGACCGATTAAAGTTGACGTGATTCGCTCCCCAATGCTACCATTTTATGCGTAAGCGAATGTATGTGATTATTGGTGGGGAAAAAAAATCAATAAGACATTCATCTGAAATAAGTAAATATTTCGCATTCTCAGTCCTTTTATTGCATCCCAAAGCCTTTGGAATAATTTTGTTGATAACAGAGACAGAAAAGATTATTCTTGGGGAAAATATAACGTCAGGAGCAATTAAAGTTTTGGGTTTTTACCCAGAGACTTTATAAAACGTCGGGGGCATTAAGGGGGTTTAAAAAGTCGTTTGTAGATTTAGCGTAAAAGTATAGTTTTTTTGGGAATTCAATACAATTTTTATTGTATGGGGTGGGGAAACAATAAAAAATTATGATTGAATATTGGGTCGCAATTGGTGGGGTTGACAAGCCGGCTGAAAAAAAATACCCTATAATTTAAAAAACATCTTAAAATATCTAGTAAACACAATGATTGTACATATTAATTATTACGATGTAGTTATGGCGTTAAACACGATATTAAACATCTTTTTGATCAAGAGGTCTTTCGGGACATGAAAAAAAAAAAATTAAAAATAAATAAACATATACAGTACAATAATAAAAAAATAAAATTACATGTCAAACATTTTTCAATCTGGTACAATCTAAACTTTTTTCATCAACTTATTCAAGCACATATTTCTTTCTTTTTTTTTCAACAAGTAAAATAGGAAAAAAAGAAAAAAAATTGCAACACAGATCCATCTGTTACATGGCAGTCATTAGAACAAAATACTTTTTTTAGCAGAGTTTTGAATGAACTATTGAATTTGTGGTCACACAAAATAACTTCTTTTCAAACGAGATATCGTCTGCTTTCAGCATACAGAAATGGGTTCGGAAGAACGATGGTGTTTTGTTGGGGTTTGCTTCCTTTCTCTTTTAATGGCATCATCTCTCGTGATGGTGGGTCATGCTGAAAATATTTCATTGAACACACAACTCGATAAAAACGATAAAGATATTTTTCTAATACCAATATTTTTTTCATATTTTTTGATCCTATATTTTCTTTTTATCTTTACTTCCACAAGTGGAAATATTTTCATTGCAAGTTGTGGAAAAGTATACTATACCTTTAAGAGAGATAATGTAATTTCTTATAAATCATACATCTTCAAAATTTCGAAGTGTTCCACAACATTAAAAAAAATTCATTTTGTAAATAAAATATCCATTAATATTTCAGTAATATTTCATCATTAATTTCATTTATTTAAAAGTAAAAAATTGGCATAAGGAGCAATTAAACTCGAATAATGTAATTACTCACCCAGATAAATTAATTTTAAATTAAGGTAAAATACTTCATATTTGTGAGATTGCAAATTATGTTCCTATCTCATTCTGTAGTATAACATACACAAA
Organism: Trichonephila inaurata madagascariensis; assembly: GCA_019973955.1. NCBI lineage: Eukaryota > Metazoa > Arthropoda > Arachnida > Araneae > Nephilidae > Trichonephila > Trichonephila inaurata. The sequence continues at coordinate 736,222 of BMAV01005177.1, forward strand.
TTATAATTTCAATTTTATAGTATGGGACGGGGATTTTTTTTTTTCTTTCCCCTATTGGGATTTCCCCTCTAAATCCTTTTTTTCCTAAGAAATTTTTTAAAAATTTTATGCCAAAATATCAACTATATATTTAAAATTTATATTTTTATATCTAAATATTTTTTTAAGTTTTTTTTTACCCATATAATATTTAAAAAAAGTGATACTAAAAAAAAAAAAATACCAAGCATATTAAAAAAGGGACTTCTTTTTTAAACAACCCATTTAACAATTTAAAATAATGTTTTTTTCTTATTTAAAAAAAAAAAATTTTAAAAAAATTTTTTATTTTTTATTTAAGACTTTGGAAAAAAAACTAATATTCTAAATAATACCCCAGATCAATTCGAGAATAACCAAAAACAAAACGGTATGTTTTTCAAAAGTATTAAAATATATTGGGGGGGACAGAGATATCCATACCATAATTAAACAGTACCTTTCCCGATTCCGTAAAAAGAGGGGTATTGGAGATCTTTTTAGTAAAGTATGCAATAAGGCAACATAAATATGCTCAATAGTAATCATGTCAAGAAAATTTAAGTGGCCAATAGCAAATGCAGCCGAAAGAAAGTTTTTTCAGTCTCACAACAGCAGATTAAACTTATATAAAGTCGCATTGTCCTTTTCTAATGTATAAGAAATATAAAATAATTCTTGTGTTTTTGTCAAAAGCCAGTTTCGTTTGTAGACATATTAAGAATCCCAACTATACATTTTATCAACTGCATAAGTGTAAAAAACAAAGGCTTCATTAATTTGTACAATCCTTGATGACATATATGCAGAGTTCCCGACTTCATGGTTTACTTGAAAAATCCATGACTCTAGATCAGTGTTTCTCAAACTGTGGGGCACGCCCCTAGGGGGAGCGTGATAACCCTACAAGGGGGCGCGAGCATATCGGAAAGTCGAAAATAAAAGATTATTTAAAAAATTATTAATTTACTAAAAGGAAACCAAACAAAATGTGTTCTGACATAATAAAAAAATACACATTTACTCTAATATAGTATACTTGTAAATGCATCTCAGTACGGTACAATATATTTGATACTAAGAACAGGTTTAATAATTACTAGTGATTTTTCAATGGGTTTATCATGCCCAAAATTTAATACTCATCTTGATAATTTGTACGGTTTTGTATTTGGGTCGTATTGTAGCTTTAGCGTCAAAGTAGTCAAAGTATTACTCATTATTACAGCATTCAACACATTGTTATTGTTTGGAGAAGGTAGGGCGAGGAAAATTCTGATTGAAAATTGGGTCGCGAATATAGAAAGTTTGAGAAGCCCTGCTCTAGATTGTACAAATCCATCAACCTAATATAGTTGTAAGTGCGACTCTTTAATAACTTCCCAACACCAAGCGTTACTGGAAAACTCAGGTGAGGCGCAGAATCTTAAGGTATATAAATAGTCAGTCATCATTGGTGCGTGGTTGAGTCTTCTGCTGCAAAAGCTCATATTTTTAAAAATAATTCTCAGAAAAAGATTCCTGATATTCATTAATGGTTCTATTAATTAATGCTATTTTGAACTCTATCGAATAATTGAGAATTCTGAAGTGATAATTTCTTTAGGCGCATTTTGCTGAAGAGAGAACCTAAATGAAGCGTCGGGTTCGGGTGCGTTACGGTCTTTCGGCTCCAGTCGGAAATTTTCTCAGTTCCGGTCAGAAATCGTGCTGGGGTCTGCAATGCGCGTTTAGCTTTGAATTGAAAACTTTTTAGGCGCGTTTTTTTTTTTTTTTTCTTCTTTTTTGTTTTTTTTAGTAAAAATTTTGTGCTCACACTTTTTTTTTGGAAACCTTTTCTTTATTTNTAAATATTTATATCATGCAGGTCACTTCCACGCAACTCTAGTGAGTGGACGAGAGAAGACAAAGCTATAAAAAAAGGTTATTCTTATGTAGGAGATTAAAGATAAGAATCAACGAAACGGGATCAATTTTTTTAATTAGTGGAAAGAGCATTAAAACACAAAAGTGTACCAAGAAATCAAATTCTGATATTTTGATAATTTAATTGTCCAGAAAAATGCCCATATTTTGGTTTATATTAATGAGGATACCAATGAGATTACGAAAAAAAAAGTACTAATTGTGAAAATGTACCTACACTCTCGTTTTATTTTCTTATAAATCAAGAAAAGTAAATGGCTCTCAAGGCATAAGTTTACTTAGTCTTACATAGTTTCCACCTTTCTATGAATTATATAAACCGGTGCTTCTCCAACTTTCAATATTTGTGACCTAATATTAAATCTTAAATTTCACAACACTCCATACACAATACAATGTGTTGAATTCAATACTACTATACTTTGACATTAAAGCTACAATACGGCTTTAACCTCTTAAGGACCACTGACGTATATAAACGTCTCACTCAGCCAAAGCGTTAATTGCATCGGATGGATATTTAAGCGAAGAGCGATCTTTTCTGTGCTATGTTATTCATAAAATTATTCCGAAGGACCTATTATGCAATAAAAAGACGTTGACACAGTTTGCGAAGGATTTACTTATTTCAGTGGATTTGCTTATTGTGATTCCTTTTCTTCTCGCCCACTCCCACCTCCAATACATCACAGACGCTGAAAACGCTGGCATTGCGGAGTGATTCACATGTCTTTAAGAAGGCAGAGTTAAGGGAATAATTATAAACCGAACAAATTATAAAGATAAGTGTTAAGTTTCTAATATAATTTTATATACACCGCTGGCCTTTGTAAATGCAAAACCCTGAAGGAAGCATGCAAAAAACATGAAATTTACAACATGCATTAGCGGAGGTGAGATATGCAAAGGATTAGAATTTCAGCGCAGACACACATCACGACCTTGGAGGCTTGGAGATTTCGACGATTGTGTTTTTCTTGCGGTTTTTGCAAAAATGATCAGTTATGCCTCATACAAAACAGCGATCAGATTTTGATTAAGTATCCGAGTTCGTCAGAGGAAGGATAATGGCCTACCGAGATTGTGGATTATCTTTCAGGAAAATCGGTAGTCATGTTGGACGAAACCAAACAACTGTAATCCGGATATGTGACCGTTGGATGAAGGAGGGTACGACGGACCGACGTGGTCGGTCGCGTCCTAATCAGTGCACATCTTCACGTGAGGACAGGCAAATTGTGCGCATGGCAGTGATGGATCGCTCAGTCACATCATGAACCATAGCACAGGACATTGAGTCTGTAACGCATCATTCAGTGTCTGCGCGTACCATTCGACGCCGTTTACAGCAGAGTGGTCCGTCTGCAAGACGTCCATTGCTTGGTCTACCCTTGACACTAAACACAGATATCTCTGCCACCACCGGTGCGATGAAAGAAGGATATTGTGGCAGAATGGAATGAAGTTGTCTTTACTGACGAGTCACGCATCTGGGTGCAACACCACGATGGTTGGTTTCGAGTCTGGAGATACCGTGGAGAGAGGATGCTGAACAGCTGCGTTATGCACCTCCATCTTGGTCCTGCACCGGGTATTGGTATGGATAGGTATTGGATATCACTCTAGCTCTCCTCTAGTAAGCATTGCCGGTACTTTAAACAGCCAGCGCTACATCTCCGAGGTGTTGGAGCAAGTTGTCCTTCCTTACCTTCAGGGCTTGGCCACAGCCATATTTCAACAGGATAATGCTCGTCCACACGTGGTATGCATTTTCCAAAGGTTCTTCGTCAATCAGCAGATTGAATTGCTTCCCTGACCGGCTCTCTCTCCGGATCTTTCGCAGATAGAAAAGATGTGGACCATGGTTGCTCAACGATTGACCCAGATTACACCCCCAGCTGCCACACCAGATCAACTTTGGCAACGTAAGGAAGCTGCTTGGTCTGCTGTACCCTAAGAACACATCCAAAGTCTCTTTGAATCAATGCCTAGGCGTGTGGCAGCGGTGATCTCCAAGAATAGCTGCTACTCTGGCTACTGATTCTGGAAGGAACCACACTTCACAGAAGTCTATAAATTTAATCATTTGATACTTGATCAACATGTTATCAACAAAACAAATTTTGTTGTGCTATATCTTGTCTTTCTTGGTGTTGCATTTACTGTGGACAGCTGTGTATTACAAGCCTATGGGGGGCAAAGGTAAATATTAAACTTATTCTTTATTTAATATTGTTAAGGTATCCGACTACGCTCGGAACCGTTGTTTTGCAAAAGCTTATAAATAAATAATATTTATGATATTAAGTGTCACTTAGATTAGAAAATGTATATAAAATTGTTTTAAGAATAGTATTACAATAAAAAATTATTTAAGTATAATATTTTGACTAAAAATGAACATAGAATGACCAGATTTCAAAATTGCTCCTTTTCTGAAAAATGCTTCTATTATAATAATATTTTGCCTATATATAGCTCAGACCTCTGTACAGAGGCTCAACTAGAATTCTTGAAAGATACATCTTTTAGAAGTGAGTTTATTCATGTTTTACGAAAACAGAGGGGAGAAATTATGAGAAAAAAACGCTAAAAATTATTTCAATTGGTTGTAGCTATGAAAATAATATTAATTTTTCAAAAATCATAGTTCAGCCTCTGTAAAGAGGTCTTACTATATAGAGGCAAAATATTATTGTGCTAGAAGCATTTTTGACAAAAGGAGAACATTTTGAAAAAAGATTATTCTAAGTTCAATTTTTGTCGAAATATTGTATTTAAATATTTTTTTTTTTTTGTCAAAATGTCGTTAAAACAATTTTATACATGTATTCTAATCTAAGTGACACTAAATATCATGCAAATTATCCATTTATACGCTTTCTTAAAATGACGGTTCCGAAAGTAGTTGGATACCTTAAATTAATTATCAAATACATTATACTGTACTGATACAATTATAAGTGTATTATTTAAGTGTGGATGTGTATTTATTTCATATACTGTTAGAATGTATTTTATTTGTTTACTTTCCATAAATTCATAATTCTTTTCAATAATTTTCTGTTTTCGACTTTTCAGTATGCTCGCGCCCTCCTCATGGAGTTATCACGCCCCCTAAGGGGTGCGCCCCACAGTTTGAGAAACGCTGGTATAAACGTTACTTACATATTATCGCTACGGTATTAGCGACATTATATGAACGGACGCACATGATTGCCAATTCAGTGCGTGCGACATATGGGAATCAGGGTGGCGAGGTACTATATGAACATATATATTATACAGACATATGGTGGCCATATAAACATATATATTATATTCACATATATATTAAATATTTTAAATAATTAAATTAAATTGACACTTAAATTTATACACCCATATATAAATATATAATAATTCATAGCTATTTAAACATTGTCTGTCATTCACAGATAATGAATGAAGAAAACAAATTCACCGATGAATATGCACCAAAAAGCGAATTACTTAATACCCGTATGCGAAAAAGTCGTAAAAGAAAACATAGTACGTCCAAACAGTTGAATTATCTTGCCCATAATAAATTAAAAGTTTTCATTTCTATCTTGTGGTCATAAGCAAACACAAATATTTTTCTAGATTTCTGATAACTGTGAAATATTTTAGTAGTGGTCTTATGCGGAAATTAAACATAATCTCTACTTTGCAAATGAAGCTACCAAATTTATTTGTCGAAATTGCTAATCCTCATTAAAAGTCATTTAAATAGAGAACAACCATCATTGTAGATGCGGAAAACAATGTAAAAAGTGACACAATTACTTGTTGCTTAACTTCTTTTGAAAGTATCTATTTGAACTGATTTATTGTAATTCTTCTTTATTTGATTAATCCCAGCCATTTTTTCAGGAACTTTAGTTTTATTCAAGTATTGTGAAAACATGAATCGTATAAGAATCAATATACATACAAGAGTCATCTAGAAAATAAGGATTAGTTTTTCAAGTGAAAAACCTGTTTATTCAAAAAAGCAGCACTTTTTTTCGATATACCTGAGGCTTTTATCATTTATCTACATAATCATATCCTGCAATTAAACTTTTGTTGTATCTCATCATAGGATCCATAATTCCCATGCTGTGAACTTCTGCTTTTATGCATTAAACCAGGGCGATCTCTAACTCTTTATCACTTCTAAAACGTTTACCAATCAGAAACTCTCTCAGCGTAAAGAAGAAATAATAATCGCAAGGAGAGAGGTCCAGAATGTGGGATTGTGATCAAAATTACACAGTTAAATCGATATATCAATTGAGTTGCCGTGAGAAGGTGGGGAAATTCGAGAGAAAGCACACGTTTAATTTATATTGAAAATTTTGTACGTCTATTCCTTTCTAAAATTTTTCCATTCATGGCAATCCTATATTATTCAAAAAGTAAATTGTTATTCATGTGTGTTACTCGTATCTATTAAAATTTAATCTTGAGAAAAATACATAGTATCTGTACATTGCATGTTTCCTAAACGAAATATCAAAAGAGTTTCTTCTTTAACTCATTATAAGAAATCCATGTTTTCATTTAATTAATAATATATTAGAGGAATATATTCTCTCAACTAGAGAATGAAATGGGCATTTTTAAAAAGAAATTTGTAGACATTTTTTTTAAGTTAGGAATATGAGACAAAAAAATTCGCTTTTATACCAAAACATATAATTAGAAACGAACTTTTTATCTTTGTTTCTCCATTCCAGACAAGAAAAAAAATTTCCCAGTAGTTGTTTTGTCTAATAGTTAATAAGTTTGTGCTTATGTGCGTTAAAAAACAAAGTTTCTATATGTTGGGATTTCTGGAAAAAAGATAGTGAACACTTATACTATTTTCTGATCATAAAGGTACAGTTTCATATAGAAATTATTAACTTAAGGTTTATAATTTTAAAGATAAAACATCATTTTGTTGAATTCATTAGAAGACTGTCAGTTGAAAAAGTACTGTATTTCAGTAATTTGGTCTACAATTAAAAAGTATATCTTATAATGTTTGATAGTAGTTTAGGGCTTCTCAAACTTTCAATATTTGCGACCCAATTTTCAACCCTAATTTTCATCGCCCCCTCTCACACACTATAACAATGCTTTGTTGTTTCTAATGCCACCTGTCTGACGTAGTCAGATTGAGGACGACGAAATTCATCGTGGCAAGGGGCTAGAAGTACGCCTTTCGTTTGGCCTTGAGCACCATTCAGGTGACAGTACGAATTAGCTCGGCCAAATTCCACGAAGGTACAATGGATGGCGACACCACCGATCTCCACCTCCACAATTTAGGCGCATGGAACTAAAGGGGAGGAAATAATTCTCCATTCCCCTGCACTCATGATTCAGCCCACAAAACTTTCGAACCCACTGATTTAACGAGCACGCACTCCGTGTATACTTGGAGGGTATCTGGTGGCATCGGGTATCGAAACCAAGCCTTCCGGTCTGGAGTCCGATGCTCTAACCACTAGGCTACCCACGCTCCTCTCCCCAATGCATATAACAATGTAATTATTCCAATAGCAATGTACTGCATTTACGTTAAAGGATAATTACGACCCCAATTATAAGCTGTACAATTTATTAAAATAATAAATTTTGTATGTTACTTTAAAGTGATAGACATTTTAAGTAAGTTACTTTTAATAAATAGGATAAGGAAGGTGCAGTTTGGCTTTTTTGATTTTCTGTCCTGAAAACAAACGCATTTAGTTTATATTTAGAACATCCTACATTTGAGAAACCGGATACTCTGCGTTGGTTGTTTTGAAGACAAAATATAAATCTCAGCTAAATATAGAAAAAGATCAGGGGTACTCAACCTTTATTTCCGCTAGGCCGCATACATATGTTAGCTACATCACGCGGGACGCGTCATGAGGATAAAAGAGGGGGGAAAGAGGTGTTTAAAACATGGAAAATTTGATCGAAATATTTTAACCCTTGTCTTGCTTTTTTTTATTACTTTTTTAACTATTCTCCTACTATACTATTACTATTTTTTATTTTTTACACTAACATTGAATTAGAAGCATTTAAGAAACACTCCTTTACGGTTTCTTCATCAGTAAATGGTTTCATATGATTGCCAATAATATAGAAAACTTCATAAGATGTCTTTGTTACCATTGTGTGACATTACCACTAACAAAATACTTCGTTGCCTTTGCAAAGATTATTCAAGAAAGCCTATTTATTTCCTATTGAAAGATATCTTTGAGGAAAAGTGTCATTAAATGACTCCTGTTTATTGCTATTTCTTTAAATATAGAATTTTCGGGACAAATCAAACATTTACTGATTTATGTCTGTTTTTCACTAAAAATTAGTCAACCTCCCAATCGTCTTGAAACGATATATTTTCTTCGAATATTTTTCGCTTGCAAGATGTGAAAGATAAAAAGTTAAAAATTAGTTCCACCCATAAAACTGTCACTACTCTACTGTTGTCTGTTATCACTATAACCCTAACCATTTCAAATAGAAAAACAATATCAATTCGCACTCGAACGACATCGACAGTAAAAAGCAAAATTGTTATGTTTGATTTCTTGACACCAAAGTTTTGTTTATATTTTTCTTAAATCAGTGAATTTTTCAGAGCATTTTGCGCTGACCAGGCCACTTAAAAGGACTCGGTGGGCCACATGCGGCCCGCAGGTTGAATGTCTATTTCTAATATTAAAACTTACTTTTAAAAACTTTACTCTACAATACAAGCCCATGGGAGCTCAATCTTAATTTAGTACTGGTAAATTAATCATCAAATGCATTTTGCACTACTGATACATTTATGAGTATATTATATCAGTGTAAATGTGTTTTTTAATTTTGTTTATGTAAGAATTGATTCAGTTTGGGTTCCTATCAGTACATTCATATACTCTTTTAAACAAACTTTAATTTTTGACTTTGTGATATGCTCGCAACCCCATGTAGAGTTTTCCCGCTACGCTAAGAGGGAAGTTCAGTTTCACAATTCCTTCACAGTTTGAGAATTTTTGTAGTAGTTTCTGAATAATGTACACCTAAAAACACAAATATAATGATTTTTTTTTTTTTTTGAAATTTCTCACTCTTTTAGTAGGCGGATAATAGTTGCCACAATGTAATTATGGCACCAATTTTCCTCTACAGAGGGAGACATCTAAGATAAGATGTTAAGAAATTGTACTTGGAATTTAATTTTTTCGTGATTACATAAGCCAAACAGGTATTCTAGCGAACCTTATTATGTCGCATAATCATATGACTTAGACTAAGTGGATTTTTCGCATCATGAAAATCCATCAACTTAGGCGTACAAGGCGAGCACCTAACCGACTCTGTCACCCAGACCGCGGATTGCTTCGTGGCTTATTGGCAAAAATCAAAATCTTTATAAAAATTTTGTTTATAGGATTTTGCAAAAAATAAAATATAACAAAGAAAAAAAAATATTCTAGAAATAAAACTTTTCAGTAAAAAAAAACTACATAACAGTACTTCGCTTTGAGCTTATATTCAACCTTGTCTTCTAGATAATTATGATAAAAAAAACTTCTTGTTAAGTATAAATAAAGTATATATATTATTTTCTGTAAAAAAAAAAAATTATTGTTTTGTAAAATCTGCTTTCTAAAATCATTTTTGTGAAGGAAGAACTTTAAAGGCTCTAAAAGATAAAGTAAGTATATATAGTTTATCCAACTAAACTCTAGGTTTAATAAATTTTAATTTAAATATATATTAAAATGAAGATTGAACTAAGAAATTTAATTAACTGTTTTCTGAAGTAAGAATTTGAGATCATGAAAATCTAGCTCTTTTATAAATATGGCAGTTTTGATTAACAATATACTTAACATTTTTCATTTAAAATCCGTATTGTTTTTTTTTAAATATAACTTTAATTTTAACAAGAATTTAATAAAGATTCATTTCATTAAATTTATAATTAAAGGTTTGGATTATTAAATTTATAAATTCAGATAAAAGAAAATGAAGTGGTGGAATCCATGTTTTAAAATGCCAAAACAATTTATTTTCATATGATTTTTAAATACGTTATAAAACTTAATTTAATTAAAATTTGTCATAACCAGTTTTAATTATCTTTCTGAGAATTACAGATGTTTAAAAAAAAAACTATGCAATATTTATTACTCGGAAAAATTCTGTCAATTAATATCTTTCAATATTTGTAAAGTATTAAATAAGAATTAAAACGTATTTGTTATCAATATGTTTTCTCACATAAACTTCTATGTAATTACGCTTTGTACATTGCGTTGAGTTCATTTATATGTTAAATATTTTATTTAGATAAAAATTTCTGGATTTAATGCTAGTGCCTAGTATGAAACAAACTCTTTGAAATGGATTTTACTTTTCATGAATAAAATTTAATCAATATGTTAAAATATAATATGGCAGATCATCAATTACGTGAAAAAAGTATTTATCAAATAAATAAAGATCATAACCACAATTGATAATTAATTTAGGGGAGCACCCTTCTGAAATTATCTCTGCATTCTTAATAGAATTGAAAAAACAATACAAACGCTAGATTTTCTGCATTTGATACGCTAAAACATCAATCTTTAATTTTTATTTTAATTATAAAATGATGACCATTGCAAATAGTTTCAAGAATCTACAATATAAATGAGAACTTTAAAAATGTATAAATATATAGCTTACTTTACAATGAATCCTTATTGAATGTATTGAAAATGTCTAACTAAAGTGATTTCTGAACAAGAATTTCATTGTCGTTGTTTTAGAAAAGTTCACTTTAAAAAAATATTCTTAAATTGTTTTAATAACCCCCGACATTTCTTGAAATATTCTCCTTTTTTTATAAGTTAAAATCTATTTACATTTTTTGAGCAACGTTTAACATTTTTTTTTTTAAATTTTCTTAATGAAGGGCTAAATTTTTGCTAAATATTTACAAGTAGTTTTTTTTTTTTATTTCTAACACTTGTAAATAAGTTTATCTGATACATTGGTATTATTTTCACAGCATTAGTTTTACCTCCGTGGCATTTAAACTGAAAATGTTCTTTAAACCATGTTGTTGAGCTAAACATGGCATATATATATATATATATAATAAAAAAGTACTAAAACCTACAGTGCTAAAGCAGGAAGAAATGGAATTCACCAGACACAACAAATGCAGATACAAAGAAGTTTTTGGACTAAACTGGATATACACCTATTATGATTTCTAAAGCTGTCGCTGAATTAGGTCAGCGAATTAGGGTTAGAAATGCTTTATGGATCCAACCTTCCCGGTACAGCAGAAACTTTCGACATATATATATATATATATTGAAACAGTTATACCTTCTTTATAAAACGTATATTCCCATATTCACTACTGAGCCACTTTATCCTTGCAATTTATTAATATTTGTTCAAATATTACTTACATACTCATTTGGCACACTCCATACATGTATTTAGTTGTTTACTACCTATTTTACAGAGATAGCAGCCAACCGCTTTATCTGCTTATGCTCGCAAAGCTATGCATTTCAGAAAAATAATGCGTACAGTTTTCCAATAACCTTTGCATATTTTTCATTAATTTAACTCTATCTTGTCTTGGGAGCCTGTATCATCTATAAATATGGTCTTGTACTAATGCTAAAGGTCCAATCAAAATGTATCGTTTCCTCTGTGATTTTTGTTTCCAATAAAAATGTGCTGTGAGAAATAGTATGACTCAAATAGAATCACTCAAAAATTATTGAATGCATTTAATTTTTTGTGTGTTAAATTTGAAATTTATTTATATCAAATAAATCACAATGAGAGAAAAAATAATGGTAGTGTGACATATTTCTGCATTACTAAAAACACATAAATCTGAAAAATGATTTACCAATTCAAAAAAAAAAAAAAAAAATCTGCATCTAAGTGTGTATATATTTCATTTTCTGGAAGATTTGCTTTCTTTTAATTAAAATACTCATGCCGTTTCCTCCAATAAGACCTTGAGGTGGATTTTAAAAAGAAAAATTGAACAATCTTACAGAAATTTATTTCCATTACACCGAATTGATTGAAACGTAAATCAAATCTCCAATCTAAGCCATATTAATTTTGAAAAGTTTAAATTAAATTTTAAATTGGAAGTGTGTGATATTATCGAATCTAAGCTGACAGAAAATGTATTTCCTTCATTTCTCAAATTTTCTGCAAAATTTTCATTTTATTTAGTATATATAAATATTGGAAACTAATCAGAAGGATATTTTGGAGGGATATTTCATTTTTGAATATTTCTCACATTTGAGAGAAATACTTTAGTTCTGAATGATAAATTGGGGGAAATACATGTAAATAATATGTATAGAATTAATGGGAAATTTTGGGTCAAAATACGTTCCTTAATTAGTAATTACATTTAATATATCATTATGTTTTCTAACAAAAAATTTATCACAAAGTAATTGATATTTAATATTTTCACTGATTTTAAGCCACCTTAAAAAGAAATGTGTGCACAAATTTCATTAAATCTTATCTCAAAATATTTTGATTTATATTCAATTGGAAATTGAAAAGAAAATTATTTCATTATTAAAATTTGCATTCTTACCTGTATTTATCAATTAATCTCAATTTTCCATAACCTGACGCATTCATAACACGTAAAAATTGTTACATGTGTTTACAACTTTAATATTTTATCATAACGATCAGTGAACTGTAGAAAAAAATATAATTTTGTTTCATTAAATGAAGAACCCGAAATGTCCATGTTGTTTTCTTTAAGTTTTTTGGTTCATAATGACGAGTATGTATTGAAAAGAATAGTATGGTGTGTTCATATGGTTACTTTAAATTAATGGATGTTTCGAATTGTAATGATGAAATAATGAAGAAAATAGTGAGAAAAAAGAGAAACAGTTTTTGCTATGGGAACTATATCAATAATTAATTTAAAGCAAAAAAAAAAAAAAAAACAAATAAGAGAATTAATTAAACTATTTCCCATATATCAAGAAACAATTAAAAATAATTGATGCATAAATACCTTTTTAGTCACTTTGTCATCCTTAATGTGAATGTGTATCTGGGGCTGAATATTTTCCTGTATAAAAATAGTACTATGTTTTTAAAAAAACTTAAAAAAAACAAGCAATTACATATGTTTACTTCTTTAGCAAATATTTCCAAGATCATAAAATTATTGAGACTATTGAATGAAATTTTATGTGTGCAGATTACAAATAAATAATTACTCATTGTAACGAAAAATCTTGATTATATAAAGGATAACTCTTTTCAAAATAAATGAAAGTTTTGTAATTTATTAAAATTTTTACGGTAATTATAAAAATAAATTATTCAACTTATATATATATATGTAATTTACTTTTTATTTCATAATTTATAACATGTAACGTATTCTAATTTATTATTTGCAATATCATTGATAAACTGTCGCTCTATAATTACATCCACAAAGAAGCAACAGTTGAACTATCCCCTTTTCTTCAAAAAATGACAATCGCTGCCTATAAAAAATCCTACAGATGATTTGATCGTCAGACATGACATTGATAAGGAAAAAGAAAAAAAAAATGCTAAGCAGAGATTTCTCCTCCCTTTAGGTATATATATGCATAACTTGTTTTGCTCTCTTAGCTCCTGATAGCGTTATATGCTGACGCAACAATCTCTGAGTACCGCTGACTTGTCGCTTTTGCATAATTCAACAAATCTTGATTTTTTCGGGAATATCTTTTTCTCCCATCTACTGGCAAAACTCACTTGAGCCGCAAATGCCTCCTCCCACCCTCTCTTTCGCTCGAAAAGAGTAAACACAAACTTTATGCAAAGAATTTTCGTCTCCAGTTTTAGAATAAGAAAGAAGTGGAGCATGTGCTATTATACATTCGCAGCAAGAAAAGTTGGGAATTCCCTCATCTATGTCCTCGTGTTTTCTTGTCGCTATCTCTACACTTTCGAATTCTAAAATAAACATCACGATTTTTTTTTACTGGATTCTTCTGGCATTCTTCTGTGAACTTAGAAATAAAAGTCAATATATAAATATGTAAACATGGTTAGTATGAAAAATATTTGGCAATTTTTTCCCTTATCCTCAAATCAGGAACGTCTTAAGGTGTGGGCTTCGTTTCATTCTTTACTCAGTCTTATTATGATTATGATTATTATAATTTCAATGATCAAATATTATTTTTTAACACATTTTCCAAAAAACAGAGAATTTCAAACTGCGTGTCAACTGGCGAAAGTAGCAAGACTATTATTATGTAATGACCGTTGTCCACACACACACACATGTCTAGGTCTAGACCTAGTATTATCAAAAATCATTTAATTCATTTAGTCTAAATGCGCCATCAGTCGAACCGGTTTGTGAGAATCCTGCATACACTCTGTTTTTAAAAATCACATGTAAGGCCTACTTTTGCATAGGATCTCAAGGCCTCACAAGGAACTCTTAAGATATTTTCTGGGTCCAGGGCCTAACAAGATGTCTTTGTTTCAAATAATTAATATTTCCAAAATAAATTCGAACGCTGCATTACATTTTTTATGAAGCTTATTATATTAATTTTAAATACGAAGAAATATTTATCGATTCTAAACCACACTAGAAATTTTCTACATGTATTTGAGAAAAAAGAAGAAAAAATTAAGAAAAACTAGGATTACTTCAGAAATATTTTAAAAAACCAAATTTAATGAAAAGTTAAAAGAAGTTAATAATTAATTTATTTTACCAGGATCAAAAACTTAGAAATACATACATGAACCTATAGTTTCTCTAAACGTCAGTATCAAATGCTTCGAAAATGATTCGTCACTCTCATTGTCTCAGCTAACATTGAAATAGGTGCCAGCGTCGCCATTTTCCTACACGGGGTCGTCCTCCGCGTGATCCAATGCGTTGGTTATGCAACACATTTTTTAAAGGAACAAAGTAAGAAAAAAAATGTAAGAGAATTATTAGACTGTTGAATATTTGCCAGAAAAATTAATATCATTTTGCTTACGCCATCGAAGTATATTTGTTTCATCCGTGTCAAATTTTAAGAGGTTTCCCTTTTTTTTCTTCCGTATATAAAATTGCCTCTCTTTTCATACTTGATTCATAGTAAATTCGTCTTGATGCTATTACCAATATCTGATGCTTAGATGATTAGAAGAAAGTGTATGCAGAAAAAAAATCCTAAATAAGAGCAGTCAGCGATGTTTAGGATATATATATATATATATATATATATATATACTGTGTACTGAATATAAACTGCACAAAAGGATAAGTCATCGATGAAAGTGGCCAGAATGGACAGCTACATTTTTTTTTACCTTTTCGAAGGGGTGGAAACTCAATTTTCCCCATCCAACAAATGTTAACACTGAAAAAATAGTGCGGCTTAGACTCGAGTAAATACGGAATTTAAATATTACATTGACATTTTTAAAATTGAATTATTGACACTTTTTTAGAGTTTAAACTTTTCACACTAGATGATATTTGGATTCGTTGAGATGAGGATTCCGCTGTGTATGATCATTACAACTCCTGGGACGGCGGGGCCCTAGGCGAGCACAAGGAATTGAGAAACCATTAAATCGGACTGGAAAGAAAAACAGCTTGATATTCACAATAAATTATTTTAATTGGTTTAGGCGCTGGAAATATGTACTGTATATGTAGACAAAACAAAATGAATAACTTAGAATTAAGTAGAACACTTATCTGAAATGAGATGCAACCTCTGAATCTCGCCAAAAAGAAATCTTCCAATATTTTTGAATAACTAAGCTACTATATTTCCTGACACTAATTCCGATTCAGGCAAGATTAACGTGGAAATATTGCCCATATTGCAGCTAATCTCTATCCACTACCTTTTTTTTTTTTTTTTTTGATATTTACTCGTGGTAAATACGCTTTTGTGGCGTTGAGTTGTTCTAGCTCAAAGTTTAAATGTAACTGGACGGAAATAAATTCTAGTTTAAGAAAACTAAAAAAGGCGCTTTTATAGTTAATCGAACTAAAAAGTAAAAAAAAAAATAATAATAATTCGTAGTATAAGAATAAAACTATTAAGGGAAAAATTAATGTCATTGTGGTAAAAGCGTGTGCGGGCTCCTTTACTCTCTGCATTTCAAAATAGAACTAGTAAGAAATTATAACAATTGATATCGAGCACCCAAATCTTTTACCACAATGGCATTATTTTTCTCATCAATCATTTTATTCTGATATTAAGAATTATTTTTTACTTTTTAGTTCGATTACTTATAAAAACGAGTTTTTTAATAATTTTTAAATAATAGTTTATTTACTTTTTAGTTCGATTAACTATAAAAAACGTGTTTTTTTAGTTTTTTTAATCTACAGTTTATTTTTCATTTTTTAGTTCGATCGACAAAAAAAAAAGAATGTTTTTTTTTTTTTTTTTAGTTTCTTACAGTATCATCTATTCATTAATGAATTAAACATTTTTTTTAAATAATTATGAACATTGTCGCCTTAAAGGTGTAACTTATTCTTTTAGTCGCCAAATCTGGAAATGCGAAATTGTTAATCCTGATGATCCTGATCAGGACAATGTAAAAAAATTATTAAATTATTGTATTGTCATCGGTCCTTGACAAGTGTGCAAAATTTCGAATTCATTCGACCGTTTAAAGTGCATAAACATCGAGTTAAAGAATTCCATTACATACATGTGAAGCTAATGAAAGTGTGTTAAGAAACCCCGACAGGACAGACTTCGTATGCAGCCCAATGTTACAAACTTTACTACTTTGATCAAAAATTCGACATTCTTGAGCTTTGAATTTGAAACGGATTCTTTTCGGGGTTTTCTGTTGATATTTAAGGGAAAAAGTTTTGGTTAACTTTTTGATTTGAGAAACCCTTTCCGCAAAGAAACCGCGATTTATGCACAAGCGAGAGGAACTATTTAAAATTAAGCGAATTGGTTTCGAGAAGGTAGAATTAAGACGAGTTGATGCTAGCTTGTTTTGTAATAGTGAGATTTATTTTTTAATTGTCATGTATCTGAGTGAATA
The DNA here is from genome assembly GCA_019973955.1 of Trichonephila inaurata madagascariensis. Taxonomy (NCBI): domain Eukaryota; kingdom Metazoa; phylum Arthropoda; class Arachnida; order Araneae; family Nephilidae; genus Trichonephila; species Trichonephila inaurata. The sequence goes on from BMAV01005177.1 coordinate 753,259, forward strand.
CGATATTGTGACTTGTTCTATTTTGCCATTGATACTCGTGCATCTGCTATACTTCAATTATATTTAGTATTTTTTTTTCATGCTTGTGAATATAAAGAATTTCTTTTTCATTCTAGTTGAGAAGAAGGTAGGGTATTCTTTGAACATTAAAGTTGTGACGGGTCCTATTTGTGAAAATTTTACTAATTCTTTTAGAAAATAATACTTTTTAAACTGTTGTATGAGTTTAAAATCACTTTCTGTGAAGAAGAACTTAATTTTATGTTAATTTGAGTGTAACTTAAACTCCAGCAAAGTAAGTGTTAGAGTGAGTCGTTAGGCTGCAATGAAAGTGAGGTAAGCAAAGTGACAATCCAGTTGACAAGGGCAAGACTTGACGAGTGCTGTTATATCTGTTATATCAAATCACACGCAGTGAAGTGCATAATTATTTGTCTGAGAAATTGAGCTAACCACTTAATTTAACTGCTCCCTCGGCTTATAAAATTGCTTGGTAATAAATTGATACACATTTTGATCAGTGATTAATTTATTATGATTAGTCATTTTTATCAATGTCCGTTTGTTTGGTGTCTCAAACTTCACCAGCGACCGCATGGACGTGACAAAGTGATATGCAAATTTTTGGTTTTCCACTAGTCTAAAAGAATTGTATAAAAATATATGTGAGTAACAAAAACTGTATTAAACAACTTATTTCTTTCTTTTATTACAATTACTTTAGTAAAAATTTCGAAAGCTAAATATGAATAAAATACCATTACAATTTCGTTTTTAAAAAATTGAAGCAGACAGAGGTTTTAATTTTAAAATATTTAAAAAACATCACGATAAACAGCATTAAAATATCTAAACAATGTTAAGGCTAACTCATTTTCTAAGTTAAAGAAACGGTATTTTCAACAAAATAAATCAAACAGCTATCAAATTTCATAGATAGTTCAAATTACGCACAATTTTTATCCATTAAGAAACTAATTTAATAAAGTGAAAAAAGATAATCAAATTACCTTTATTTAAAAGAAAATGATACTTCTTCCACTACAAAATTTGAAGTGCAACACACATTCTTCTAAAACAAAGATTTTTATATTGCTTAAAATTTCTCTTCTAATGAATAAAATAAATTAAATTTCATGTATTACTTCGAAGCATCAAAAACTATTCAGTGTTTTTTGGTCTAATTAAGTTAAAAATGAGTTAATTCCGTTAATAATAAAATATTACTAATTTTACTGATTTAAATTTCTCAAACTTTTTACTTTATTATTAAAAATAAAATGAAATTGTGTATGTGTATGAAATTAGGAAAATTAATTAAGGCTGTATGTTACTTTTAACGTATTAATTTATTATGAGTCAATCAGAGCAACTTAATTTAGTACTTGAGACTATACTGCTTCATTTAGTCAAGTTTTTTCTATATCCCCTGTAATTAACACATATATTATTCCCACATCTAAATCATTATGCCTTTGTATTGGAAATTCCTCTCTTTTACACCCCATTTAATAGATGCTAGTTCTTTATCCTTCGGTTTTTCTTTTTATTTAATATTGGTTTAAATTTTATTATTTGAATATTGGATCAAAAGTATAGAAAGAGAAGAGAAAAAAATCTCTAATATACATGTGAATTCATAATGAAGTATACAGTTTTAATGCACTATGCATGAATCCCATATAATTCGGTTACTTGTAACATAATTGCACGGGATTATTTTAAGTTCTGTTGGAAACTGTCTGCGAATGATTTCTTAGTTAACGACACACATCTAGCCATTCATTTCCACACCATCGCGTGTTAAGGTATCTGAATCAAGTATATCGAGAAAGGTTATTACACGCTGTTTCAGTTCCGCTAGATCAACAGGTTAAGGAGAAACAAATATTTTTTTTTTTTTACGTAGTCTTTCTGAAGAAGAAATCACAAAGTGTGCAGTAAGGACCTATGGATGGCAATTCGGAAAGTAGCACGTTGTACTCTACGATTAGCTCCATCTATCATTTAGGGAGATGTTCATAGAGGTCATCTCACAGGTTGGCTGACCAGTGGTGCACCATCCAATTGGAGAATGAGGGACTGCAACTAAGGAATTAACCGAAGAGTTAACATATCCAAAATTGGCTTCCGTGACCGTTTGCTAATTTCAAGAACACAAAAAGCTCTTTAAATCGCAGACGTCACCATTTCGATTGACCAATTGCAGGCTACGCATGTTAATGCATACATCAGGGGTGAGACACAAATTTTAAAAGTACATCTAACTTACGGTTTTCTGAGGTGGTGCGCGTCTTTGATTGTTAGTGTTTCACAGCATCTGGAAAGTGTATACTTCTTTATGAATCCCCCTGTATACTTTTTTTTTTATAAAATTTTATTTTATGTGTGTTTTAATGTGTATTATATTATTATGATTCTAATAAAAACAATTGAATTCTCGTGTTATGAAATTAATTATCTACTTTTTACCTCAATGATTGGTATACATTTTGTAAAAATAATCCAAATATTTATAGAAGAAAAGAGACTCACTCTTTTCACTCATCACGAGATCTCCGGAAATGTTGAACCAACAAACTTGAACTTTGGTAGGCAGGTTTCTTTTATTGAGTAGAAATTCACTAAGAAAGGGTTTTGAGGAAATCATCTCCTAACGATAGGAAACGGGGGTTTCATAGATAAAATCTTCATTTTCATTTTTGAAAAATTTCATTTGTGAACTATTAAACGCTACTTGAAATTTGGCAAACATGTTTATTTTGTTGAGTGCAAATTCGCTAAAAACGGATTTTGTGGAAATCGACTTTCAAGGGGACATTTACGTAAAATAACTTTTCTTTTGAACTTTTAGACTTACGGCTTTAAAATTCACTAATCATATGTCTTTTGTTCAGTCAAGGTTAGCTAATATCAAGTTTTGCTGACATCGCGAATCCCAAGGGTGGTTTAAAGGGTTAACGAGGACATCATAGATAAAAGTTTCCATTTATGATCTATTAAACCTACTACTATAGGAAATCTGGTAAACATGCTACTATCTCTCTTTTTGATTCATTAGAGCTTCACGAAAATTGTGTTTTGAAGATATTAACTTTGAGGAGTGCCATGGAGGAGTAAAAGTTAATTATACTTCCCTTTTAAATTTCAAGTCCTGTTTCTTTTAAATCAGGAGGCAAGGGTTATTAGAATATTTTGTAATGCTATCAAAAGCTTAAGGTATCCGACTACTTGCGACAACTTTTTTTTAAAATAATGGATATATGGATAAATTTTTGTGGTTTTTAGATTTGTTTAGAACATTTTAAGAAAAAAAGACTAAAATTAAGAATTTAAAAATAAATTATTACTACTAAAATGGGTAAAAATTGCCAAAATATTGCATAAACGGGGCCCGCTCTGTACAAAAAGTTTATGAACAAATTTTAGATTTTTCAATTTTGATGTGTTACTTTGATACTCATGTTTGAAATGAGTATCAGGATAAGAAATATTTTAATTTTTGCGGAAACTAGAGCACTTTATAATAGTTATTATATGTATTTGCTTTAAAAAACAGTCATTTTTTATTCACGTAAAGGACTGTAAATTTTGTAATAAAACAGTGATTGATAAATCTGAAGGTTAAAACACTTTTACTATTACACGAGCACATACACAAAAAATTTCTTTAATTATTTTCAACACTTTTTGAGCAATCGCTGTCCTCATTTGAGTTTAAAAAAACACATTTCGAGTAAAATGCATTTTAACGTTTGACATTTTATGTAAAGTTATGACATCTGCTTTTAATGAAATACCTGTAGCTTTTGCTCTCTAGTGAATGAAAAATAAAAACATTGGTATTTTTATGCAGCTGATAAGAAGGCCTATAAAATAAAATCATAAAAAAAATGTGTCCATTTTTTAAAAAAAATCGTGATTTTAGCGTTGTCGGATACCTTAATGCTACGACTTAAACATCAATAACTTTAAAAAAAAATAGTGTACAGTCATGTAACACCATATATATCTAACGAAGTGGTTGATTAACGGCTAAATAAACTCGAAAGAAAAAAAATATTGAAACTTTTTTCTTTCAATTTTCATTTTCATACAAACTCACAAGAATAAACAAGTCAGGTAATCATACATTTCCGTTGCTAATGGAGAAAAAATAAGAGTATTATCATACACACATGTTTCCGCCGCAGTGCATTGAGATACAAGGAAAAAACTCTGTTTTAAGCTTAAAGTTTTTTAATTTTTGATTTTCACTTTTCATGATTCCAAACCTACGCATTTTTGTCCAATTAAATATACTACGGTCACCGTTACTGATATTTGACTTCAAAGAAATTTCCAAAAGCAGTAGATGAGAATCTATTTCAATCGGAATAGAAAATATTCTCTTAAAAAAAAAAAAAGACGCCTTAAATGATATCTAGAGGAGAAATTGAATCACATCGGAATTCTTTTAATACAAAGTCAGGGAATATTTAAAATGAACTCAATTTTGAACGAACCAAATTAAAAGAAATTTCAATTTTTTTTCGTTTTTGACATAGCTTTAAAAAGTAGAAATGACTGAAATAATAAATAAGTAATCCATTTCAGAGCTTTAGGCGTTTCATTTATTTCACAATGGATTTTATAAATGTTTCTCCTTCTCACAACAGTGAATCGGAAAAATTAATTAAAAATGTTTATTCTTCAAAATCAAATTCTTATTTCAAAATTTTACAGTATTGCTGACGGGAGAAGAAACATTTTACTAAAAGGGGTTTGTAAAGGAAAAAGTAAAAAAAAAAGAAAAAAAAAATCACGTATTTAAGATTTATATGAGTTTGAAAGTACATATAACAAAAAATAAAAACCTAAATATTAAAATTTCTCTTTATATCCTTTAATTTACCAATGGATCCTTTCTGATTTTATTATAACACATATAGAAAAATCATCAAACATATTGAATATATATTGAATATTTATCTTTTATTAAGAACTATACATTATTAATAATTTAAGAACTTAATTTTTCAGGAAAACTCAAACTCATTTGCGTATCAGTCCATGAGGCCCAAGGCCTACTGTGCCCATCCAGCCTACGTGACCATTCTGCGCTGAGGTGAGTGTGCAGATGCCCCAATCAGGTGGTCAGTCTGAAGCAGTGTTTTAGTCTCCACAGTATTTCCCACAGTTCCTCATAGTGTTTTATTCCCCAAGAATGCTTGGTACTTATTTATTGACACTCTGAAAAGATGAAAGGCTGAGTCGACCTTGCCCCGCTCGAGAATAGAACTCGGACCTGTGGTGTGGGAGCGCGATACGCTACCACTCGGCCACCGGGCCTCAATTGTGTAGAATAACTTATAAAAATTTGGAGCGTACTTTTTAATATTTATATAGTATTAACCATTAAAACTTCCAACATCATGAAAGAGGGGTGGTACACATATTAATTTCACGCAAAAATAAGGAGATGCTAGGACTTGTGCAAATGATTAAAATGTAAACGAAATCGAAAATACAAATATAAATATATATATACATAAATTCAGGATGACGCCATCTCAAAAAAAGTATGCCATCTCTGTAAGAAAGAGGTAAGTTTTGCAGTAGATACTCCATAAAAAATCGCACTTGAATGTTGAAATTTTTTATCAGAAAATCGTGTTAGGACTTGTACAAGAAAGAATAATGTCTACCAGCTTGTGAAGGGACAGCGATGGAATCGTTGACAATACAGGACGTGGTTAGTCGGTCCTCAATATTGCTACTTGCATTCATTGGAGTTCTTAACTGTCATACAAATTTGGAATAAGTTGGATTAATCCAGCATTTCACGTGTAAAAAATGACCTTAACTTCACGCGTAGGGTATCTCATACCCAAGGGTGTTTTTATTCAATTTTTGCCGTAAAATTAGCATACAAAGGTTACAGAGGAAGAAAAGTAGTAAATACAATATATTTATTATACTTTTCACACGTAAATTTAGTTTTTTCTGTATTAGGGCATTCAGTACATTGTTTATGCACTAATTTAGTCTTCGTCGCGAATGATTGTGATGATTTTACTGGGTTTAAAAGAAGCATTGTTTGCTGGTTTTTACTTTTGTGACGGTCTCACACGTCTTTTCTGTAACATAACCTCTGGGTTCTTTAACGGCCAAGATTAATGGCAACTCTTTTCCAACCAAAATCCAAGAAGGGAAATACGATTATGAAAGGCAAATAAGATAGCTTTTAAAAGAACAGAAGTTTCAGTAAGCAGTATGGCAATTTAGGGAAAGTTATGTTTGGAAGAGATACGAGTGTGAATTGACGGCCTATAGTAAAGTTACCAAGATATCGAGCCATTGTTACAAGGTGCATACCATTGCACGCGCGCCCAGGTGTTTCTGTACCATGATAGAATCTTAGTTTGGATTAAGGTAGGACTGATTATTTGATATTAAGAAGTGTAATATTATCGTAATTGAAAGTAGGCGGATAATATAATTATTTAGATAAAGTGGTCTAAATTACGCGATTCGATTTAAATATCGCTGTGTGTGTTTGGTTTATTAGATTCTCACTTATATAAATTTATCTAAATTATCAGAAGTTTAAGTTATATGCTTAATAAAGTCATATTAAGGATTTTAAAATGTCTATTCATTTTGAGAATCCCACACCTCTAATTCACTCTGACAATCAAAGATATGGTCACCATAGAGTGACCATATCACACATTCTTCTGTTAATCAAAATCCAAAACACTTCAGAAATCACTGTTTGGTTCGATGTTTAGTAAGTAGTTAAGTGACTACTTAACAAAATAATTTGAGCAATTATTGTCTCAACGTTCAACAACATAAAAAATATTGTCATAAGCTAACGATTATATGATGTGGTCATTTTATCAAGGACGATAATTAATCCCTTAGTTAAATTATCTGGATAGATTTCAGTAGAGGAATCATTCTTACCATTATGCACTTCATTATTCGATTCTTCCTCATCATCACCGCAAACAGACTTTCTTCATCCAAAAACACCGTTGTACTATATCTATTAAATTCTGCATCTGTTAAATTACTTAAATATCACATTTCTTCATCATAACTCAGTGCTTCTCAATGTTTCAATATTCGCGACCCAATATTCACAATCATAATTTTCAACGCGCCCCCCTCATACAATAACAATGAATTGGATTTAATATAACACTTGGATGCTAAGACTACAATACGACTTTAATCTCTAAAGTGCCACCGGTTTATATAAACCTGCTCAGCCAAAGCATTAATTTCCCCTAACGTAAATATACGTCTTTCCAAAGTATGATCTTCTCTGAGCACTGTCCTACAATTTTTCCGAAGGTTTTGGAATGCAGTAAAATGACCTAGACAATGTTTCCGAAGGATTTACTTATTCCAGATTATTTCCTTCTTTATTCCTTTCCTCACCCAATACATCTTATACGCGCGCCTACGTGGAAAACGATTGACACTGGAAAGCTAATAGTGTAACTTTTATTTGGCAGTTAATGGATTTATTATAAGCCGTACGAATTATCAAGATGTGTGTTACTTTTTGTATATAATTTTATGTATGACAATCCCATGGGGTCACTGGTAATTATTAAACTTGTTCTTAAATTAGTATTGTTAAATTAATTATAAAATACATTGTGTGTAGCACTGATACATTTATAAGTGTAATATATCAGTGTAAATGTGTATTTTATTTTTTATAATGTCAATGCATTTTGTTTGCTTACCTTCAGTGAATTAATTTTTATAAATAATTTTCTGTTTTCGATTTTTAAATATGCTCGGGCCACCCTCGTAGAGTTGTTACGCCCCCAAGGGGTTCGTGCCCCACAGTTTGGTTAACGCTGCTATAACTACAATAATACGCCAATGCATAAAGAAATGTTTAAGCCGCGCCCAGGCATTTAGAACTGTAACGGTGATTCACGCGCTGGGTATGACATATTCGAAGAGGCAGTCTCCAAAAATATACATTTAGAATTCACCTACAAGCTAAGGTTCCTCAAAAGATATGACTTTAAAGTCAGCTACACGAGAAACTATTCATTTTTCGAAAAAGGTTTAGGTGGAATTCTGAAAAAGTTAGGCAATAGATATGGCATACCCTGAGCGTGAATTTCTGGCTTAAAAGAGTCATACTGTATGCAAGGCATCTCATCAGCATCCCTCCACTAAAGCCTTAGTGGGCAGACAAGTTGCCAAACCAGCCTTGCTGGACCATACACTACATCACATATCCGCACACTTTCAAAACGTTGTTTTCTTCAAAATTTTTGATTTAAAAATTATTTACTTTATTTTCTAAGGCGTATAAATCTTATGTTTTTGCATTTTTTATAGCTTCAGTGTGCATTTTATTCTTTAGCTAGATTCGGAAACCGTAAGTAAAAGTTCGCATTCCGTAATTTAAAAATGGTATTTTCTTACATTTTTACTTTTAAAAGTATCACTTAAATATGCAATAATATGAATAATATGAATAATTCATATTCTCAAAATGTTTGAAAATGTGATTGTTAACAGGATTTTTTATTAATAATTTTTTCATAATTTGGTAGGAAATGAGTTATTTTTTGTTTACATTTATTTTTGATTGCCCTGTTTCTTATAAGTTTACTTTTAATCCTTGTTATTGATGAAGACTTTTATCATTTTCATTTAAGATTGGTAATTCGAAACATAGAATCAGAGATAGGAGAATACATCAATTTCGTAGTAAAAGCTATACAAATAAATTTTCCAAAAGTAGCAGTGTATAATCTACCCGCGCCATTGCTTCCAATATCAAAATTTCTGCTGCTTCTGATGATGAAGAGATGTCATATTATGAAAATATATTCGTAACTCTGATAATAGATTAATTAATATTAAAACCTTCTTAAGTTTGCTATTGTTATTTTATTGGCTGAAACTCTTCCAAGATGCAAATGATTGTTTCAAAAGGAAATAATAGAATTATCTGCTACTTATATATACAGAAAATAATATATATATATATATATATATTAAAAATTATTGAAAGTTTAAAATACAAAAAATAAGTAATAATTATATTCTAAATAACTTATTTGAATATTCTGGAAAGTTTAAAAAGCCAATGAAAAACAATTGCGATATCGTGCAGATTTAAAAATTGTTAAAGTGTTTGACTCGTTAAAAAATTCATTTTAAATTATTTTGTGTCCATGCTAAGAACTTTGTTCATTCTGTTTTTATTTAGTTGATTAATCAGTTAACTATTCCCAATAATTTAAAGAAATAACTTGTATCGCTTAACGTTAATCGTGCTAAAGAACGCTATACAATTGCTTGAAAAACTAATTATTCATTTTGCTTGTAATTTATTTGCTTGTAAATATTTCCTTCTTGTTTTACTTTAGTGTGATTTGTTTTTGTAGAGTCGTTTGAAATCGTACTAATTGAACAATTTATTTTTATCATTGAGTAGTAATCAAGTATTTATTGAGATATACTAAATTCTTGACTTAAAATGAAAGACTTAAAATAAATTCGATTTCAACAACCATTATCGTCCACTGCATGCAAATAACAGTGCCTCAAAACTTCCTTAATATTCTTCTTTTAACATTTTATTGATATAAAAAGAATGACAAATGAAGAATTACTTATGTACTTAAGAGAGCCTGACTTACTATTTCAGATAACGTACATTAATACATTTTTACACCAAAATAGCAGGTTTTCTTTGTTCATTTCTTAGAGTAAAGGACCAAGACTTCTTATGATTTAAAAAACATCTTACAGTAGTCGGATAAATGTAGTGTTGACAAGAGAAACTCTCAACAATTTGCACGCCATACTCTATTCTGAACATACATAAACAAAGAATCATTATGCTATTAGAATATAGCAAGGGGTAGACAAAAAAGAAAAACAAAAATGAAAAATGGCTTTTCGGCACGCGATATTGCAATACCGTTAACTTTTCAAGACGAAAGTAGATAAAAAATACACATAAGGAAATTATGTTTTTGGAGCAGAGGGAGAAAAAAAAATATCAGCTTCATTTTTCTGGTTAGAATTCTCAGAAGAATTAACTAATTCAGTTGAGTGAGGTGTTTTAATGAAAAATTACTCAATTTTCTTCATTCGTCGTGGCTTGTTGTATTTTTCATCTACCGTTTTATACGTTTTATCTTAATTTTCATTTCTACTTGTCTCTTCTGCATATATTCTTTTTTCGTGAGATTTATTTCTGAAATAACATTAACCTTCTAATTACGCTGTCTAAAATGAAAATAATGTTGTTTTCCCAGCTTCTCTGTTTTGAAGGATTCAAGAGGCAGAAAACATATATGGATATTTGCTTGACAATTTCGAGCCTACTTATAGAGTACAAAAATATAAGTAATTTAATACTTAAATTTAAATAAGAGAGAACTATGAAGAGAGACTCTAAAAAGTAAGATATTTTATGGAAACAATTCCATTATATTACTGAAATTCACAAGATAATTTCCAATTTTATTCTTGAACACATTACTCTTAACATTTAAATTAATATATTTAAAAAAATTTTTTTTTGCAGTTATACTTTTTGTGTTTTAAAACGATTCCCTTTAACTTGTACCTAACAAAAGTTCTATTAACGTATATTAATTATTCAGACGAAATGTTTATCGAAATTTTATGTTAACTAATCATCTTGGTTCTAGTCCTTCAGTGCGATGAGAGGGAGCAAAGGTAAAATGCCTTTACAAAAAAAAAAAAAAAAAAAGAAAATCCCGGTTTATATTAGAAAAGTTACATGTTAATTACTTTGTTATTATTTAAACTTAAAAAAAGTATATATGGATTTCATTTTCTGCTTCTTATTATATACACATAACTAGAAATTTTATCTTTACGCCAATAAATTTGTGTTTACAGGACAAAAGTAAGCTGTAAATTTTACACTACAGCAGTGTTTGAACGTTTGAGAACATGAGTTCGAGGGGAAATCACTTACGTCTAAGTCAGGGGAGTTAAACACGCCTTGAATAATTTTGCGGCTCGCGGGATTCTTTAGAACTTTACAAAATTGGACTACTTTGTACAATATTTTTTTGTTTAAAGAATTTTTTTTTGTAAAAAATAAATCTCATAACGGTTATTATATTACCACATTGCTTCTGTTACTGCGAGAATCTCTTTTTTTTTTCTAAATTTAAATTTATCAAACATAAATCGTGCTCACACTTAACGCACGAAAATCTGCAACATCAATTACGACACGCAAATACACATGCATTGAGACTGACTTGCAAAAACTAAGTGAAAGAGTTGACAAACAGATATCTCCCTAACTAAATAAATTAAACTTTATTTGATCATTGCATTATAATTATTATACAACCTACATTTGTATACATGACAAACAATGAAACCAATAATAATATATCAGTCTGTTTTGAATTTTCACTCCAACAAATGTTTGTAATGGATCCAAATCTAATATAAAGATATATATTTTTATATTCAGCCCGCAGGATTTCCGAAGTGGCCCGCGAGGTCATTTGGGTTGGTCATCCCTGGTCTAAGTGATCCGTTACCCCAGTATGCCTAGTCACACATTCCTAATTTTTAGACAGGTATTAGCCAGACATCCTGTCGCAACGTTGTCCTTACCATATTGTAGAAGCCAGTTACCTATCGTCACCCTACCCATTTTCCTTAAAGGTAGGATGGTGAGGTGTATGATGAAACTTAGGATAAGCTTGTCAGTTGACTAAGCCGTTAAAACTTGTATACCTTTCCGAAAGAGCCAGTTTCAGCAAGGAATTTGTATTTTTCAGGACAACAATAATCTGCAAATTTTACATTGTAGCAGTGTTTGAATAATTGACAATAAGAGTTGGAAAGGATATCGCTCTAATCTAGATGATCCATTACCACGGTATACCCAGCCGCGTATTCCTATTTTGAGACAGGCACTATATAAGCACAACGTCCCGATGTGGTTCCCACCCTTCCATATTCCTCACACTCTTGCCATCCTACCCGTATTTCATATGAGTAAGATGGCAAGACATATGACGAAAGTTATAGAGCCTTGTCATTTGAGTCCAAGCCATTGGAGTATATAGACCTCTTCTAAAGAGAGGGCTAGTATCTAACAAATTTGTTTCTACGGGTTAATAGTGAACTGTAATTTTTATACGGCAGCAGTTTTTGATTATTTGAGAATGAATGGGAAATTGCTAACTCTAAACCTAAAAAACCTAGATGCGAAAACCTAGATGACCCATTAATACCTTATGCCTACTCACACTTTCCTAATTTTGATTCAAGTATTAGCCAAACACAAAGTCTCAAAGTTGTCCCCACCAGTCTATACTCCAAGTCTGACTGCTGTTGAGTTCTTTAGCTCCATAGGATAAAATTAAGTCTGATAGCATATAATTTCAGAAATGGTTACTTTCTGTTTAAGTAACTTCTACGTTCAGAAAGAATACATTTTTAGCTGCCAACCTCCAAGTTTGATTGGAATTGCAGCAGTACATAGAAGCAAGTAAGTTATATTTTTAAAATGATTAACTCACTACATATTTATACATTTTTAATTTTTTTTTCTTGACATAAGTCTCGATACTTTTTTTCAGAAACCGAATAAATATACGATATAAATATTCGAGTAAACCATTATTTGAATAAATATTACCTTTGCGATTTATTTCAAAGTTTTACAACATTTTCTTAAACATTTCTTAAAGGATTATAGTTTGTAAATCTTGAACAAAGTACCGTAAATAAAAACAACACGAATCTTCTCTCGGCATTTTATGCATAATTCCACATATAAAATTTTAAAGTTAGGATTAAGTTTGCATTGATGTAAGATTTTTAGAATAATTATATATAAATAAATAAAACCCAGTAACATAGGGTATTAGATATGTTTTATAAGCTTTCATAAAACTATTAGGCTTTTAAATTAAAAAAAAACAAGATCTTTGGATATTCTCTAAAAAGGGCTTTTATAAATTGTCCTACAGGAACTGTTCACGTTACACAATAAAATATGACAAAAAAGAATAGTTAAATAATTCTATAAAAGCATATTATATTCCTTTGTTCCTTTTATTTAAGTAAAATTAATGTAGCTTTATATGATGATCAAAATGCTTGAGGAAATATTTTATTTTTCAGATATTATAAAACAACTCTCATATCACTTAATTTCTCATTAACCAATCGTAAAATCTTTTAAGCAGATGTTTTTCATTAAAAATCAGAAGGACAGGAGGAAAAAAAACTATTTCGCTGATGATATGCTCCAAAAAAAGGAGAGAAAAGTTCAAGAAAACTGCCAAAAGGAATAAAGTAATTTGCTGTCAAGCTGAATTCGAAAACACATACACAACAAGAAAATTTAATTTAAACTTCGAAATAAAATAATGAGTGGTTTGAGGGTTTGATTTATGTACCACTCATTTGAGTAAAAATAAACAGAGATTTCCATAAAACTTTGTATTTTTTATTTTTTGTCAATTAAGTTTGAAGCTTTATGGACAGATTGGTAAGTGAAAGTCAATTTTAAAAGCAATGATTTTAAAAAAAAGAAAAGAAAAACAAGTACTTTATAGTTTTAGAAGCATAAAGTCTTGAAAGAATTTTCTGTGTTTTCTGCATTGAAATAATTTCCTTTTTCAATTTCTCTAATTTTCTTTATTATTTCAAAAATCCGAAAAACTTATTCACTTTAAATTAATTTAAACTGAAAGTGAAAATGTTTTACGAAGACGTAATACGATTATTATAAAATACATTGATTTGAATGCTTTAGTGGAAAAAGGGATTAAATATTGCAAACTGATGAATTTCAAGAGTCTCCATTCACGTTTTGTAATGAGGGCACTTAAGAAGAATTAGAAATATAATTTGTACATACGAATGCGATTGCATTAATTTCTCTTCTAACTTAGGCTGCGTAATGCTAAGCTTAAAAAAAAATTTAAAACCTTTATTCTATTGATACTAATTTATTGTGGTTGAATCTTGTTAAACAATCGTTGTAACATGAACTAAAAGACCAATTGCGTACATTTAGATAAAAATAAACTAGATATTAGTTTTGTACCACTTTTGATTAAATTGCATTTTTTTGTCTTGTAAATGCACCAAACCAGTGTTTCTCAAACTGTGGGGCGCGCCCCTCTACGGGGGCGTGATAACTCTACAAGGGGGGATCGAGCATATTAAACAGTCGAGAACTAAAGACTATTTCTTAAGAAAATCATTAATTTACTGAAAGAAAACAAATAAAATATAAATTTACACTTATAAATATATCAGTATTACTCAAAGAATTTTATAATTAATTTCACTGTACTAAATTAAGAAGAAGTTTAATAATTACCAGTGTCCCCACAGGCTTGTCATATATAAAATTAAAAATAAAAATTAACACTTATCTTGATAATTTATACGGTTTATAATTAATCCCTTAAAAGCCGATTAAAAATTACGCGATTCGCTCCCTAATGCCATCGTTTAACACGCGGTGAGCGTATCGGGTGTATTGGGGTAGGGGACAGAAGAAGAATAAATAAGTAAATCCTTCCAAACACTGTCAAGTTCATTTTATTGCATTCCAAAACCTTCGGAATAATTTTTAGGATAGCAATACACACAGAAAAAATCGTACTTAGTAAAGACGTATATATACGCCAGGTTCAATTAACACACTGGCTAAGTGAGACGTTTATATACGCCGGTGGCACTTAAGACTTTAAAGTAGCACTGTAGGATTAGCTTCAAAGTATAGTATTATTCAATTCAATACATTGTTATTGTATGGAGGGGGGGAGGCGCGATGAAAGTAATGATGGAATATTGGGTCGCAAATATTGAAAGTTTGAGAATCACTGTACCAAACCGAACTTTATAGGAAAAAACTCATTTCTTTTTTGTTTAGATACTTTCATAATATAAAGAGTGATTGTTTCTTTTGAAAAGAAATCAGTTTTTTTATAGCGAAGGAAATTAAAAAAATATAATCTGATTATTAGATTCTTTTTTAGAATGAATAAACATGCAAGGCATAAAAATAAATGCAGTGAAATAAGTTTAACGCGAAAACACTTTAGACAAAATATTGGTTAACACGAAATAATACAATAATACAATCCCAGCAAACTATTATATATTTTCATACATTTTTTTCCCTCTGAACATGAAACTAAAATCATTTAACACGAAAAGATTTTCCTTTTGGAGAAGGAGAATATTGAATTTGAGCCAAAATTTAATGTAATTTTTGAGAAAGGTTCTATATTATTGGACTGTCTTTCTTTATCATCGTAAGAATTCATTCCAGTAGATGGTGATAATTATCCCCAACGATGGCAGACATTTTGGAGTTTGAACAAAGCTCAATATGTATCATTAATGCAGATTCTGACAACTAAAATGAAAGGTGAGGAGGATAGAACTCGGTACCGTCTAATTCGTAAGTGCCTAACATACCACTAGACAGAAGTGATCCCCTCTGACCGGAGGCTAATACTGGCTTATGTAATTATCCGCTTGAATACTCCCCCACCAGTGAGTCGGTGGATAGACAAACGAACGATATAGTTGCTATAGCGAGCGTGTGAATTGTTGCGTCAAGTGGTTCTGACGGCTTTGGTTGCCAAGTCAAGTGGGTCTGATGGCTTTGGTTGCTGCATCAAGTGGGTCTGATGGCTTTTGGTTGCTGCGTTGAGTGGATCTTATGACTTTTGAGGCATATAGATGGCGCCACGACAGCTGCGCGAATGTTGCGTTTTTCTTAGTTCATTGTCCAGTCACCAATGAGGAGGATAGAACTCGGTACCTTCTGATTCATAAGCACGTAACATACCACTAAAAAAAATGTGATCATCTCTGTCTGGAGGCTGTTACTGGCTTATGCAATTATCCACTTCTAAGGAATAATGCAGCTTCTGTTCCCAATGAGGAACATCATGAAAAGTATGCGTAATTATATAGACGAACATTCCAATGGTGAAAAGAATAAGAAAATGAACGACATCGAGCTATTTGATACTAAAAAGATAATAAAAGAAAAAAATTCCAGATTATTTTCTAAAAACTCAATAAATGTTTTGTTTTTCTAAAAACGTGAGAAAATTTTGTTTTAAATTTTCTTTCCTGTGAGTTTTCTTGTTTCATTTATTTTTGATCTATACAAACATATATACATATCTATGTAAGTAAAATGTACTGTAATAAATTCAGTTTTATTCAATATGTAATTTTTTTCCAATATCCTTTAACACGGAAAATTATTTCAGTCCCTTTACTTTGTTGTTAAACGATTTTCACTGTATAACACAAGCGATTTCTAAATAATAGGTATTCCAAAAGGGTGTAGCACTGATATTAAGTCATCTTAACTGTACAATGTTACAGTCTCAATACAAGTTGTTCAGTTATAACCAACTCACATCAGCTTCAAACTTTTTACAGATATATAAGTTTTTTTCTTTGTTGGGTACCCTACGGCAGGGATGGCGAAACATTGGCACGCGTGCCATTGATGGCACGTGGCACAATAATTTGGGCACACCACCAATCAAAACGATCAAGCGAGATTGATTCTTTAATCAAGAAATTTTCATTGAGATTTTCTCAGTTCAAAGAATTATCAGAAACGCACAAGTTTATTATATACCTTGATGTGACATCATTTGATAAACTGAACTTGACCCAATTCGACGTTGGAAACAGAAGAATTTTAAATGAAACTTATTGTTTTTTAGTCTAGTTCAATATGGATTCAAAAATTTATTGAAGCAAGAAAAAAGTTAGAATTGATTAGAACAGAAAGATTAACAAACAATGTAAGTAAAAATGCCAGTAACGAAATTTTGAAAACATTAAATTCGATTCCAGACACGTTTAACTGTTTGAAGAAGCAACCTTTAATGCTATTTTAGACTTATTTTCATTAACAAGCCATTATTTTCAGAGATGATTAACATTAAAGACTCGCTTAGAAACCATTTGGTAAATGACTCCAATTCAGCATGCATTATACTGAAAGTAACACATCTTACCCAATCCTAATATAATTTATTTGTCATCTAATCTGCAACAGCAGAAGTCACAATAATGTTACTTTATATAATTTGAATTACACGTTTAACTAAAACATTTAGTAATATAAAATACGAAATGTATTTTTCTGCAGTAAATGAAGAGTTTTGTGTTAGAATTTAGTTTTGTTATTTTCCCAAAATCACAAGTCAAAATTATAACGGCACGTGTATACATCATTTAGTATTTCTTTAGAACAAATGGCATGTTGGTCCATAAACGTTCGCCACCTCTGCCCTACGGGTTTTTACTTGATTTTAGTTTTCCCTTAAGTTCGTGATATGATCTTAAGTGAACCATCATGAACTGTCCCTTAAGTTCATGAACTGAACTTAAGGGAAACGCATCAAATCATTAGAATAACACTAACTACATGAGTGTTTTCTACAGTCCAAATACTGCTATGACATGTTTACACACCAAATGAGCTAAAAAGGAAGAATTTAAAAATTCATTTAAAAATAAATTTTTGCAATGTGAATATTTCATAATTTTCAGTAAAAAGGTATTTCTAATGACGTCTCACTTACAATTTAAGGAGTAGATATACCCATTAATGGGATCTGTTGAGAGCGCAAAAAACAAACAAAAGCTTAAAAGATAAAAAGTGACATACAAAATTTCTCATTTTAAAAAATTCTTAAGTAACTCAAAAAACTTTGTAATCAATTAATATATTTTTAAATATTTACAATATCATTAAATATCGAAAAATATAAAATAAATGAAATTGTATAATGATGTCATAAGTTGAAAACATATTGGGAAAGAAATTATTATATATTCTTGGACATTTGTCACCTTATATAATATTGATTCGTTTCAGATAAGTACCTAACTATGATTATTAATATGTGTCAAAAAAGAGCTTTGGGTTTAATAATCCATTAAAAAGTAAAATAAATAAATAAATAAAAAAGCAAGGATTTTCTTTTCGTGACTAACCCGTGAAAGAAAACACATTTATTAACTTATGAATGTGACAATCTATAAAAGCAAAATCATAAAATGTTTGTCTACTGTTTAATTTCCAGATAAATTGTAGTTTATATTCTTAAAGTTAGTGTTCCTATGTTCAGTTTAGTGATACAAAAAATACAAAAAAAGTGAATGAATATTCATATAATGAGAACATTTAAACATTTTAGTTTTACATGAGTGTTAAAGTATATATTTACAGTTAACAATATATATATACATATATAAGTTAAAATCTTATATTAAATGTTTTTAAAAAAATGCATTTAGTAAAAATTATTTTTAAAAATAAAATTTCCCGGGTTTAATATGTACTAATACAGTCTGACCTCTGTTTAACGAAGTCGCTAAATCCCGAAAAAAAGTTCGTTATATGGAGAATTCATTATATAGAGATATATCTTTCCATATGCTTTATAAATCACGTAAAATAAATTTTAAATTCATGAACACTATACATTAAAAAAGTAATTATTCATACAATTTTGTAAATTAATATTTACGTATTTTATATATCTACCCATCAAAAAAGAGAAAGGAAGTAAGAAGAACTGCAAGGAAAACAAGAAAAATGTTGAGGAATATACTGCATTTTCAACACTAAGGAAGTAATTTTTTTAAGGACATCTTCTAATTTAAAGCATACAAGTAATTTTAAACATACATTATTTTATACTTAGAAATTCTAAACATACAATATCGCACATGTGTCCTTAAATTTCATTACTCTTAAAATATGTTAAATTTGTTTGAGTGTTTTGTTTGAAAAATGCTTTATTACATAATATATACGCCTCACATCTTTTCAATGAACCGAAACCGTCTTTGTGACCACCATAAAATGTGTTAAAAGAGAGAATAACTTGAAATTTCTAGAAATACTTAAAATATAGAGAGAGAAAAAATTGAACCACTAGAGAAAATGTTCGTTATATAGAAAATGCACTTCGCTATTGGGAGGTTATTTTGCGAAGAAAATCCTGAACTGTTTTCTTGGTTCTACGAAAAATTTCACTACATAGAAAAATTCGCAATATAGAGGTTCGTTATATGGAGGTTCGTAAGGATATTTTATTCACTGTTTTTTTTCTTTTATTCATGAAAGAAACTATTTAAGGCAACGTTTCTTAAAATCTCGATCTCCACGTCTCCCTCTGTCTATCAGGCTGACATCGTGGACCCCAAAATTTTGGCACACCTCTCCCTGACTCCTAACATATGGTTGAGTGATTTAAAGGTTCATAATAACCAACTTTTTTGACACTTTTCTTTTTTACTTTAAGGTATCCAACTGCTTGCGTCAACTTTTTTTGAAAAAATGGAGATATGGGGATTTTTTTCTTTGTGATTTTTAGATTTATTTAGTATATTTTAAGGAAAAATTCTAAAATTGGAAAAAAAAAAACTATAGCTATTAAAATGGAAAAAAACTGGTGAAAATTTACAAAAAATTACATAAACGGGGCCAGATGTGTACAAAAATCTTGTGAACAAATTCTCGATTTTTCAATTTTGATGTGTTTCTTTGTTATTCATGTTTGAAATGACCTTCAGGATAAGATATATTTTAATTTTTACAAAACCCAGAGTACTTTACTTTAGTGAATATATGAAATTGCTTAAAAAACAGTGATTATATTCACATAAAGGATTGTAAATTTTGAAATAAAACAGTGATTGATAAATCTGAAGGTCAAAACACTTATATTGCTGTACAAAACAAACACAAAAAATCTCAGCAAATTTTTTTCATAACTTTTTCAGCAATCGCTGTCCCGGTTTGAGTTTTCCGAAAAAAAATATTTCGAGTAAAACGCATTTTAAAGTTTGGCATCGTGTAAAGTTATGGCATCTGCTTTTACTAAAAGACGTGTAGCTTTTGTTCTAGTGAATGGAAAATAAAAGTTTTGGTATTTTTATAAAGCTATATTAAGATGACCTTTAAAATAAAATCATAAAAAAAGTTGTAAATTTTGAAAAAAACAACAACATGATTTTAGGGCAGTCGGATACCTTAAGAAAACAGAAAACATTGCATTATATCCTTTCAGTCTATAAAAGAGGAAAATATTAACATTCAATGAGACACTGTCCTTACTACCTAGTAAAACGCTGAATATCCCTGCTAGTCCATTTACCACAGCGTGGTAAGAACCACGGATTTAAGAGATTCAAATGAAGTTGTTGCTTTGTATAAGGAATACAATAAAATGTCTTTTTTAGATAGTATAGAATTGAAAAGTCTATATTCCTTTTATATTAACTATTACTAATTAATAACGGCAAAAAGAAAAATCTGAAAACAATTCTTCGACGCTACTTAAAAATCCGGAATAATTACAATCAAACGTCAGTGTTGGAACTTATAGCATATATTTATTTCCATTTATATAATCCTCACTCTTTATATTTAGGAATTCTTAATTAAAACAATTTTGCCGTGTAACACATGAAATTCATGTACAATTACTTTTGCACTCAATTCAAAAATTTAATTAATTTTAATTAAATTATTTAATTAATTCTGAAATTTTTAAATATATAAATTAAACTTTTAATTTAGAGTCAATGGCACTATTTTGTAATGAAATTCTTGCATTATACTAAAACTGACAGTTAATTTTTGGAGATTACTTATATTTTAATTAAAATTTTGTGAATATCTCTTTATCCCAGATTTCTTACACTCACAAAAAAAAAAAAAAAAGCTCAGCTTTAAAGCTCAGATTTTCACTGTGTTAATTTTAATGCCTTTTAAATTAAATTAGACACACATATAAATACGTAAAATTATATTTGTGAAATCTCAATCATAGAATTTTGAAATACAAGTTAGATATGTTTATTTTAAATTAATTTTTATTTCTCAATGTAAAACTCTACTTGATCGAATACTATCTGTACTTTGTGCATTATTATCTTTTCATGGTGATGGAAAGGACTTTCGTGTATAGAAACTTTACATATAATAAAATTTTAATGTATATCTTATAAATGAATTCCTTAATTAAAATTTTAGCATTTTATTAGTGTTCCTTCCTAGTGTTTATCGCAACTTTCAATAATGAAATCTTTGTGGTGAGAAATACTTAACTATTCTTACTGTAAGTATTTTTTAGAGAAACAATATTTCTTAGAATTGATCAAATTTCATATTAAATTAATTTTTAATGAATGAATGTAGCATAAACTTAGCTTAAAGATAACCAATCTCTTAATCATGCAGGTGATCTAATAAAACTCAGAGCGCAATAGTAATTTACAAGCTACAACACATAAATATTTACAATAAAGTGTAAGATAAAAGCAATGTATTTAATAGTAATGTATTATAGTAACATTTTGAATTCAATTATCCTGACCTTTTTAATTATGGAAATATTTTCTTCTTAAGGTATTCGACTACGTTCGGAACCGTGATTCTGCAAAAGCGTATAAATGGATAATATTTATGATATTTAGTGTCACTTAGATTAGAAAATGTATATAAAATGGTTTTAAGGAGAGTATTACAATAAAAAAGTATTTAAGTACAATATTTTGACAAAAAATGAACACAGAATGACCCATTTTCAAAATATTCTCCTTTTGTGAAAAATGCTTCTACTATAATAATATTTCGCCTGTATATAGCTCAGACCTCTGTACAGAGGCTCAATTTAGACTTTTCGAAATACATAACTTAGATGCGTGTTTATCCATGTTTTACGATAACAGAGGGGAGAAATTTTAAGAAAAAAACTCCGATAATTATTTCAATTGGTTGTAACTCTGAAAATAATGTGAACTTTTCAAAAATCATAGTTGAGCCTCTGTACAGAGGTCTTAGCTATATAGAGGTAAAATATTATAATAGAAGCATTTTTATGAAAGGAGAACAGTTTGAAATAAAGGTTATTGTAAGTTCATTTTTTGCCGAAATATTGTATTTAAATCATTTTTTTTTTGTCAAAATGTCCTTAACACAATTTTATACATGTATTCTAATCTAAGTGACACGAAATATCATGAAAATTATCCATTTATGCGCTTTTTCAAAATCATGGTACCGAACGTAGTTGTGGATACCTTAATAAAATAAGATATAACAGTTCTTTTTTTATAAAACATAAAGTTTACACTTCCACATCAAATAAGTTTCTTGAAGGCTGAACTGTTTGTTCAATTGGAAATGTTAATATCTGGCAAAGATGTTTATATTTGCACATAGGTAATAGTATATTTTCTTACAATAGCAATAGGTCTTCTGGAACTTTACTTATAGTTTTGCAATAACGTATGATTTTATAAGAATATAGCTTTGTTTACCGATCTATAATGAATTTATAAATAAATAACTTAGAACGATGTTTTTGAGCAGCGTTTGTGTACGGTTCATAGATCATTTATTGAATACCAGTACTATGTTGTAAGCATCTTTTCTTTTGAAATTTCTATACATCACATATAATTTGAGTTTCCATGACCATTCAATAACAAAACCTTTTCTGTCTGTCGAACACACACAAAAAATTCTGTATATAGAATTTTTCCTATACTAGTTGGATAACTTGTCTGAAGTTTTGGCATGCTTGAAAATTTCTTCTATGTCTGCTGATCCTACTCATTTTTATTCCATATTCAAAAAAAATATATTGTGTGTAATATATTGTGGTATCTCTTAAACGTACAGATAATATTCTTAACACGAACTTTACAGACTTTTCAGGAATACAAATATTTGTATAATGGAATATCCTCTAAGCAAAAAATATATTTTCTGGGTATTTCCATTAAGTTATACAATAGATTTCAAGTCCTTTTTTTATAAATACTTTAGGACAAAACCTAATAATATTTACCCATATTTTTATTTTTCTTTAAAAGCACAGCAATAAACAATACAGTTAGAAATAAAGCATCGTAATCGCGTAAAGCATTGCATAATTGTATCAACATAAAAAAATTGAATTTTTCAAGTCTTCGGTTTCAAGGAATATTTTGTGTCCTTTAAAACTGCTCGCAACACATATTTGAAATAGATTTCTAATGAATAAACTAAACAGTTTTTGAATTATATTTCTATTAAAGATAATGGAATTTAATAATTTCTAATTATCGTTCGGAAAAATTCAGTATTCAAGTATCAATTTGTCAATCAATAAACGATATATCCGTGTTTGGATAAAAAATATCGCATGAAGTAGCCAAAAATAAATTTTAAAAATAAAATTAAATAAATAATTAGGAAAATTATTTGAAAAAAATGCCTAGAAAGTTCATATTTCATAGTATTTTGACGTTATTAGAAGCATAAGATCTTTGATGGAAAAACGAAAGTACTTAACCCGAAAAAATATTCAAATTGTAAACAATTTTTTAAAAAAGTTATTACATAAAATCAGCCGTATTAGTTTCAAATTTCCTGCTATCAAACATTTAAATGCTATTAGAGTTAAAACTAAATTTATAAAAAAAAATTATTTTGATAAATTTAAGAACTTTCCAAGAAAAAAGATATGATCATCTTAACAGTTTGAATTCAAAAACTTAATTTATTTTTCGTTTAATCTTTAAAATGATATTTCATGCCATTGATAAATATTTTATGTACACCAATAATCTGTCTTACACGCTGTCAAATGCTTCAACTCTCCTTTGATCTCAACAACTTTTGAGAAACGGCTTTCAATTCTAAAGATACCGCATATCTTTTCACTTCTTCAGAGGAAATAATTTCTGCTACATTTCCACTTGTGGATGTGAAGATAACAGGAAAAAGAGGAAGGGGGAAAAACGAAGGGAAACATGAGGAGGAAAAATAAATTCTGCGAGGAAAATATTTCTTTATCGCCTTCGTGAAGTTGTGTTCAATGCGATATTTTCAACACGACACGCCATCTCAAGAAGCTGACATTAACGAAGGAAAAAAGCGTAAACTTTACAAAACACCTCTATTATTTCCAGACCATCTTAACATAATGAATAGAGACGATCCCTCGGTTGAAAAAAGAGTTGTTTTGAACGCACTTTCGATGGAACTTTTAAATCTTTAAAAGGACAAGAAAAAACATTTAGTTCTAATGATACTGGTATTGCAAATGGATTTTAGTTGTATTTTTCTTCGTGTGATTATTTGTTTTATCTTCTTGTTTTAAATTTAGCTATAAGATTTGTGTGAATTATCTTCTATTGAGACAGATTTAATTCATATCACATTAAATACGTGATGAATGTATGTTTTCTCTTTACATCTAATATTTATTATATTTATTCGAATTATTTTGAATTTTTTCTTTAAACAGAAATTTATATTTATCTAAAAGCAATTAATTCCGGAAGAAATAGCAAATGCTGTATTGTTTTAATAATTGAAACTACGATGTATAAAATTGCGTACTTAATAAATAAAACAAATTATTCTAAATTTTTAAAAGAAAACGCTTAAATTTTTAAAGCTACAAATTTCATCTACAAGATTATAAGTTGTTTCATTACTAAAATATATAATTAATTTTTGGTTCTTTTTTTTTAATAAAAAGCTGTTATCACACACATACATTATCGATAACTCGTTAGGTAATAAGTGATTTTTTTTTCTTTGTTAGTCTGACAAACATTAAAAAGTAAAATGAATTTATTAAAATAGATGTTGAGTAAAAATGAATTAGATATTGAAAATTCTATACCTTTTGCAGGATCGTAAATATTGTTATATTCTTCAGTGTTACGAACTTATATAATTTTGAATTTAATTTGATACATTTCAACAATTCACAATGATAAGTTTTTATTAGTCAAAAGCAAAATCAACTGCGGCAGGTGAATTTTATGTGTTGAGCACATTCGTATATCATTTAAAGTAATTTTAATAACAATAATTCTTTCTTTAAATCCATTAATATCATTAATATAATGAAATATGTACATTTCTTTTTAATATAAATAAATAAATAAATTTTCTCCATTATAGCTTTATCACAAAATAATTTTATTTCAAATGGAGTATGAAGTACAAAGTTATGTATTGTTTGCAGACAATGAATATAAATTAAAGGATTCATTAACTAACTAATTTACATAAAAATCATCCTTTCACATAGTTACATTTTTAAGGTTATAAATGAACTTAAAATTTTTAATTATAATTTTCAATATTGTGTAGAATTATAATCATTTACATTAATTTTGAAAAAAAGCAAATTTATAGTTAGATCTGCTTAAAAACTTATGTTTAGCAGATGTTAATAAAATTTTTTCTATAGGAATTTTTAAATTATTATTAAAATATAAATTTTTATACTTTATTGTACCTAACTCTATCCGTAGCAATAAATATACTTTTATACAATTTGTAGTTAAAAATGTTTTTTTTTTTTTTTTTTTTCCATTTTAAGGTAAATATCGAATGCATTGTCTCGCAACAATTAAACAACACATTAATCATAAGTTTACATATTTATTTTAAATTTCGTTTCAAAAATGTTCTTATAGAACAATTGTATAGTGTCTTTTCTAAAGTTGCTTTGAACATTTTAAAATTAGTTCTTCATATTTTTCATCTCTGAGTATTTCAATTGAGTTATTGTCGTGGTGTGAGCCTTAATTAAAAATATTAAAAGCATAAATGAATTCCATCTCCCGATTACTGAATCATATGGTATTATTAAATGTTAAAGATAAATTTTTTATAAGTATTAGGGAGTGTAAATAAATTGTTAACAGTGGCAAAATTCTAAAGAGATGTAAAATTAGACGATATTTTTAGACGACAAACTATATATTTTTACACATAGACAATTACATTAACTTAATCGGTTGTTTGGCAAAATAAATTGTAATAACTATGTTTGTACATTATATATATATATATATATATATATACACACATTTTAAGTATAACACATAACTAAAAAGGGTATTTAATTGATCTGGACAGAAGTGGTAAAACCACTTATACTTCACTTGGCGTCATTTTTATCTTAGCGAAAGACGTATAGATTGCTCTCTGAATAAAACTGCTTTGAAAAAAAGCTTGGTGTTGACTTGAAACATTCCATTTACTTCTATATATATATATAAATATATGTATATATAACGGAGCTCAGTGTTAGAACAGCTAATGAGGGTCAAGGCCTATTGTGTGCACGTCTTAGTATACGTGACCTTAGACGCTGGGGTGCATGTGCACATGTTTCGGTCAAGTGGTCAGTCTGACGCGAACCCCCTCCCCCCGTGTTCAGTTCCTAAGCTAGGGACTGAAGTGAGTCACTGAAGGGATGAAAGACTTAGTCGATTTTGCCCAGCCCATGATTTGAAACCTCGAACTGTGGGGTGATTATACATATATATATATATATATATATATATATATATATATATATATATTAGATAGTGAACATAACAAGAAATAACGTAATAAAAATATAAAAGCAAAACATGAAGATCGAAAAAATAAAAAAAAGGAACTATAAAAATTACAAAAAGGGAACTATAAAAATGAACCTAGCGAGTCAGAAGGCAATTTCGGACTTAGGACCGAATAAGTGGGGTTAAACTAGTTTGAAGGCGCCAACTTCCCCCTTTGCAACTCGGTAGGAAAAACCAAATAAAATAAACAAAAATTCAAAGTATATAAAAAAATTCAAAGTATATAAAAAAAAATTTCAAAGTATACAAAAACTCACAGAGAGTATGATAAAACCACTGATTAATATTCTGATGCAAAAAATTCTCCCCAATTTCTTAAAGCAGAAAAATCCTAAAACAATTACGAAAAAAAAAATTATTAAACGAAATTTTCCTACTTACAGATCTTTTTCCAAGAGAATCAAGAGTCTTGGGTATCTTTGAACGTATCTTTTGAACTACCTTTTACCCTAAGCAGCATAGATAGATACCAAGTGAGATGACAATCAAGTTTGATAGGCTTTGAATTGGTTGATTGTAAAAAATGTAAATTTGCTAGGCTCTAATTTGGTTGGTTATCAAAAATGTGTTAGATGTTCAAGATGTGTGTGGAAAAGATGTAAACTGTGATATGAGTGTTATGATATGATCTTCACAGCAAGACCACTAACATGCTGACTTTGAAATTCTATTGTTGTGTGGCTGTATATATATATATCAGTGTTTGTGTGTGATATAAGAATTTTACTATCCTTAGAATATTTAGTTTACATAATCTGCATCTCATGGACATTGGATGTTTTAAAATAATTTGTTATATTTCCAAAGAACATTTGTTACAAATATGTGTTAATCACATTTGTGCAAGAAACTTGAAGTTATATATAACAGAGGTCGCCAAAGTGGTGGTCCGTTGATTTTTAGGGGTCCGCGAAAAAATTTCGCTGGTCCCCAGAAAAATGTGTGAAGTATACTTACTCATCACGTTAAGTTATGTTTTAAGATGCATTGTGAAACATAATTCAATGTATAACATTACGTGGAAAGTTATAAAAATGCTACTTCATAGAAGAATGCCCCGCTAAATAAGCTGCACTTACAGGGTAATATGTAGATAATAGATTCGTTTGCAGCGAAAATTCAGGATAAAAATTTAAGCATAGATCTTAAAGCCTCATCGAATTATTGTCCGACGAAACTCTCGAATTAACCTTTCATTCATCCTTATCAAGACCTCAGTTTTGGCCTTCCATATCCTTTTCTTAGTGAACAGACAATGAAAATTCTGATTTAATTCTTCACAACTTATTTATATGTGAAAGGCCTTTTCATCTGTCTTCCATCAAAACACGATACCGACCTCAGCTTGAAATAAATGTAGCACTTCGTCTTGCAGTAACAACATTGTTTCCAAATATCCATAATTTTATTTCAAGTAAGCTGGAACATTGATCACATTAGGAATATATAATGCTTATAGTTTGATAAATAATTTTTAATTGTTTTATTTTGATAGTTTTTGTTCATTTATTTTTTATAATGGATTTTTAATACAGCTTTCAGAATTTTTTTTTACAATTAACAGTTTCATTTTATTAACTAAGTACATTTTATTGTGTGTGTGTGTGTTCTTAGATCATAATTTTTTTTTTATAAACATATTTAACACTTAGAAAAGCCTATTAGTGGTCAGAGGGATTTAAATTAAAAATTTATTGGTCCGTGAGGTCAAAATTTTAGCGACCGCTGATATATAACATCTGAATTTGTATAAATTTGTTGTAGATTACGCATGATAAATCATTTCTTTTCCCAATATAAACAGTTTTGAAAATATCAATTGCTCGTGTGTAACAGTGTCATTAAAATCATTTTGTGGCAAACAAATATTATAACATAGTAAATTGGATTATTTTTTTCTCATTCTCTTAACTTTTTTGCACTAAATATATTCTCAAGTTATTTATTTTTTTCCTCATTTTTTCTTAAGCTCTATCACATGAAAAATAAGCATTTAATCAAATATATTATTCTCCATGTAAAATACTTTTCGTTATTATATTTCTAGTAACTATTGTACAATTGGCTTAGCAAGTAAGTCATTACATTTTGGTAAGCAATACTCGGGCTTGAAATATTCAATTTATAACTATAACACTTTTGGGGTGCAATCATCATTATTAAGTTCTATCATATTAAAAATAAGCATTTAATAAAAAAATATATATAATTCTCCATATAAAATACTTTTCGTTATTATATTTCAAGTAACTATTGTAAAATTGGCTTAGCAAGAAAGTCATTGCATTTTGGTAAGCAATACTTGGGCTTGAAATATTCAATTTATTACTATAACACTTTTGGGGTGCAATCATCATTATAATACTTATCTTTGATTCACCACCTGCACATTTGAATATTAATATCATGTATCCTCTGGCTCCTATTATTAATAGATCTAAGTGGTGAGAAAAATGCGTTAATGACATAAATTCATCACACCTGGAATTGAACTTTCCGCTAATATAGCCACTAATTATCCTCCTCTGGGATATTTGCAAAGTCAGTTTGGGAGAGCGAGAAAATGTGTAGCTCATTTTTCCAAAACAACTGTGTATTTATTCCTTTCTCTTACCAGCTGACTATTTTCCCTGTTTGCTTATGCCTTTCTTTTTTTATTCGATTAAAGCTTATTTGTTGCTTTTTGAGACATCTTGTTAACATATGCAACTCTGGTGTCTGAAGGATAGCTTTCATAGATCAGGAATGGAAAAAGAAGTGATTTTTTTACAATATTACTACACATATTTTGTCCCCATTTTTGTGTGATTTTTTAGTATTGAATTTGCTATAGTAGCCATTTTTCTTTTTAAAATGAAAATGAAAAGTAAAGGAAGATTTTCCAAGCTGGTTTTAAGGCAACTGATGTTATTGAAAACGTATATAGTGTCAATTAAATTAGAATGTACGTACAAAATTGATTTAGAATTTCATTACAAGAAAAATATATTTAAATGCAATTTTTTAGTAAAAAATTATAAAAGAATGCTATACTGTCAAAGCATTCTCCTTTTATGATAAAAGCTTTTATAATGATAATATATTGACAGTATATTGCTAGAACTTCTTTGCGGAGCAAGAACTAAGAGTTGTTATAAGTAACATTATTTTCAGAATTACGATCGATTCAAATAAGATTCGTTGTTTTTTGTTAAAATTTCTCCATTCTGATGTACTGAAATATGAATAAATTCATATCTAAGTTATATGTATTTCAAAATCCTTCTTCAGGCTCTATACAAAAGTCTAATCTACATATAAGCAAAATATTAATATCAAAGAAGTATTTTTCTTAAAATCGAGGAAGTATGTCATGATGTATATGAGAAATACATATTTTTTATTCCATTTTTAGCTAAGAAATGTCATTCCCAGATCTATTTTAGTATTATTCTTAATGCAATTTTATCTATATATTCTAATTTACACTAAGTGTCAAAATCCCGGTTACGAATGTAGCCGTTAATGAACATATAACACGTATTTATTTTTTTTTGACAGAGTGTGACAATGCTTAGTAATACTTGGTTACATTTTTAGTGTATTATTATATCTATATTGGAGATAAAAACATGGAGCATGATTAAAGCGAAGAAAATATTAAGTGTTTATTACAAATCGTAACATTATTGGGCCAATAATTTTTTTCTTCATTAAGTCTAGGGTATTATAAACTACTCCACTCAATCAAAAATTGAAGAAAAATACTTATTTATAAAAATTAAAATCACATTTTTTTTACGTACATAAGCATTTAATTGTCTGAGACTAATATAAATTATTTTATAATTTGATGATTTTTTCATTCCGTGACCTTTTTAAAATCTGCTTAAGAGTATCATGTTTATTTAATATCTCTATGTTATTCACCATAATCGAAATATGCTTAAGAGACATAAAAATATTTTTATTTTACAGAAGATAATGCATACAATAGTTTTAGCTTGTCTAGACACATAAAGTTTTATATTTCAGTATTATACGAAATACTTCTTTTTTTATATCGCCATAAATATGAATTCCATTGCGTTGATTTAATATATTAAATGCTAGATTAGCTTGGTATTTACCTGGATTTTTTTTAAAAATGTATATAAGGCTTTAATGTTCAGTTTATATATTTTAAAATTGGTAATGTAATAAAAATTCAGTTATATCCTTCCAGTAACAGTTAAATATTTATACTTTTTATGTATTCCTTAAGGGAGAAATATGAATTTTCGAAAGGTCTCTGATTAAAATAAGAAATATATAAAAGTGAATATTTAAAGTTTTTTTTTTTTTTTTTTTGCCCGAGTAAGCGCATATTGCAAATTTTTCAGCTCAGTGATATTCTTTGTTTTTGTTTTTGTGTATGAAATACATTTCATTATAATAAAAGAAAGCATTTTAAATATTTCTATATGAGTCTGTTTGCATTAACTACTAAACGTAGAAACGCACCGAATGCACCAAAAGATTTGAAATAATTTGAGGAATCCCCATTTTGACTATTCAGATTCCAAAATTACAATTTGTTCCAAAGGTAATAACTAAAAACTTTAAAATGTAGGATTGGTCTTCTATCATACAGAGATTACAAAGGAATACAAGGGGAAAGATTTTTTGACACCTGCATTGTTTTTTAACTTGATGCACTTTAAATCATACAACAGTGGAAATATATTTAAGATAAGCTTAGCTTAATACTGGGACATAATGGTCCAATTTCGTAAAAAAAAGTTATTGGATTGAAACGTATTTTAACATTAATGGGATGGGCTGTATTCAAGATGATCACATGATAAAACCCATCATATGTTCTCAATTGAAATTCAAAATCAACAATAGACTTGTACTTGTTCTTCTACTTGTAAAATATCAAAAAAGTTTCAAATTTTATAATGGGTTAAAGATGCTGAAGCACTTTTTAAGAATAAATTTCTTTCTTCAAAAGGATTTTAAAGTTAAAAAAAATCTTGTTATTATGTGTGTATTTTTAAATCGAGTGCATTTTAATTACTAACGTGAGTTATTATTGTAGACAAATATGTGCTTTTTAAAAGAAAATTTATACAATCCAGAAGATTAACTCTCAACTGACACAGGATATAATTGCCTTTAATTTGAGAGTAGTTACAACCCAAAAACTTTCCAATGGATACCGACTCAAGTAGACATCTTCAGCAATAAATAGGGTGACAACAGGCAAACCTAGGACCCCGAAGCCCCCTCCATATTAGCTTTACCCTTACCGATGTTGATGAAATAGCCACCCATTTAAGAAGTACTTCATTCCAGAACTTAACTGTAACCACTGCTTTCAACCACCATAACCAGACTACGAACAAGACACCAAAGGGATGAAAATATCCCATGATGACCAAATAAGTTACAATACTTGTACTCACTCTCCTGATATTCAATTTTCTTCTAATCAATTTTCTCGTAACCTTTACAACATAGACCTAAGCCCCACAGACCATCAACTGTTTTATTCGTTACAGGTCTTCGGAAATACAAGGGACGTTCTAGACGCCTTCAGAGTCATTCGATGTATCTGCACTACATGGACAAGACAACAAAAAAGAAAGTTTCAGCAAAAAGCAAATGTTGGCAACAATGCTGTACATGGACTGATAAGCTGGAAGTATATGATTCCATTCATCACATATATATGAAAGAGCATGAAATTAGGAAGTAATTTGCAGGAAACACGTGATTGCAGTTATCATGTGACAATGGAATCATATGAATTTAGCCCAGCGATACTCAACCTGCGGCCCACCAAGCCATTTTAAGTGGCCCGGTCATGCCCCATTGCTCTGAGAAATTTACTTACTTAAGAACATTGTATTAAAATTTGGCGGGAAATCCTTTGTAAAGAAATCAAATACATCAATTTTGCTTTTTGCTGTCGGTGTCGGTTGGGTATGCATTGATATTCTTTTTATATTTGGAACGATTACGGTTAGTGGTAAAAGACAAAAGTGGATCAGTGACAATTTTATGGGTGGAACCAATTTTTAAATATCTTTCATATCTAGCAAGCGAAAAATATTCGAAGAAAATATCTCGTTTCAAGACGTTTGGGAGGTTGACTATTTTGTAGTGAAAAACAAACATGGATCAGTAATTATTTGATTTATTACGAAAGTGATGTATTTAAAAAATAGCAATAAACATGATTCGTTCAATGACACTTTTCCTCGAAGATCTCTTTAAAGAGGTGATAAATATATTTTCTTGAATAATCTTTGCAACAGCAACAAAGTGTTTTGTCAGTGGTAATATCACAACGGTAACAAAGACATCGTATGAAGTTTGTTATGTTATTGGGAATCATATGAAACCGTTTACTGAAACAGAAATTGTGAAGAAGTGTTTTTTAAATGCTTCTAATTTAGTGTTAGTGACAAAAATAATAAATAAATAATTAAAGAAAAACAAAACAGGAATTGTGATATTTTGATCACTTTTCCACATTTTAAATTTCCAATGTCCTCCCCTCCCTCTTTTAGCCTCATGTTGCACCCCGCGTGTAATAACTGACATATATATGTACCCCGAGTGAAATATCTGACATATGTATGCGCCCCAGCAGAAAAAAAGTTTGAGTACCCCTGGTTTAGCCCAAAATGCATAATATCATGCATAAGGAATCAAAAATTCTTATTTTTTTTTAAAAATATAGCTTTAAATCTTTGCAAATGTCAATGGACAAGAATATATAGAGCCTCTCGAAGCATATTATATATGTAGCATTAATAGATATTTGGTTCTCTTAGCATGAATCTCCGTTCCAATATTAAATCAAAAAAGAATCTTTTTAAACAATCGAAAAGTTATAATTGAGAAAGAGAATATTCCTAAAAATCAAACCATTCGAGATAATGGATCTAAATAAAGGTTTGCCAATCGGGCATTTTATAAATGTTATTAGAATCTAAATATTATCAACACGAGACCCATAATTAAAAAATCATAAAATGTGTTTCCCTTCATACATTAATATCACGATATCGCTTCTGACTTCCTATGCCTTTTTTTCCCAAAATTTTAAATAACACCAAGTAAAAAGAAAAAGAAAACTGATAATGAAAATAATGATTACTTTGTGAAACGTTTTTAGTAAAATATTCCACAATGGGATTGCGTTTCGAAGAAAATCAAATCCAACGACAGGAAATAGTTTCGCATATAGCATTGAGCCTTTAAAAAGGTATTTTAATAATTCATGCATTTTATCGCTTCTTATCCCTCTTTTTACCACAAAGTGCACACTATTCAATATTTTTCAACTTCCTCAGCTGAGGCATTGTTCGATAATGCTACCGGCATCTCGAACCACGAACTGTACTTAGCCCCTAACGTTGAAAAAAAATAAAAACGTAAGCTGGCACACACCCCCGTGGGGGAATTCAAAAAAACTATATAAGAAAAAGAATCCGAAGGAAGCTTGAATATTTACCGCTTGTCCTTTACCAGATCGGAGTAAAGGACAAAGGCGGGATATTTCCCACCCACTCCATCTTGCCTTAAATTTTTTTTCAGTTATTACACTTTTTTTTGAAGAAAGCGGAACTGTTTTTGCTTTAAGATTTTCAGTCGATTGTTATTGCTGCCATTTTTTTTAACTTAAAAAGTGCAAATTTAAAAAAATATATATATGTTGTTTTTTTTCAGTACAGAAAGCACATTTATTTAATGAAAAATATTTGAATTTTTTTTTTCGGTTTGTAAGTTTTTAATTAATGTAATGAAATAATGAATCTGAAAGTATTTAATTTACTTTTCACAAAGATCTAATATGTTTCTTACAGCTCAATATGGGCTCCTATACTTTTGTAAAAATTCGCACTTTACTAAATCTTATTGACGTACACAAAAAGCCTTTCGAGAATGGGAAAAAATAATCTTTAGTTATCTTCCAGAATAAAAAAAAAAAAAATAAATTTTTTTCCACATTAAAAAAAAAAAAAAAAAAGTAATCAACATTAAGTAAAATAGTATTTTCCATTAATCGTGAACTAATATTACTGAATGCAAGCAAAATATTTATAACAGATTTTGATTCTTATTTCTTCTAGACAAACCATTGTATTTAATTGAATGATAAGTAATATTTAGAAGGATGTTTGCAGTGCGCAATAAAGGTTTCAGGCTATTTCAACAAAACTTTCAACTATCACATTTTTTTTAAAAAAAAATATGCTGTATTAATGTTACTATTAATCCTATTGAGTACCCTTAATACGTATAAGAACAAAAAGTGCAATCATAAAATTATTATGCTGCTTAATTTCTTTATTGAAAACCCTTCGTTTTAAAACAAAAAACTAATGTAGTATTTTAACCCTTTCGCTGCGTTGTTATTTTATCAAAGTAGGATCAAAAATCGCGTATGGTTATAATATACAAAACACTTTGTAAAATATTTTTTATTTTAAAATATAGAACTAGATAATCAAAATATGAACATAAAAATGTAAATGAAAACATAAACAAGAGCAGCAGGGTTGCACAGCTAAATAGTCGGAAAAATACATACTTGTGAAAATCGCGGGTTGCGCAATTTTTGCTACATCTACGTTGCCCGTGGAAATCGTGGGATGCGCTTTATGTGCTTGTTTTATGTACTTTAACTTTATGTACTTGCTTTCGCCGTTAGCAATGACCGCAGTCCTCGGATTTTTGGATCCTACTACGAAAATTATCACAGATACAAAATTTGTTTGTCAACTACCAAATAAACGATAGCATGTAACCCCATGCATTTATAATATGTACTGAAAGCATTGAAATGTACTATACATCATGAAACTAAATATTTTATAATTTTGAAAGCAGAAAATATTCAAACTCGTGAAAATATTTGTAGTTCAATAACTGTAAACATAAGGAGCATTATTGATAAATTTTTCCCGTAGCACAATTATAAATTTTACTTTGATTAACCATTTCGTAGAAAATTTTATTGAATTCATCATCTTTACTAGGTTAACTTTAATTTGCTTAAATAAATGTTTAAATCTGTTTCGTAATGATTTGTTTCTTATTTAATATAGCGTTACTGCTTATTCCTTCATGTAAAAAATCATTAATTTAAAATAAATGTGATATAACTTACATTAAAGAAAACATTCTGCAAACAAATTCAGTATTATGAAAAATAAATAAATTTTTATACCGGAATTCAAAAAAAAAAAAAAAAATAACTTAGATTGTTTAAAAACTACCTTCCTCACAAAAATACAATTTGCTGCTAATAACAATGAATACCTTTATTAATACTCATACAAAGACAGATAAAATATAATTAATACACTTCATTACTCATTAATTATATAATTATTTTGATTTCACAAATTGGAAGAATATATAAACGGATAAAATGTATCGTTGATAATAAAATTGTACCACTCATTTTGATAATTGTATGCAACTTATCTTCTATACGAAGTAGACTAATTATTGCACATAATTAAGAAACTTTTGCAGTATATTAATGATCCCTTTGGTGTAAAAAATGTCCCATATGTATGCTGTTAATTGAAATAAAACTCATCTTACTTCTTATGAATATGTATTAATGATTTTTAAGCGTCACTAAAGATTTAAATAACTATCGTTGACTTCAGAAACGAAACTGACATTTTTTTTTCATTTCTTCACACTCCTATTGTGTGAGTCAAAAATTTTAATTTCTTGGGAATATACAAGACACTTATTTTAGAAGGAATTTACAACTTTATGTTTTTAAAAATAACATTGCATTTGAAATTAACAGAAGGAGACATTGTATTTTTTTTTCATAGTAAGAAACTTGTAAGAATTTGAATTCAAAGATAATATTAATTATATATAAAAAAAATACCAGGTGTTATTAGACTTTTTTCCATATGATTTAAATAAATAAGCTATTAATTAGAATTGAATGATGAATTACAAATATGTAATCCTATTTTTTTTAAAAAACTGAAAATTTCTCTTATTTTTAATGATTAAGAAGTTTAATTCACTATCTTTGTTTCGTAAATAAATACAATTAAAAACTTTAAAAAAATTATAATGCTGTGAAATTTATTTTATAATAGAATAATTAAATCTATTGTTATACAGTAGAACCTATTTTTGTGCGGTCCTTTTTTTTATGCGATTTTATTTTTGTGCGACCGCATAAAAAAATTTTTCTGCAGTATTTCGACGAAATTGCTTGTTATATGTAAGAATTAAGGAATATTTCGATTTTTTTTTGTGCGGTTACTCTTATGCGTTTCCTATCAACCGCACGAAAACAGGTTCAACTGCAATTAACGTATATATAACTTTATAATCTAACTACATAGGAAATGTCTTAGAATAGACGGGAAGTCCAAATAAAATTCCCCACCATACATATGTTACGAATGCTATAAATGCTTATATATTACGGAAAATTTAAAATTAATTTTCCAGTTAATAATAATTTATTATTTATTTTCATTAAAGCTCTCATTCTGCTTACGTATGGCGTGTTCATCAACAATGGAAAATTCTACACCAAAATAAATTCCATTCAATGCTTCATTCAATCACAAGAAATAAATCCACATGTATATCCCTGAGTTTTTTTAGAAGATATTTAAATGTATCATCTATTGTTACGCTTCCGATCCTTTCTTATAAGTTGAACTTCTACTGTTTTTCAACCTCTTTAGATGTGGCATTGTTCAATCATGCGATCCTTTTCTTGTGTTACACTTATCCATAATGCCTTAAAAGGAAGAAAATCTAACCTGACATACAAGCCCAGGGGGGATTTCTAAAAACGATTTAAGAAAAAAAGAATCAGAAATAGGCTTGAATGCGTACTGCGTGTTTTTACCACATTGGAATAAAGAGCAAAAGAGTGATACCTCTTATTCTTTACATCTCCCTCTGGGAATTTTCTCTGTTATTTTGAATTTTGTTTTTATTTCATTCTTTTAAGGAATGAGATTAAGGTTTCTTTTTCTTTGCAACAGCTAAGATCGAGTAGCAATGTTGGTATTTTTTCATCATTCAATCTCAGAGGTATAGTTCTTTTTATTTAACTTATCTATATATTTGATACTTTTAAAACTTAATCAATGCGTGTGTTGATACAATAGAAAATAAACTTTAAATAAGCTTTACATATTTTTTTTTATTTCGTTTTTGTTTTCTTAGATCAGCAAGTGGAAGTTCAGGAAGTCGTCTCCAAGACCACCTTAAAAGCAACATATGGTATAAAATAAATATTTTTTTTTAAAAACAAAATTTGGATAAAAAATGTTTGCATATCAAACAGTCTAACAGTTAGAAAAATAACAGACTGCTTAAGAATCATTCTACATCACATACGTACGTGTTGCATTTTGGTGTTAATTAATTTTAAATATGTTTTTTTAAAGATAAGTTATGAAATAAATGTCTTATCCATAAAGATCTTCAAACCATTTTCTTCCCTTTAGCATATATGCATGAAACATTTGTTCCAATTAAGAAAATATTTGTTGAGCCATAAATTTCCAAGCATTAACAGAATATTTTACAGATATGAAATGCATAAAATGACATGTTCCATATTATTTCTAAGATCAATATCACAGTAAAAAACACATTAATATATTTAATTAAGAGAAAGTCAAAAATTTGTTAAACATTAAATATCTTTGAATAGTATAAATAAGATGTATTTTAAAAGATCCCAGTAAATTTATTTATAAAACAATTATATATGGTTTTACTGGTTTTACTTAAAAATATATTAAAATATTATATATATTTCCAAAATAACAACCATTTCTGTAAGGGTAAGATATATGATTGATAAATTAGTGTTTTTGACTCTTTGCAGAAAATTAGGCCTTACGTCTTGCAGAAGTTAAATTTCCACTTTTTTTTTAACTTCTCGAATTCGTAAGAATAATATTCATAATAGTTATGAAAAAATTCAGCATATACTCTTAATTCTGGAAAATTATCATTTTCTACTTTATAAAATATAATGTGTCATTGCAAACTTAAACAAACATACACAGGGTTTTTTTTAAAAGGTAAGGATATTAACTTTACTCATATTTAAAAAAATTTGGTAGATCTATTACTAAACAAATTGATATTAATGAATATAACACAAAGGCTCATTTTAGGAAGGTATAATTGTGTTTTCTAAACTTATAAACATTCAAAATTTATATAATCAAAGTTAATCTAATATTTAAATATATTAACATCTCATTAGATTAGTTCTTACAGAAAATTGTATTAAATATCATTGTCACTGTACATTTTAACGGATTAAGGTATTTGACTACGTTCGGAACCGTGATGTTAAAAAAGCACATAAATGGATAATTTTCACGATATTTAGTGTCACTTAGATTAGAATACATGTATAAAATTGTTTTAAGGACATTTTGACAGAAAAAATTATTTAAATACAATATTTCGGATAAAAATTAACTTAGAATAAACTTTTTTAAAAATGTTCTCCTTTTGTGAAAAATGCTTCTATTATAATATTATTTTGCCTGTTAATAGCACAGACCTCTGTACAGAGGTTCAACTATGAGTTTTGAAAAATTCAGATTATTTTCGGAGTTACAACCATTTGAAATATATATCAGAGTTTTTTTCTTAAAATTTCTCCCCACTTTTGTCGTAAAACATGGATAAACCCACTTCTAAGTTATATATTTTAAAAATTCTAGTTGAGCCTCTCTATAAAGGTCTGAGCTATATAGAGGCAAAATATTATTATAATATAGAAGCATTTTTCACAAAAGGAGAATATTTTGAAAATGGGTCATTCTCTGTTCATTTTTTGTCAAAATATTGTACTTAAGTAATTTTTTATTGTAATAATATTCTTAAAACAATTTTATATACATTTTCTAATCTAAATGACACTAAATATCATGAATATTATCCATTTATATGCTTTTGCAAAATCACTTTTCCGAACGTATTCGGATACCTTAAAGGCTTGTCACAGGATATGCCAGTACTAATTTAACTAAATTATCCTTGCATTTTGATGAAAAATAATACCATAATAACAATATTAATGATTTTTATAAGCATGTATTTATTCATATAATCATGTTTGTTGAAATTAATAAGTTTCTAGAGAAGACTTTTTTTGCTTTTATCATTAACTTTGTTACTTTTTTCCTTGTTATCCTAATTAACATACAATCGAAGAATAGGATACAACTTTAAATATTATGAATTAAAAATTAAATAGCAATATTTTTGATAAAACGGTTGTTGTAAATTATTAAATTATTAAATTTCCATTCTGGAACAGTAATAATTAACTAGCAATTTTAAGAGCATAATACTTAAATGTTTGTCATTTAAGTCCCATTTAATTATGTTTTATTAATAAAGAAAATAGTATATAAAAAATATAAGATACTCCTTACAACAAGGTCTAATTTAATTTCTTGAAAATTACATTATTGTTTACACGTTAGTTATTATTTTTTTTTAAATTTTATAATACGTGTTATTTACTCAAGTTAATCTCAATGTCAAATTATGTGTTTAGAATGTATCCAAGTTTTTAACAATTAATGCTTTTAATTCTTGCATTACATCATCTTTCTGTTAAAAAATGCATTTGAGATTTTAAATATTGCTTTGCGTCGCATGCACTCTTAATTTCACTAAAGAAAATAGTTCATGTTGTCTCAAATGCTTTGGTATTTATGCTGCTATACGTATGCTGCATTTTGTAGCTTTCTTAGTTTTTGTTGATTTCGAGTTTTATACAACTTAGCTTACATAACATAACTTTACGAATTAACATGTGTATCAATTTTTGAAAAAAAAAAAAAAAAAATTGCAGTTTTTTTGATAAATTATATTGTTTCCGTTAAAGTAAAAAGTTTAACACTTTTGACTGACAATACTTTGACTGTGATTTTGCAAAAGTATATAAATAAAAGTTCTTTCTTATTGAGTGTCTAATGAATCAGAATATACATACTAAATTGCTTAAGAAATGTTTTTACTATAAAAAAAAGTATTTGAACTCAATTTTTTGGCAAAAAATGACATTTTCAAAACATTCTCATTTAATGAAAAATGTTTCAGTCATATTAATATTTCGCCGATATTTAGCCGACTTTTGTACAAAATGAGTCTGAACTAATATTTTTGAAGTATCTAATTTAGAAGTGAAATTATTCACATATTTTAAGACATCAGAGTAAAGACATTTTAATACAAAATACTGATTATTATTTCGATTAACGTTAACTTTGAAAAAATTCTGAATTTTTCAAACTCATTGATTGTGACTCTGAAAGTGATGTCAGTTTTTCAACTTGATTTATAGTAACTCTGAAAATAATGCTTCTTTGTATCAATCGATAAATATTTTTATTTATGGATTTATTTTTTGCTGTATTATAATTTCTAACTTAACAGAATATGATAAAAGTTTATTTAGAACATTTATAATTATTTAAAATAAGATGTTTTTAAACTGAGGAATTTGTAATGTTAAAAAAAGTTCTAAGAGTACCAAAATCGTATACTCAATTTAACGTGAAAAAAGTAATGTATTGTTAAGCTTATATTTTACTATAAATTAAGGAACCGACAAAAAAAATTGCATACAAAAATTAAATACATTTGATGGAGAAAAATAAATCAAATAAACAAATAATTTATCATTCGAAACAATATCCAAAACTATTTTTTAATCATATAAGATCCTAATTTTAGACCAAATAGGTACTACATTATTTAATAGTCAGTGTTGACGTACTAAAAAACAAAAGTCAATAAAATTAAACTTTATGACCCAGAAATATAATTTTATGACTATTCACTAACACAACAAAAAAAACAATGATACTAATTAAATAGAACAGCGAAAGGAAATTTATTATATGTTTGGACAGGAAGAAATTAATAAACACAAGTTCTAAATACTGAATGAATTATGCTGCAGGGAAAATAATTTTTACCACTTCATTCTCAACGGATGTGATTATTGTCCTATAAATATTCAAACCCACGTCTGAGATCCTATTTCAGTATCCTAGATCCTGAAATATCCCCTGGAATGAAGACCGCTACTTTGCATAATGGATACCGTGACTCAAACAATTTATACTTTTGTTAACACTACCCTTCAATGATTTCGATCAAGGACACCTTCTTCGTGAATGTCTTCTTCGAAATAGCACCATTTCTCCTCAACTTTTGAAAAGAAAGGGTTCTACATGGTGGTGCGATTTATGATTGGGGGTAAATTATTGCTATTCACGCGAAATTCTCATCTTCATAAATTGGCTGTTTCACTTGACACCAGTACGTGTTTCTCGAGCCGTCATCATTTGTCTTAAATTTTCAGTGTAATTTATGAAGTGCTTCTTCATTTACAAGGTTTTTCCCTCTGTATAAACGATACATTTGCTTATGCTATGTGTTCATGTATATTTTATATTGTGCATTTTCATCTTCCAGCAGTAATTATTACTTGTATTAAAAATATGCATAAATATATGTTAATAACATTTGTCTGATTAGGATATAAAAATGATTTGGGATATTAAGTGAAGATATTTACTTTTGAAAAAATGCTTAGTTATCAATTAATTGTCCATGAATGTGTGTCGAAATTTTCAAAGTATTACTGTCTTATTCCGAAATTGTACTATTCTCATTTAAACAAGGAAGAATATATTATAAGGAAATCAGTGGAAGTAAGAGAATTTTTTTATGAAAGCCAAATAATAAAATTAACGTGTTATATGTGTAAAAAAAAATCTGATACTAAAACAAATATAAACATAATACGAGGATACTGATAGCATAGCCTCGTTAAACTGCTCTTTATTTTCCTTAAAATTTACTTTAACTGAACGAAGTATTAGAAAATTCTTACATGGAAATTTATAAACACTTTTTTTTAATATTCATAACAATAAAAATAAAATAATCAAGTTTACGCTAGTTTTTTATAATTACTACTATTATCTCATTTAAATATTCTTCGAAACTTGTAGCAGTTTTATGCAATATAATATATATGTAAAGAAATATGTTTATATAATATATGTGTAAAGAAATATGTTTATATAATATATATATGTAAAGAAATATGTTTATATAATATATATGTAAAAAAATATGTTTATGTAATATATGTTATGTTATGTATTATATGTTTATGTAATATATGTTAT